>WNWU01000006.1:15995313-16007813 GCA_012654045.1 Ptyas mucosa
TTCTTTCTTTCTTTCTTTCTTTCTTTCTTTCTTTCTTTCTTTCTTTCTTTCTTTCTTTCTTTCTTTCTTTCTCTTTCTCTCTCTCTCTTTCTCTCTCTCTCTCTCTCTCTCTCTCCCTTTGCAATGCAAAGTAGCCAGGACAAAACAGGAGGGAAGAAGTTGGCAGAAAGAACAAGTTACAAAAGCAGCATAAAGATAGAATCAAACACAGCTGACCTTTCTGAACAAGTGAGAAAAGTGCTGTGACTTTGAATTCTGACCAAGAAAAAAAAAAGAAAGAAAGAAAGAAAGCTGCAGTCATCTAGTCTGGATGTTCAAGGTAGGAGGTCAGCCTTCCCAAACCTCCCCCCCCACACACACACACACCCCATACCAAACAGCAATGACACAAAAGACTATTGCAGAAAAGACAGCCCAGAAACAGTATGACAACTGCTAGGGTGTGCTGAATCTTCCCACATTCCTAGTGAGACAGATGGTGTTACATGGGACACAGGGAGGGTTGTTCAAACAGCAGCAACCTTCAAAGATCAAGCAGAGCCCAGCCCGCCGAGCCCCATTGAGGGACCAGTGCTCATATGTTGCTGAGTTGCATAAACAAACAGCAACAGCTGCTTTGGCTCCCCCCACAGCCCTCGGAGGACTACTATAAACTTTAGTTGTGCCACTGTTAATATGATACAATCATTTTAATTTACTAATTGTAAATGCCATGAGCAAATGAGGGGACTTTTCAACACCAAAGCTACCATTCGTAATGCGCCAACACAATCACACTCTCACATGTGAAATGTAAGGCAGTTAGAGGGGATAAACATCCAGCCATTTTCCTCCTAGTGTGTTTTCATAGTTAGAAGCAACAGAGAAACGGGAGGAGAAAAAGCGAGGGTGTCTTAATATTTAGCCACGAAGGTGGCAAAATAACAGATTAATACCCTCTTGACTCTTTAAAAGGAAATATTATGCTAAATTCTGCCCCGGTGGTAAGTTTACTGATTGCAGAAGCAAAGTGAGAGATAAGAACCCATCTCAAATTGTTTGATTAGAAGGTAAACTCGATACACGTAGCACTAAATAAAAGTGTATTTTAGTTGGAGGTTCCTGCTAAGATACACTGGTGTATTTTCTTTTTGTTAGAATAGAAATAAACTATATGATTGGGCACAGTACACACCAATGGGATTTGTGTTATAATACATCATACTGTAGTTAAATTTTTAAGAAGCAGATCACAAAAATTCACCTTTGCTATGTGAAGAGCTTTTCAAAATAGCACTTTTGAGTAGCTTCTTTATTAATATAATAAAGTTGAATAATAAATTCAAAACAGTTTCTATCTGATTAAATGCAGTGCATATCTGATAATGGAATCATGTTGATTAATAGCAGATATGATGCTGTGATTTATACATTTCAGCTGTTTATTTATTTATTTATTTATTAGTCCAATTTATATGCCGCCCTTCTCTGTAGACTCAGGGCGGCTTACAATGCATTATAGCAATAGCCTACATACTTTTTTGTATATACCTGCTTATTAGGGCTTTCGTCCCCCCCCCAAAGCGGTGTTGTTCTATACAAAGTTGGCTTATTGCCCCCACAATCTGGGTCCTCAATTGACTGATTGACCAACTGATTGACTGATAATGTTGACTGATAATGTCATCATTCATTGTTAAAACAATCATAATGTATGCAACATATCTATGCCACAAAATTTACTCAATGCCCTAAACTTTGGGGAAACAGACACATGGGGCTTAATAAAAAGTTAGGAATGATTAAAAAAAAAAAGATTAGAAGATTCTTGAGACATGTTTGAGATCATATGGGGTAAAAAAAAAACCCTAGTAAAACTAGGTGAAAAATAGGATTAAAATTGCTGATGTTTAATAATTGTATAATTAAAATGCCACAATTTCATTCGCATTTTGAGGAACAGAAAAAAAAATGAAACTAAAGTCAAGTTTAAGTGCAAATAAAATTTCCAAATTAGAAATTAACACACTCATTCGATCGTGAACATAAGACTATTAAATCATATTAGAGGAGACCATCAAAAAATCATTTAGACTTCAATTAAAGCTATTACCATTAAAAGATCTGCATCTTCAAAATGCCATGAAAAATTAATAATGATTGCCAATCAAAGCAATATCATTTCTCTAAGGGGTTATTATAGAAAGAAATCACTTAAAGTCAGCCCCCCCCCCCCCATTCCCCACCTGATCTGTCCCTGGCTTGTGCGTCACCATATGCCGCTCGAGCTGGGTGCGGTAGGCAAACGTGTAGTTGCAAAGAGGACAGGGGAAGTTTTCCTCGTTCTTCTCATGGCGATACTTGATGTGCTCCTTCAGGGAGGTCAAACGCTTGTAGCCCCGGTCGCAGTAGGGGCAGGTCAGCAGTTGGGCAAAAGCATCTGGAGTTCCAGGTGGCAGGTCTTTAACCAAGAGACATAAGAGAGAGAAGCCAGCTGAAAGGTCAGTAAATCAATGGCAGCTAATGGGCTTATTGCCCACTGCAGGATGGATTGACAAAAATCACTCCAATCTGTCTACACTAGAGACCCATGATTTCTACCTAGGCTGAAAACCACATCAATCTCTTTTTGACACACGTGGTAAAAGGAAAGGAAAATAAAAAGAAACCTTGGATATTGTTCACTAGAAAATTAACTCAAATTTTTGTTCTATGCTTTCGTAAGATTTTATTCTGCCTGCAAACGGATATTTTGTTTATTGATGCTGCTTGTTAAATTACCAGTTCTTCATCTCCTTATATACTAGCTTCATCCTCATGAATACTTCTTTCAGCAGCTTTTTTTCCTCATGGATGTATTTTGAGACTTAGACTCAATGAGTATTTATTAATTTGCTTGATTAAAAAGTCAATTGTTCCAAAGTAAAATTAAAGCAAGTACACCAGTCCTTTAAAATATAGCCTTTATTTCATCTGCTATTTGTTTTACCTACAGAACATTCTCAATTTGCCCTCTCTCTCTCTCTCTCCCTCCCTCCCTCCCTCCCTCTCTCTCTCTCTCTCTCTGTCTCTCTCTCTCTCTCTCTCTCTCTCTCTCTCACACACACACACACACACACACACACACACACACACACACACACACATATATATATATATATATATATATATATATATATATATATATATATAATCACAATATGCTGAAATTACAGTCCCAGCCTTTGCTCATGAAATTCCACGCTTCTGCAGCTGTTCTTCAATTTTAAGGTAAACATCCAGGCATGTAGTGCATTTATAATTGCAACAGCTGCAAAAGGTCAGGAGTGGCTAAGAATGAATTCTGTCCTCACCGTTTTCTTCTTGCCCATTGGCCTCTGGAGTGCCAAGGCGAGACAGTTCCTCGGGGGCTTCTGGGTAAATAATGGCGGTATCACTGCGTTGTAGGTACTCTGCTATACTGACTGAGTGTCCATCTCCTTCCTCCAGTTTTCTCTTAGCAAAATATTCTTCAAAGTCTGATGTGCAATTTGCATTCTTAACTAAAATGGAAAAAGGGACAAGCAGGGAAAAAGATAAAAAATAAAGCTCTGTGTTCATCCTCTGGGAGATTATAAAACCCTCTGTGGAACATTTTGAGCTTCTTCTTTGGTCACCCTTATCTTCACCTGGTTTATTTCACTAATCAGAAAATTAATAACTAATTTTATTCTCTGATGGTGATATTTACTAATGAAGAAGGAAAGCCATGCAGAGTATGGCTTCTGTATCGCTAGAAATGTAAAACGGGTACTCTTTTGTATTTTAGAAGGGATATTTCAGGACTGATAAACAGACTTTTATTGTAATTAATTTATATGTATAATCTATACATAGAAACATTTTACTCCATTTTTTTATATGTATGCACAGAACCAAACAAATCGCTTTTCATACTTTCACATATTCCAGTTTAACTTTACACTTATAAAAAAAATATCAAACTTCAATAATGTAAGTACAGCCTGAGAGCAATTTTGCTCTCTATGCTTAATAAATGTGAAATTGTTGCTCTAGCTTTAGCTTCTCCAAAAAATCTATGGATTAGATTTGGTGCTTTTAAGTCCTTTCAGGGTGGGTTTCTTTGATGGATGGTTTAAGATGTTTGCTCTTTCTTTTTGCTGAGATATAGACCTTTCATGCTGGACTGGGTCATAGAAAATGAAAAGAGAGTATTCGCAGAGTAATAAGTAGTAATAAGAATTGGAGCTTAGGATCGTTAATAAATGCTTGTTCTGAATTGTATCACATTCTTGTGGGAAATAATGCTACTTTTTCCTACAAAATAAGACTAAAGTAACTCAAAGTGGAGATTAGGAGTTCTCTTGCAAATGGAGCAATGTATTTTGGTTGTATAACTGTAAAGTAGAGTCTTAAAGCTATTTTTCAATCTACATTGGACATGTCCTTATTTTCTCATTAAATACAAATCTGTTTTATTTTCATTGTTGATGAAATGCCTCTGAAAACAATGTCCTCTATATCATGAAATATCCTGTTGTTAAAACTAAATTTACCCCTTCCTTTTTTTAATGAACATTAAATATAAGAACAATTTGGAAAAAGTTCCTAATATTTAAACCTACTGTATAGAAGATGTTGCATTCAATTAAAATATAAAAGGGACTTAAGCACATGCAACTCAGAACAAATTATAACTGGAAAACTGGACATTTAATTTCTCTTTTAATTTAAGTTTTAGAAGGCATATTTCAGGACTGATACAAAGACTTTTACTGTAATTTAATTTATATGCAATCTATAACATTTTACTCCCTTTATTGGTTGGGTCAGATTACAAACTCTGTGCCAAGATGTTTAAAATATTTTCTCTTTCGTGAATCAACAAAACTAGAGATGAACTTGATAACTATTTCCCTTACAGTAGCATAAATCAGTAACATGCATCATAAAATCAATAAGGGAGAATTGATAATTAGAGAATGTCAGAACACTAAATTTAAATCATTGTTAAGCCAACCAAAATATTTAGCATTTTTGCCTAAAAGCAACAGATTGAAAAGAAAATTCAAATATTAGGTAATAGGTTTTTGCGGTATTAGGTAAAATCAATTGACACTCCTGATTTTTCAAAAGTTTTTTTTTTTAAAAAAATGGGGATTGGAGGGAGAGGGAGAAAACCTGAAGGAAATCTCTGATTCTACAAGGTGTGTGAAAACTGCTCCAATAAAATTATAATCTAAAACTTCAGAATTCCCAGAAGTTGTTTAATATCAATTAAGAAGCAATTCTGGCAATAGTTTTATAGCTAAACTTAATAAACATGGCTTCACTTCCTGTCAATGGACAGCATCTTTCTTCATACTCAATGTGTTGAGTTTTCTCACACACATACATGTACAATTATTTATTTATGGTTCTGATTAAGATGGAAGAATCAAATGGGTACTCATAGGGATTAAGATAGAGAAGGCACATTCCATAGATGACTGCCAGGTTGTAATAAAGAATTCTTGAATGTATGAAGTACTACAAAACTCTTTAATGTATTTGCTGCAAGTCAGGAACACGGTTTCCCCTCTAGAATTAATATTTGTATAAGAATCTGTTCAGATATTGACTGGAATCCAAATATCCTTTTTTTATAGGCAAGAGTTTAACTTGTGTTGCTTAAAAAACACATCCTCCATGCATATATGAAATAGAAAAAAAACCTGAAATGTTGTTTAAAGGAAAAATAATATAGTTTATTTTCAAGAAATATGCAATAAAAATAGTTCTATTCTGGGTGCTAAACAACTGGAAAGAACAGTCTTTCTCATTCTGGTCTTTTGGTGGGAAGATGGTAGGAAAGAAAGAATTTTAGGAAAGAAGAATGATATGTTTATTTATATGCATATATTTGTGTCTGGGAAGGGAGGGAGGGAGGGAGGGAGGGAGGGAGGGAGGAAGGAAGGAAGGAAGGAAGGAAGGAAGGAAGGAAGGAAGGAAGGAAGGAAGGAAGGAAGACAAATGTGTATGATGAAATTGTTTTGCATTTTGAAAAACTTGAATTTTGTCATATAATTTTGGACATGGTAGGAAATTAGTAATACCATACTAATTTTCATCAGAATATCTTCAAAATTATATTGCTCTCTTTCTATGTGACATATACAGTATATTATGGCCTGATCAACTATCACTATCTCTAAGTAGATCTCTATATACCAGTGATGTTTGAAAGGAAGCCACCAGTTACACAACTGCAGAGGCAGGTCATTGTTTAGTGTTAACTCTATAAGACTATATGATCTTCTTCTATGGCCAACACTGGGGTAATCTTTGATAAAGATACATAATGTATCTTTACATAATGTGGTGCCCTGATGTGAATCAACAGAGATTTCAGTCATTAGATCAGGGATGTAATTTTCCTCATCCAGCCCATTTCCCCCAGGATTGATACTCCAACAGTTTTATCTTTTATATCACCACAAATGTTTGGGATCAGATTCCAAAAATGTTTTGCCACGGTAAAATCTAGGTTAAATAATTTGGAGCAGGTAGTCATTCAGTCCTTTGGTGTGACATTTTTTTTCTTTATCATCTTTAATATTCAGGATGATTAAAAAAAGAGTTGTCACACTTCATTTCAGTGGAGAAATAAGTGAATAATATAGTAAAAGTGTTTCCTCTTCTGATTTTTTAAAAACTAAATCTGCAGGCTTCATATTAAGTTGGTTTTATCTGGCCTATAATCATAGTTCTATATAGTAGCTGGAATTGCCTGCTTTGATAATAAATGTCTTCTTAGCTAGTAAACTTGTGCATTATTCAGTTTCTGTATATATTTAAAAGAATTCAGGAGCTCAGTCAAATATTTATGTTGAACTTATACACCTTAAAAATGGTGGGATTTACTAAATTGACAGATTTGACAGTAACAATGTTTGCAGCACGATGACATGGTAAAAAAGGGTAGTATAAATATCAAATTTTATATGGTTGTAGATAAGGAATTAGAATTTTTTTTTGTGTTACTGTATTTACCCCTCGACGAAATATAACAGATCAGCACTACAACCAAAAATGTTAACTTCCACTCAAAACCATAAATGGCTATTTTAGCGCCAAAAAACCCCAACAGGCTTTCCCTTGTATGCTCTTTGCAGAAATCCCCCAAATATTGATTCATTGTAAATTTAAATTGCCCACAAAAGTGACAGTCCCATCTGTGATTCAAGCTTTTTAGGAAGATGTAAAATGTGTGGTCTTATTAAGGAAGTCTTGTTTTAATTAAAGACTGGGGCAGAGTCTCCTTAAAGACTTGGGAGCCTAACATCATACTGTATGAGCATAAACCACACTCAGGAGAGTAGATATTTAAAGGAAACATTTCAAGGGCTGGGAGGCCAGTTATTTCTTATGGGAACTCTTGCTGTGAAATGAAGATAGCTGTTCCTAATCGGCAGCAAAGCTAATAAAACTACAGCCCCCATTAAACAGGAAGTGGCAGGCCGTCATTGGTATACACAGATTAGAACTGAGGAATGGTCAGTCCTTTCAACTTGCCAACTTTTACTTCTGTTTTCATCTTTACTGAGAACTCTTTACAAGTCTTAGTAAAGACCAGTTCCTGCTACTATTACTAGGAAGGTGAAGAAAATTTTCTTTGATTTTCATCTATTTGTTCATCCATTTCCTAAAAAAATATAATGTGGTCGGTTAAACTAACATATATGCAAATTGTGACTAAATGTAAAACGATGTATTTAAAACGATGTACACATTGTGAAAGCCACTCAAATGTGGCAGCTAATTCTGGAATCAAGAGACTCATAAATATCTTGATATGGTTTTGTTTGATTCTTTTTCAAAGGTTGTAAAGCACAATATATCTTCATAGAAAGCAGATTTCAATCATTCAAAGAGAAAATGACTCAGCCAACTATGTAACTGAGGGACTGAGACACCAATCATGTTACTGTATTTATGTAGTTCTGTATTTGAAGTCTTTCTAAAATTTAAGTGAATTTGCACATACTGTAAATGCTTATCACTCAGTTACAACAATTAATCAGTGGAACAACTTGCCTCCAGAAGCTGTGGTGCTCCAACACTGGAAGTTTTTAAGAAGAGATTGGACAACCACTTGTCTGAAATGGTATACGGTTTCTTGCCTGAGCGGGGGTTGGACTAGAAGACCTCCAAGGTCCCTTCCAACTCTGTTATTATTCTAGTAACCTTCTTAGTTTGTATCCAGTCATGCCTTTGAAACACATGGAGATGAAACTCAAAAGAAGACTTCTACCAGTAGGTCATACAAAGTCTTAATACTATGATTTCTGAAATACAAATTTATTTCTCAACTAAGTATCATAACATAATCTTTGATGCATTTTCTGCTAGCTGAAGAGATGTAATACTCTCATAGAGGTGAATAAATGCTCCTGAATTTATTGCAACCTTTGATGACAAGGAGATTAAATGCTGAGAATATCAAAAGCACAAGGGAAGAATTTTACATGTGATCTTTCATTTGAATTTAAAAACTATATATGGTTTGATTCTTTTACATCACATTACCAAACTCACCAAATACGTCTTTTCATGGTTTGTTTTAATCTCAAAAAACAAAGGTGCTCCAAATTCTGCACTATAGTTGATGTATATTGAAACATAAAGTGGCTTCATTTTACTTTTTGTGGATTATATTCCAGTTGATATGTAACAAAAATGGGGTAAAACCCCCACTCAGCCTCAATTCCAATATGCTTTTAATTTCATTATTTTTTTCCATTAGGTATTAGACAAGTCAGTCTGTTATGCTGTTTAGTAAGAACATGTGGGGGTGTCCTAGCATTAGAGATGTGTGAATGTTCAAATCCTAACATTTTGGTGCCACCTTCATTCACAATATTTTAAGTGGGCATTAAGATGGAAACTAAAATAGGGAGAATAGAGAACAACTTGGTTGCCTTATTGGAAACAATGACTATGGTTTCCTTGTATCTCTGAAGTTATATCAAGTAATACATACTAGAATCATGCAGCAAAACATTGCTCATTGTGAGGACTAGCTGAGATTTAGATCTAGAAAAGACTTTATACTCCCTATAAAATACCAAATAGTACTTGCTTGGAAGCAAAGATTTTTTATTTAATTTTATTTGATTTGAGTACTGCCCATCTCATTGCATGATGGAAGTGGGAATTCACTTTCAGAATCTACTTGTGAGCTTCCTAGCTATATCTAGGTTGCTCTTGTGTGAGATTGAAAATATTGAACTAGATAAGCTTTTGGGTTGATTTAGTAGAACACCTTGCATTTGGTTGGAACAAAATGAACTCTTACAAGACAAAACATTTAATACAGTTTAAACTAAGCAAAAAATGTCCCTTGGAAATCAAATCAGTCAATCCTGAAAAAAATCAACCCTGACTGTTCTTTGGAAGGACAGATACTGAAGCTGAAACTCAAATACTTTGGCCACCAAATGAGAAGAGAGGACATTGAAAAAGACCCTGATGTTGGGAAGGATGGAAAGCAAAAGGAGAAGAGGACGGCAGAGGATGAGATGGTCAGATAGTGTCACTGACATAATGAACATGAATTCGGGCAAACTCTAGGAGGCAGTGGAGGAAAGGGGGGCTGTTGTGCTATGGTCCATAGGGTCATGAAGAGTGGGACACAACTTAGTGACTGAACAACAAAATTAAGCAAAAAAATGATAGCTCAGAAACCAAGCTGCTTTGGTATCAATATTCCTTTCTTCTCATCTACAGGAAATAGATTTCTGAGAAAAGTAAGCTAAAAAAAAAGTTGAGAACATGAAAAGTGTCCAAAATAAAGACAAAGCATATTCAGTAAAACATTGTGGTTTGGTGTTTCTACAAAATACATTCCCATTCCATTATTAAGAATATTTTACTATCTGTCATAGAATAGTAGCTCTGGCTGGACTGAATTCCAACATATTGATATTGGAGACACAAAGTAAAAAAGGAAAAGGAGATAAGGATGAGGCATTTTTTTGAAAATGTTCCTAGTAAGATCAAAGGATCATTGATTTGCATCAGGATAAACTACTTGGGCAAATTTTAAAACATTGGTTATTGGACATATTTCAAACCCTCATTCAGGAAAGTGAATTAGCTGTTGAATTCTTTCTGTTTGTAGGACAGTTAAACAAGCTGCAAGAATACAAAACCAAGCTCCCAATATAAGCCCTTACCTGTTCCATTGTTTCCAGTAGTTTGAATGGCAGCTTCTGGCCCCATGGTGTCATACTCTTCCTTCATTTCTTCTACAAAATGAAAGAAAGAAAAAAAGAAAGAAAGAAAGAAAGAAAGAAAGAAAGAAAGAAAGAAAGAAAGAATATTTTCAGTATTTCACATACCAAATAGCATATTAAAATACTGATCAAGTGACAGTCGACATGCGTGACTGTCCATTTGTGAGTGTCTGGTTCTGTTCAATCTGTTTAATGCAGTTGATCATATTTGCTGAACGGGAAGCCACAGCTTGCACAGAATGAATTTTCTCCATATTAATAGTTATCATTGAGTATTTGTGTTTCTATTGAACAGAACATATTACAAATATGACAGCAGTTCCCATGATCTTAGCCATTGGAAAGAGGTGTCTGTATAATCACAAAAGTGGTTGCAGCTTTACTGTGATTAGATTTGTCCAGAAATTACATGACAAAGAACTTTAAGAAAGTTCAGCCTGCCAAAACTCAACTCCCCTGACTGAAACTAAGTCCATGCTCACTTATGACAAATACTACAAATTATGAGAAAGGCCACTAAATTTTGACATCCATGGAAGACTTTTATTTTGGTTCCTGGAATAAACAGTGACAATAACCCCATCTATCTAAATAAGGACAGGCATGTTATGTTCACCAAGAACAAAATTAGATTAGAAAAGTATAGACAGCAATACTGTATGTCTATACAACAATGTGATATTGTTGTGAATTTGTTAGCTTATAAACACAGACACTTCAGACTTTTCTGGATAGGCTTGAGCTTTTCACTTCCTCTTGGCTTCACCTATTAAATATAAGAAATGAAGGCAATTATACTGCTATGATTCCTTGGAAGAAGAGCAAAATAAAAATGGGAAAAGTATATCCTTTCAATGTATTACTTTAAAATAATTTTCAATGGTATGTTGTGAAACTTGTTGTTGTTAGTTGCGAAGTTGTGTCCTACCCATCGCGACCCCGTGGACAACGTTCCTCCAGGCCTTCCTGTCCTCTACCATCCCCTGGAGTCCATTTAAGCTCACGCCTACTGCTTCAGTGATTCCATCCAGGCACCTCATTCTCTACCATCCCCTTCTTCTTTTGCCCTCAATCGTTCCCAGCATTAGGCTCTTCTCCAGTGAGTCCTTCCTTCTCATTAGATGGCCAAAGTATTTGAGTTTCATCTTCAGGATCTGGCCTTCTAAAGAGCAGTCAGGGTTGATCTCCTCTAGGACTGACCGATTTGCAGTCCAAGGGACTTGCAGTCCAAGAGACTCACAGTCCAAAGGACTCTCAGGAGTCTTCTCCAGTACCATAGTTCAAGTTGTGAAACTAGGATAGATTAATTTATCATTTTGGTCTGCCTTGGTCAGTCTCTATTGCCTTTCATTCATTGTAAACATGTCATACTTAACAAATCACAGAAGTATCTGTGGTTTTCCCTACCACTTTCAGTGGCAAAGAAACCATGGAAAGGTACCTAGTAGTGGTGGTACCTTCTACCGGTTCACCCCGGTTCGGGCAAAACAGTAGTAGCAGTGGCGGGAGGCTCCGCCCACCCAACCAGACATCATCACAGACATTCTACACATGTGCAGAAGGTTGTGCACATGCACAGAAGCACTGCGCATGAGCGAAGTGAGTGCGCATGCACACACATTCTTGGTTCTGAACCGGTAGTGAAGGTAAGTGGAACCCACTTACTGGTACCCAGGATGTGAGCAGTTAGTTTCCAGAGCTTAATTCTGACTACCTTCTTGATCTTTAAGGTGCCATTTCTCAGTGCTAGAGATTGCAGCAATTGATGGTTGTGTTGATCATCACATAACTGATTTTTACTGTGATGGAAAACAGTGGCATCAAGAACTACAGTGTTAATTGGCCTTTGAACAAATGATGTGAACAATGCTGGTATTTTATATAGGAAAACACCCCACTAGTTTTACTATTATAATTTATCTTTTTTTTTTATACGGCAGCAAAAATAATACAATCCTATAGCAAAGTTTTCTGAAAATGAATCCCAGTAAGTTCAGTGGAGATTTCTCTTAAATAGGTAGATAGGCACAAAACTGCAATCTAAGGTTCTTAATGGGACATGCCTGCAACCAGAATTAAAATAGCATTGTTTTGTGGCATTATGCTTACATTGCTGCATTTTTGGTCTTTCTTAAATATTTTGTAGAACAGCACAGCATATTTTTGTATTGTTTATATTGTCAGTTATGTTTAGCATCTCTCTAGTGGTTGCAGGTAAATTTTAGGAATAGTGCAAAGAGAGTT
>WNWU01000006.1:16012813-16015772 GCA_012654045.1 Ptyas mucosa
TTTTAAAAAATAAAACAAGGCAGGGTGGCCTCGTTAAATTACATAAGGCCTCCTGTTGTTTCTAATAACAACATGGTTTTCTTTTTTAACTTTTTAAAACTAATAAAGTAAACAACAGGGAAGTCCATTTAAAAAATTGACATCTTCAGACACAGGGATATGCCACAAACCTTGTGACTTCAAAAGTTCAATTTAAATATAAAAAACCATTTTTGTCATGCAAAGCCAGGTAACATTCACATTTACATGTTTGATTGTTGTCACGTCAAGAACAAAATGTATTTATATATGCTCAAGTGCAAACACAAATGAACATGTTAGCAATCATACAGTAAACTATTTACATACTATTTACATTATGGAAGTGCATGTGTGTGATTTTACATACATGTGCATACATGCTACATGTGTACATTTTTTTCAGTTACACCCAGTATATGCTCTGTCATTCATATCTGCTGCAACTACAATCAACACATGGACTAACTAGATTAACTTTTTCCAAACGTAAAATTAAGAAAAGCTGATACTTCTATTCTACTGATATTATTATTATTCTTATTTTTATTCTTATTCTTATTATTATCATCATCATCATCATCATCATCATCACCATCACCATCATCTGTGCATATTTCAAGTGGCACAACCAAAACACATTTTTTTTGAAAAAAAAACCCAGTGACTTACAAACAGCAAGCTGTTTTTGCAGCCTTCAGACCCAGAAATGCTCAGTAGCTTTTCTTAAAATAGACAGCCTGTAAATAAGGTCTGTGAACTCAATTGAAGGTGGCTGTTTCTGAATTAGTCAGCCCTCACAAGACTCTCGGCCTACATGCTAGTACATAAATTGTCCACTTTACCACCAGACAAGAAAGATTAGAGTAATAAACACGGGGCATTAGCTCGGCTAGAGAAACACACCAGCACACCAGTCAGTTCACACATATTCTCTCTCTCTCTCTCTCTCTCCCTCCCTCCCTCCCTCCCTCTCTCTCTCCCCCTCTCTCTCTCAGACACACACTCACACATACCAAGTTAGAAGTATGACATCATGGGAACAAGAGGGAGACACATATATCCAGAGACAGAAAAAGAAGAGCGAGAGAAGTCTCTAGGAAAGAGTACAAACAATTTTCAGGTTCATTTTGATTTCTCTGTGCCTAATAAAGCAATCCGGCTAAGTTATCAACTGAGCTATCTCAAGTGGCTCTTGCCAGCTATTGGATTATACAAAAGTGGAAGAAAATAAATGAAAAGGATTGTGTGCCGAGTTTACAATGCTTTAGGAGAATTCTTGAAACATGCCTAGTTACAATTTTAGTCAGTCATATCTGTTTGCTTTGACAAGTTCCCAGGGAGTAAAATAAAAATAAAATAAAGGGAAGAAAAAGAAAGATTTTTTTTTTTGGTCATATGAGTCTGGGGACAAAAAGATTACACCGTGCATATCTGTTCATAATATGATCTTTGTATAATCCACGGGTCTGCACTTGCCTTCCGAACAACTGCACAACAGGTGCAAATTAAAATGAAAACGGCAGCGGAGCTGGGCAAACAGAATCTGCTGACCTGGTTTGAATACCAATTGACGGGAGAAACAAAACCTTTTCAAGAGGTGTGACCACAAGGCTTTAGGCGAGTTCAGGCTGGGTAATGCCCTCCGAAGAACAAAAAGGAGAGAGAGAAAAAAATATTCTAACATCTCTACTCTAGCTGTGTGGTCCAGATATACCTTCGTACAATCAATAATGTGCTCCCGTTTTGTTTTATTCCCCCCCCCCATTACAAGTTTTAACTATTTCTTAGCAACAAGGAGAAGATTTCTTTACCATTTTTTCCCCCTTTCTTAACGCCGGGTTGGGTGGGTGGGGGAGAAGTCTTTAACAAAAGATTCTAATGCCTGGGAAGCTTTCAACCAATCTCCTAAAAAGTGATCTCTGGGCACAGGAGGAATAAAGGAAGGTCCAGGAGGAGTGAATAAAATTATCTAAGGCTGGACAGACATTAAAAGACCTTTATCCAAAGGAGGAATATAGACACATATTCTCACTCACACTTACACCCATGCTTATTAAGGTCTATTTTGGAATGGACCATGCTATCCCAAATGACCTTAGTGTTCCTACGGCAATGCAACTGAAATATTTTCTTCATGGAGGGCAGAAAAAAAATGAGAAAGGAAGAGAAATGATTTATGAACGGCGCTTGAAGAGTTCCAAGTATCAGAACAATCTAAACATGCTATGAAGTCATGTCTCACTGTATGGGATCAGGGGCTAATCATCCATCACCACCGGAGGCTAACAATACTTCCCAACCTTTAGGGTCCTTTCTCCACAAATAATAGTGAGTACTTTTGGACTGAAAATCAACCGTTGTCAACTTCACCCATGGAAGGCCTCTGTCGTTTTTATCATTAGTATGAACTGAAGGCAGTAATCAATATAACCTCTCTTTCCACTCAGTCAGTTCATTGCCTTTATTTTATGAATTAGACAGGAAAATATAACCTAAGCAATGGCAGATATGGATAGCCTTCTATACATTGGTCCGGACTCAATTCAATAGCACCTGCTGTTTGCAGTCTTTTAATGGAACTTGCATGTGAATTGAATACACTCTGCACTGAAATGAATAGAGACTATGTAGAAGCCATATCAATAGCTGCTTTGCTTACTGAATTTCATCTTTAAATGCACACGCTCATTTTTGGATGGCCATTCCTTTGATTATATCTGTCTGTTGTGACTATAGGACCTAGCCCTTCTTCCTCTGTTAAACTAAAAAAATAATTAATTGGAAGGGAACAGTTTTATAGGAAGAAAGCAAAACCACTTAATAAAATGTTTAATAAATTTTCCTTCCTTCCTTCCTTCCTTCCTTCCTTCCTTCCTTCCTTCCTTCTTTCTTTCCTTCCTTCCTTCCTTCCTTCCTTCCTTCCTTCCTTCCTTCCTTC
>WNWU01000006.1:16018520-16083611 GCA_012654045.1 Ptyas mucosa
GATAGATAGATAGATAGATAGATAGATAGATAGATAGATAGATAGATAGATAGATGTTCCTGTCTCTGTCTCTGTCTCTTTTTCAGATTATTTTTTATGTTAAATTAACTTCAAAGAAATATCTGAATAGTATATCATACTTCCAAGCCAAATCCATTTCACAGAATCAGAGTGACAATGGAGAATAATAATTTGACATAGTTAAAAGAATCATGATAAAAATGTGAATAACATAAAATACATTTCCTGGCCATAAAAGCTTTATTTCATTTGAATTGATTAATTTCAGACCCTTGAATTCACTTATTTGACTTGACTTGCAAAACAGGAATGGGGATGGGTAGTTAATAGGAACTCTAGTGCCTGAAATTATGCTCCATGAGACTGGAAATGCTAAATTCATTATGTTATATTGAGATGTCATGTCTCCTATAAAAAGGATGTTTGGCAGCTTTGCTTCTTTATCAGATGTATTGAATGCAATGTCACAAGAGTGTGAATAGTTGGAAAAGGTGCTGAGCAAGGACAATGTTTACTCTGAAGATGAGGAGAGCTTCCTCTTCTAACTAACAGCTTAGGAAAAATAGACAAATTTAAAAACCTAACGACAATGCAAAGTAATGGGAGTCAATTATTCAGGAAAGTGATTATTGTAAAAAAAGACAAATCAGAATGAGAATTAAATTTATGTGTAGCAATTTTATCATACATTACTAGAGACAATTGAGATAAGATCACATTTTTGGGGGGCGGGGGGAATGGCCCCGAGAAGATGCACAACTACTTTTGATCTGTCTTAAAGCAGAGTTTTATAATACAGTATGTTCTTAAATGCATCTACCTCACCCATAATGCTGGAAGTGGGCATAATAAAATCTAAATCATTCCCTCCTAAACATTCTCTTTCTTGGTCAGGGTGTTCTTGCTCAAATTATTTTAAAAAACCTAAACCTCAAGATAGAAAATTGCATACAATTTCCTTCTGAATGTACAGTATCTGTAACAGAGTGAACTGTTGTTAAGAATATTGCCTTGATTAATAAAATGAAATATTGCTGAAAGAAATATGATGCTTTCATTAAACAAGAGAAAAATAGAGAAGGAGGGGACGAATAATTTAAAGTATTTCCAAACTAACACATCCCATATCCTTGAGGATCAAGTCCCATGTTTATTTTTTATGTTATATAAATCATTCAGATTATTTTGGGGATAATCTCTTTAAATATGAGATAAATCCTAGTTTGTTACTTAGAATTAACAATGCAGTTTTACTACTTGACATCTATCAGGACTGAAATCCTCATAGGACGTGGTCTACTGTTATCAAATATAAAAAAAGTTTAGTGTGGAAATCCTACTGTTATGTATTTATTCTCTCTCTCTCTCTCTCTCTCTCTCTCTCTCTCTCTCTCTCTCTCACACACACACACACACACACACACACACACACACACACACACACTTTCTGGTCTACACATAGGGTAATAGCTTAAAATCCTCTATTGGCATTATATACAGTAACAGGTGGTTACAGCTTTCCATGAGGTTCTTTTCCTATATTCTGTAAAAACTGAAACCTTGGCAGTTACTTGTTTGTTTTTTTCTATGTAGAACTATTCTCTACCCCCAGCCCCTCAATACATACATTTGCTATTGTTTTCCTCAGTAAATTGACATATATCAATTAATAGCCATAGCAATTTAGAGATTTAGGCAGAAAAATGTCTGATATATGTATTGACTGAAGTAAATTTTCTCAAGCCTGCATGAAATCTTAAGACTCAGGGGAATTTGGGAGAACAAGTATCTAGCCATGTAAATCCTGGCTGCAAAAAATAAATACCATAATTCTGATTCATAAAATTCATTTGCTGTTTACAATATTCTTGCATAATATTTTGTATTTGTAAGATAAGCATAACACATGCAAACTACTTTACAATGAACCTATTCTCGTTTCTTTCCTCATAAAGATACTGTATGTATACTGAACTACAGAGATATTTGAAAGAAAGGGATGAAATAGAGTCAATATTAATAAGCTTCACTTGTATTATATGAATGCAGCAGTGAGTTGCAGAACTAAATCTTTTATTTATTTCTCTGACAAGGGAAAAAAATTCTAAATAGAGAAGATTTCTGTCTAATGGCTGCGATTCTAATTCCAACTTACAAGGAAAAAGTTTATTGCAGAACAAGTACGCTTGCAGTAAGGTACCAGGTATCCTTGAAGTAAGATGCTCCAAATAACCCATCCCACTTAAGCTCTGCTTGCCTCTTTTGGTGACTATTACTAATTTTGGGCAGGTTTCTTCAGGAGAAAGTCTTACCAAGTGTATTAAAATGGCCGCCAGGTGTTCAAACATTGCTATCTAAAAATGTAGATCTGTGTGAGAGAAGTCATACAGCACTTTTTCTGAGTGCTTTTTCTGAGTAATCTGAGTTATATTTCTTGGCCTGCTTTTGAGAATTAACTTGAAGTGTACATTTCTTTCCGTTTTGCTTTTTCAGAGTTCTTGCAGGTATTCCCAAGATACCCAAAGTAAATTAGGGGAAAGTGTGGCTAAGTGGAGATGATTAAATCTATTCTCTTTTCTAAGCTCTGAAGCCTTTCAGTGGAATTTCTAGGTGTGAATAACCATAATTTTCCACAACCTGAGGGAACAGTATTAAAGAAAACGTGTGGCCATGTTATATTGCTTAGGGGTCAAAGACAAATTGATATATCACACATGGCAAAGTGATGTCAATTCCCATGTAATTATATGGATTGGAGCAGACTCTGGAAGATGTACTCTTGATGCACCATGTGGATCTAACAGAAACCTCCTTGCTCTACCCTACAAGAGAATTATTGTCCATTTCAAAATTAAACAGCCCCAGTGCTTCCTTGAGTTAAGGCCCAACATAGCTGCAGGTGAACATGGCTGTTTCTCATCAGTTAGACACTCAGCCTTTTTTCCTGACAAGGTGTGGATTTATGGGACAAGAGCAAAATAATTCCCTGCTTAGCTGCTGACTCTGTTTTGGTTCAGTGCTTCGTAGACTGCTTTGCTTATCTAAAGAGCAGTAAGAAATCATACAAAGAAATCTTCTAGTGAATTGTGAGAGGGGAAACTCAGGTTTTTTCCCCCTATTTTTCCCCCTAAAAAGACATTGCTAGGTAAATTGTTCACATGACACTACATTCATTTGAGTAAGGGATTGCCAAAGACAATTCAACAAAGAACACAATGTTATAATTGCATCTCTTCAGTGTTTCTCAACCTTGGCAGCTTTAAAATAGGTGGACTTCAACTCCCAATAAGAAACACTGTCTTACGTGTATAATGACAGAAATACTCATAAACAGTGAGAGTGGTTTCTATCCACACACCCACTCACTCACCTACCCATTCATCCATCTACCCACTGGTGCAGCTGTATGGAAATAAGGAATGGGATTTAATCTCAGTCTTCTAACAGAGATGAGCAAACTGAGGCTACACAATTGCCCAATTGGAACTTATTGTTTGTTGTCTCTGGATCTCTGCAAGCACAACTGCTAAAAATGTCTGGGTTTTTTGCCATTTTGAGGTAGGAAGAACAGCCTAACCCCAACATAGTTTTGAATCATTTGTCTTGTTTGTAAAAAAAAAATAATCAATCTTCTTCTTCTAAGTACCGGAAACAATAGAGAATTCTGAATCAAAAGTCTTCAAAAGTTGTAGCCTAACTTTCCTAACGCTAAACAAATTTCACGCTAATTTAACAGAATAACATGAATCTGGAACACAGAAAACATGAGACAGAGAGATCAGCTTGATCTACCAAAGGGCTTATAGCCTATTAAGTGAATCCATATTTCAACATATATATCAGGTTCTGAAGAATATATTAGAGTCTTTGGAGTGTTTAAGGCTTAGGGCATCTTTGTTGTACAAAGATTTGCTAATCCTACTAATATGCAGCAGTAGAATCTGACATCATGTATTGAAATAATCAAAGTGGTGTGGTAATCCCGGTGGTCTTCCGGGTGCACTTCAAGGTTTTGGTTACCACCTTTAGAGTGCTCCATGGGTTAGGACCTGGCTATTTATGAGACCGCCTGCTGCCACCAGTGGCCTCCCACCGGCCGGTACGCTCTCATAGAGAGGGGCTCCTCTGGGTGCCATCGGCCAAACAATGCCGACTGGCGGCCCCCAGGGGGAGACCCTTCTCCGTGGGACACCTACTATCTGGAATGAGCTCCCCCCGGAGATACGGAGAATCCCAGACCTACGCACCTTCCGCCGCGCTCTTAAGACCTTTTTATTTCATCAGGCTGGCCTGGCCTAATTTCCCTCTTTTAATAATATAAATTTTAATTTGTTTTACATTATTGGGGTTTTTTAAAATTTGTATATGGCCAAATTATTTAATTCAATTTTAATCTGTTTTAAATGCTGTATTATGTGTTTTAATTTATGGCTGTTCACCGCCCTGAGTCCTTCGGGAGTAGGGCGATATATAAATCAAATAAACTCTGAAACTCTGAACTCTCTGAAAGTAGGGAAGACTTTGAGCAACTTGAGTCTCTGACATCTACTGGTGATTGGGAATAATTTATGCTGCAGTCAATAAACTCGTCTTACTTATTTGGACAGTCTTTAATAAGCATTTAATTTAAAAGGTGAGACCAAATGTATATCTACTATATAATCTAGTAAAATTGCTTAATTCTTACGTAATATGAGCAGCAAGAAAACTCAGATGGGCAGCCAATAAATTTAAACAAATAATAATAATAATAATCATAGTCTGTTGATAATTTTAGATACCACATTTACTCTGTAGGATTACCAGTGTTAGTGGTGTCAGCAGAATAAGCACTAGCATTTTTATAAGAAAGTCAGCAATGATCATAGGAGACTATAAATATATTAATCACAAAACATTTCTGTTTAACTTTGAGTGACGTATTAAACAGAGAGTTTATTTCAACATTGGAAAACTCAAGCTCAAATTCCCTAGATGAAAGTCTTTTCAGTAAGTCATTGTCTCTTTGTCAATGCTTTCTGTAAGGATAAAGTACTGTATTGTGTGTCAATAAAATAAGACAAAAATAAGCCTTCAAGACAGACGGAGGTAGAAAATATAATCAGTTGTTTAACACACTGCAATCCTGGTCTTATAAATAAAAGTCCTTCAAGAAAAAAAAGCACTATATTATCAACCGTTCAAAAGGCATGTGAAGAATTGGCCTACATTTCTTTGATGACATCATACAAGAAATGGTCTGTTGCTGGCATAGCTTATTTTCCTTGGATTACAACTGCAATAATATTACCTTATTTAACCTGGTTTTTTATCTTTAAAGGAATGCAGTAGAGTCAACATTCATATTTAAAGGATAAGAAAAGATTACATTATTACCCATACTTCTATTAATCTTGCAACTTCTGACTTGATAACCTTTACTTCAGAGCTCTGTGTCTGTAATGATTCTGTAAAACTAAGTCTTACTGATTTCACTAGAACTTATACCCACATATGTATGCACGGGATTGCATTGTAAATCAATACATGACGGTGATGATAACTAGAAGGCTGGATGGGTATGAAGAGGTAGAAATGATGCCTTCATAAAAATCAGAGTGCCATAAATGTATCCTGAAAAATCATGTTTCATGTCACTTTGATGTCCATATGTTATATTTTGTACATCTATTTTCTAGCAACACTATATTGTATAAATTGTATGAAATGTCCAACGTGCCTATCCAGTATGCCAGAGGAAGAACATCACTAAGAAAAATTATTTCATTATTAGCACACATGGCCATTCATATACATATACATATGCATATGCATATACATATACATATACATATACATATACATATACATATACATATACATATACATATACATATACATATACATATACATATACACATACACATACACACACACACACACACATACATACATACTGTAATTTGTTCAGGAGCTGTGCAATTTGTTTTAAGATCTGGAAATATGAAATAATAAACTATTGAACATCAGAACTGTTTTGGTGTGATTACATGGCAAGGGGGCAGACTGTCTCAAGCTTTTACGTTGTATAGTAAGATAAGACCTTGGAAACAAAACCTTGAATAAACCGAGGATGCAGGGGGGGGGGGGGGAGGAAAATGTGTCCTTGTTTAAACAGACAGTGTGTCTGTCACCCTCCTTAGAAGGGTGGCTTAACTTTAAGTGTGTGCAGCAAGGTGCGGATTTAAGAAACCTGCTGTTTTCTAAAGACTATGCTGTGGATAAAAAAAAAAAGAGCTTGTCTTTTTATAACATTCATACATGTCCAAAAGCTATAACAATGTTCCAATATTTGTTTAGCAGTTTCATAGCTGCTGGCACTTTATCCTCTTCCACCCTAAAGATTAATAGCTCGATTTCTGAGTCATTTTTCATAAATGTATTTAACTCCCCATTCACTTTCTAGATAAGTTTAGGTTCAGGTTAGCAGCAAAGGGTGGTTATTATTAATTATTATTATTATTATTAATTGTTATGATTTCCCTACCTTCTTGAGAAGTAGTCATCTCATTCATCTTAAAAGAACATGGCTTGACAATGAAACAGTCATGCCTCCATGGCAGAAGATGCTGAAGCTCCATTTTTTTCCGACTGGCCTCTTTGCCTGGCAGTGACTTCCTTTGCTTCCTAAAGCCTCTTGATGTTGATCTCCCTCTGAATTAAATGTGAAATTCAGGTAATACGTTGCTTCCTTTCCCATCAGCTCAAATAATGGGAAAGATCAGCTTCCCTTGAAAAACAACAGTGGATCACCTGAACTTCTTCAAAGGGGCGGGCAAAGCGAAAGCATTAAGGTGGAAATGAGGGCTTATGTGTGCCCACAGGAGGCACTTGCTTGTGTGAAAAGTTTTTGGGGATGCCCTTGTGTGGGTGTTGATTGTGGGTGTGGGGTTCAGCAGCAGTTTGGTTGTAGCCCCGTCACTTTTGTCAGGCATAGATCCCAGTCCATATTGTCACCTCAGACTTCCTAAGATTTGCAAGCTTTCATTCTTGGCTGGATTCAGCCTCCTCCGCACTTACTCAGAGCCACACTAATAGTTGTTTATCGTTGTTTTTTTAATCCCCTCTGCTTCAAAATTCTTGGCTTAAAAGTCAACCTCTGGCAGAAAATGGATTTTAAAACAAACAAAAAGAATTTTAAAAAACCAATATGGGCCTCCTTTGCTCGCTAGTCCAGCCCCAATCCTAACCCACTAAACCGCTGTCTGCTTGTTTTCAAAAATAGCATCTTTCCACCTCACAATTGACAAAACCAGACAACGATGAAAGGGACAGTGACATGGCAGACACAAAAGCTCAACACATTACGGCCACTCTAAACAGAATACAAAAGCTAGGCAGTCACTGATGTGTAAACCAAACAATGTGAAGGGAAAATATTGAATAATTTCTGTCATGAGGCACTGACTAAAGCCTGGGTTTAATTGAATTAAACTCCCATTTATTTGCTCAGGCCTGAACTAAAGGCTGGGAAAAAGGAGGGAGGGGGAAGGGGAAAAAAACCTTAAGATTTGCTCAACTGTTTGAGGTACCACCTTTCCTCACCCCTGTATAAATCCACCATCTGTGCCCACATGCACACATGTTCCATTTCGTAACAAATGCACGGAGACCCCACCAAGCACGGAAGCCAAAAAAAGCACAAGGCACACAAAAGCTCCCCAGGCCACCCCAGGTCTAAAGGAGGGGGAAAGGGGGGGTGGGCCAGAAAAATACCCTCCTTTGCTCATTGCCCAGGTGAGATAGCCTGGTGTGTCCTCTCAGCCTCGACACGCGTCAAGTAAAAGAAAGGTTAAAATTAGAAAATTCAATTTATTTGATAATTTCCCAGAATAATTAGAGTTAATATGGGTTAATTAATATGCAAATCTCTCAGCAGATGTTCTGCAGCAGGGCCTGTGTGAGAAAACAGCCTTTGCTTTCTCCTACGTGATTTTGGCTGTCAGTTATTGGGTATAATTACTGTAACTAACCGAATACACACAAAACCTTTGGAATATAAAATTGTTACAGTTCTAGTTCTGCACAAGCTGCTACTTTTCTGCAATAAAAGCGAACAATTTCTTTCAGAAAATAGGAGCCTTTTTGTTCCTTTCTTGATTTAAAAAGAAGAAATGAATCAAGTAAATGGCTTATCTTTTTCTATGCATAATTAGGTCAGTATTATATGAACATTCCAATGAGGCAGTGGCACAAACGTACATATAAAATGATAGCTCAAACCACCTGCAAAATCACATAAAATTGTTTTATTCAGAATCTTTCTCTTCACCATAAGAACTTTGAAAGGCTACGTGTCTCTCCTGCCAACTCTGCCAATGTTTAAAAATAAAATCAAAGGAAACCTGCAACTTTATTTCCAACATTCACACATTTTAAAGTTGTCAAAGGTACCAACATTTTTTCATATGCATAAAATGCGTCTTTCTTTTTCTTCATAAAAATTAGCTGCAATGAAGCATTTTCAACTTTTGAAATGCTTTCGCTTTGAATAATAATAATAAAAAAGGGGTTGTTGCAGGTCATTTCTCAGAAAAATGAATTTATGAATGCTATTATCCAAAATGGGTTTTATCCACTTTGGAGAGAGGCTTTGTGTATATGTGTGTTTATATACACACACACCCCTTCATTTTCCATAGATTTGTGGGTTTGGGGGTTTTTTTTGTTGTTGTTGTAGTATGCAAGATATGTTAAGCCTTAAGATAGTTAAGGCTTCTGGGTCTATTAATGGACTTATTCAGATAAGTAAATATTACAATAGGTTGCTGGCTGGGTTACTCTTCTCTTAACCCTTTATAATATTTGGCTGGTTTTGCAGATACTTTTAGTAGATTCCCCCACACGTACACACACAGATCGCTTTCTGAACATTGCCTCAATGTTCAGAATATATTTCTCTATGGCCTATGTTTCTTCTTTGTGCTCATCAAAGCTTTGGAGTGATAGTAAATATTTCTGGCTCTTTTTATTTTAGTTTCATGGGGATTTGGTTTGGAAGGCTGTATTCATTTAATAGTTGTGAATAGTGTGTGTGTATGTGTGTGTGTGTGTGTTGCAGAGTCCCAATGCATCCTATAGTGGCTGACAATTTACAAACTTTCCCTTTTTTCACCACATCCACAATGTTTGAGTAGCACATTCCAGTTGCAAATCTATTTGATCTGGATGTTATACATACTTGTAACAACCCCAACGACACGGATGGGTCTTTGTCTGAACTCTAAATTATCTTATCAGACAGGGCTGTTCAAAAGTTCCCTGTCTTTCATTTAAAGATAGAGAGGTAGGGAAACCATTTCTAAACTCTTTCTTCCCATTTTGGACCATCAAAACTACAAACCACTGGGCCCTACTCATATTTAGCTATTAACATTTTGCAAGACAGGGAAAATAATTCTTTTCTGATAAACCTTTGAGAAGGAAGGTATCATTTAACTGTAGAAAATTTTTGAAGTCTGTGTGTGGCATGAATGAATATGTGTTGCATGGGGTTTGAGTTTTGGTGCTTTTTAAAGATGATGCTATTGGCCAGATAGATTCTGAAGCTTCCTAAAATTTGTGTGTGAAAATGCAATAACTAAATAAACACCTCCCAAAACACATATAACTATTCTTCCCCTCTTCCTTTTTCCCTCTCTCTCCCCTTCCTTTTCCTCTCTCTCTCTCTCTCTCTCTCTCTCTCTCTTTCTCTCTCTCTCACTCACTCACTCACTCACACACAAACACCTTTGAGTTATTGTTGATTCCTAGTTTCTGCCTGAATTAATTCCTACAGATTTGGCAAGTTTTTCAGAAGTGGTTTGCTATTGCTTTCTCCCTATGGCTGAGAAGGTATGATCCAGGATGGCTGAGAAGGTGTGGTCCAGGATCACCCAGCTGGCTTTGTGCCCAAGGTGTGACCAGAACTCAAAATCTCCCAGTTTATAGCCTGATGCCTTAACTACTATACCAGTGGTGGGTTGCCCCCGGTTTGACCGGTTGTATAGAACTGGTAGTAAAACTGGCGAGAGGCTCTGCCCACTGACCCTGATGTCATCAAAATGCTTGCGCAGAAGAGTGCACGTGGCCCTGTTGCGAACTGGTAGTAAAGGTCAGTAGAACCCATCCCTGTACTATAACTCACTGGCTCTCTAACAATGATACCTTGGGCTTTTTCAGCACAAGTAATCACTGTAGATTCAAGCTTTTAGTCTCAATGCATCACTTTATTAACATTGCTGAACACATAATATCTAAAATTATAATCAGTTCTAAGAGGTGCTGTTTGCCAGGACTTATGCATATTCCAAATATTTATTTCAGTTCCTGGCTTTGTCTACGTACTGCTGAAATGATGGCCAATATTCATTCCTTAAGAGATTAAGGCAAAACACTGGAAACTTTGAAATGTCATAACATCCAACACAAGAATCAAAAAGTTCTGTTCCTGATGCTGAATTGACGCCAATCTGAAATTAACCAATAGCCTTATGTTTTTAAAAGTACTATTCCTTTCCTGAGACTCGTAGTTATCATTTATGATCCAAGGCCTCCCTTAGTGTTTCTTCTGACAGAAGTTGAACCCCTCCTCTTCTGCAGGCTTTGGTTTAGTCATCAAGATTATCTGTTTGCTGACAACCCCATGATCTATGGCCTAGACCTTAAGCAAAAACAACAAAAAGTGGACTTCGAAGGCAACTACAAATGTTATCCTTTCCCTGGTTGAAACTATCTTATGAAGGATTGATAACGCATTATCTTTTAGAACAGAATAATGCTGCACAAAATGATACTAAACCATGTTTTAAGGAAATCCCTTGGCTCAGTTAAAGTTATTCAGAAGTTTATACAGTCTTATCACAAATCTCTGAGCACAAAGTACAGAACCTACATTGCAATTAAGATACAGTGGAATGCAAAGAGCTTTGTAGGAGATAAGAATATTCATGTTTCTTCATTTGTTTAAAGGGAAGACATGTACTCATCCTTGATGAGAACTAAAAAGTTCTGTTCGTGTCTTATGGGTAATATTTGTCCACATCAATTGCAGATGTTAGGATTTGCAACTTTTCTACCTGGATCAAATTTTCTCTACTTACCTAGCATAGCAATGAGAAAATGTTGGCCCTGCAGTTCATAGGGATGTATAAGTTCCAGCTTTTCTCACTACTGTGTTATAGTGAGAATTATAGTTCAGAAATATCTGAATGGCCACAGCTTCCCCAAGCTACAACAGCAACCAAAGTGCTAACTAAATCTTAAGGCAAAATGCAGTTTGACCCACATATAGCACTATTAGACAGCAAGAACAGAGAACATATTAATATTTGTTGCAGACAACTAATTATATATTGCATAGTATTTTCATTAGAATAAAACATTCGAAATGGGGCATGAAGATGTGCTCCGTTTCTACTCAAGACAAAAAATTGAGTTCATAAACACTATTATATCTGCATTATTCATACCATATTTCTACAATCTTCTTTATTGGAGAGTCATATGATTTACTATTTAGTAAATTGTTGGTATGATTAAACACTGTCTCTTCTTTCGAATTGCAACATGTTAGATTACTACCTGTTTCATTTTAACATAGCTTCTTCAACCAGGAGTTTTAGTATGACAAAAATGATAAAATTCAGCCTCTTCCTCCCACAAACTCCTTCTGTGGTATGTAGTGATAAATTTACACCTCCAGGGAAATTTCGTGTATCTCCACATTGAAACTTCCTTGAATGCTTGTGTTACTTTTTTTTTTTTTAGGAAATAAATGTAATTTTTTTTATCATTTATTTTGTTCATGCAGTAAACTTGTGATAAAATTGTAAGGAAGTCAACAAATGCAGAGCTCTCAAAGGTGTGTGTAAGAAAGAAAAGAATCTTGTTGATAATCAGAACAACGAATGTTTCCTCGTATAGTGCTGAAATAAATCACAGGATTGTGATCTAAAAATTCTTGAAACCTGCTTTTTTCAAATGCTTTAGGAATTTTAGATAAAGAATCAGCAAAGTTTTTAACTGCAGGGCCATATGCCTTATTTTATTTTATTTTTTTAAAGGAATCCATAAAAAATAAATTACTTTCACTAAGTATATGCAAATTCCAATGTAAGCAATCAGAGTAAAATTAATTTTGCCAGAACTGATTAAAAGCATTAATAAATCTATATGCAGTATTGCTTCAATCTGATATTGTAAATTTATTATACTTCCTGTAAGATTAATTATAATGCTACAATAACATATTACGATGCCAGAACTTATTACTGTACATTCTGTTAATAACAGCTAAGCATAACCTGAGTTGTAATTATGGATTGTAACAAAGTAATTTAATAGCAATTGTTTTCTTTAACTGTTAATGTTAGATGAGAAATAAAATGCACATGTGCTTGTGTCCATTATATATATATATATATATATTTCCCATTTCATACAATGCCTAATTAAAATCGAGGAAACCTTCCAGCAATTGTTCTCACACAAACTACCTTCACTTTGGTTACTCATCCAAATTGTCAGCTTGCCTCAGATAAGGGAAGGTTAAAAACAACACTTTAAGTTACTCAAGGTTGTTTTTGCATTTTTGTCCTGACTTGAAGGCAAGCTTCCTCCTTCTATTAACATACACCAAAGAACAAACTTCATCACTGGTGATGTTTCTGGAAATACAACTACAACTTTGGAGACATAATTATTACCGCCCTATACCATTTCAAAGATACTCCAATTTCTCACATTATTCTTCAATTAGGCAACAATCGTCAGCATTTATCAGGCTAATGTCAAAGAATCAAATGTAAACTGAGCCAAGACTTCACTCTGGGAAAGACAGGGAGGGAATTGGGGGGGTGATTGTATAGAGAGTATCCATACAGTTCTGTTTTTGAACCCAATTTGGAACTATTAATTGTCATCAGCAGTTTGGGGTTTGATAACAACTATATCTTATCACTATGCCATGTTCCCTAATTGCTTGCCACTCCTGAACTGAACATTAAGTATGCATGGGGGGGGGGGGAATCCTGGCCAGGAACACAAAGCAGAAGCACTATTAGCACCCTCTACATAAACTTTAAAGGTGGAGCTGTGTTCCAAGGAGCTATTAAAAAATAAATTATACCATCTAAACTGGCATATATGCATACACCCTTCCAGCCACACATTTCAGATTAAGTCTGGATACAATTAAAAAAGAAAAAAAAGAAAGCAGTGTGGAGGCAGAATTCTGAATGGCATCTGTGCTTAGCGCTTCAGAAGACTGCTTACCGTCATAAAACTCCGTGTGTTACCAGCTGGGGGTCTAGGATTTAAAGATGTCGGGGGACCTGGTCTCTCAGATGGAATAAAGATCAGAAGGAAAGCTGTCCAGGTGAAGCTGAAGCTCCTGAACAGGCCTATCTGCACTCTCATTCAAATGATAATGAGTGTGTAAATCACATCTGTTCCCCCTTGGTGCTTGTGTCCTTGTCACCTGAATAGCATCCCCACCAGGTATCAAATGAGCTACAGGAAATAGGTTTCTTTCTTTTTCTTTTTTTTTTAATCTAACCTCACTCTGAAATGAGAAAATAAGCACCCTGACCAGGAGGCCCAGAAACCAAATGGGATTGTAGTTCCTAAGTTTTCATCAAAATAAAGATCACTTAATTGTGATCAGCAGCACCGAGCAAGCAATTCTGAGACTGAATTCTAAGTTTAATTTGTAACACTGGGATATTCACCATTATTTCCAAGGACGAAGCATATCGTACCCCTAAAAACGCTCATGTGTTTCTCATTCATTATTTTTCTTTACTTATAACCACTTTCCAACTGGCAGAAGAATGTCTTGTTGATTTTTAGATACCAAAATATTCTGCAATTAAAATATTTGTAAATGTTTCATTTCTTTAAAACAGTCTTTAGTTGTACTTCAAATGAAAATGACTTTTTAGATCTAAGGATATATTTCACCTCTGGGTTCATCTTCTCTTCACTTCTATTATTATTATTTCTTCCCTTTTTTTTTGATCAGAGGCATGAAAGAGTAAGTAAGTGCGAATGCTTAGGTACCTGGGGTATGGAAAGGTGGTAATTAGCACAGCAGGATAATTGATGTGTAGATTGCAGTATGAACAAATGCTTTGACTTGTTTGTTCTTCTCACTCTTCCACACTCATTCGCTTCTCTCCCTCTCTCCTTCCCTTTTTTTAACTCAGCCTTGCTAATGAACCCCCTACCTGCTTGGTTAAGTTGGTAAGGATATAAATAATCTCTCTCTAGTCTTCTAACCAGAATAAAACTATACCGTTATTTCTCTCTGTCTCTCTTTTTCTCTAACTTTCACTTACACAGACGTTCTATGTGCTAAAACAGAAATAAAAACAAGGCTAGGTATCAGGTTATTTAAAAAACACACATCAAAACCCTATATGTGTCAGCAATTGCTTTTATGCACTCACCATATCCACTCCTCAATTAAACATTTGAACTAGAAAATATTTTCTGTGTTCAAACGACAGAGTTAGAGTAAGTGACAAAAGCTTGTCTCTCAAGAACATAGAATTCATTCTTCCTATTTAGTATGGATAGTAATAATTGTAATAATAGACACTTATTAGAAACCAAAAACATTTTTAAAAGCCTAGTGACTTTTACTTATGTACAACGCCTACTTATGTCAAAATGGGAGATTCTCACAACCGTTCTTGAATCAACTTGCCAAGAGCCTTGGATAGTACAGTGGTCTAAAGCCCTGTTATTAACATCAGCTGCCTGCAATTATTGAAGGTTCGAATCTCACCAAGGCTCAAGGTTGACTCAGCCTTCCATCCTTTCTAAGGTAGGTAAATTGAGGACCCAGTTTGTGGGGGCAATAAGCTGACTTTGTATAAATATACAAAAGTATGAAGGCTATTGCTTAGCGCATTGTAAGCCGCCCTGAGTCTCTGGAGAAGATTAATTAAAAAATTAAAAACAAAAAAACAAAAAACTTCCATTGCTAGTACTATGAAAGGCCACATGCTCACTAAAACACACGATTTCCACAATATTTGCAATGAAAACCCTGGATCAGAATAGCACAGAAATCCTTAATGCTAACCAAGCCTGGGAAATGTGATTGACTTGCTCTGGATCATCTTCATGCAGACCATGGATAGAAGTAAACATGGAAAAGGGGCCCATGCAGGAAAGGTTTTGAGAGTGAATTCTTTTGTCTTTTTAGGATTAGTTCTCACCTGCTGTTCAAGTGAACTGCAAATGAAAATAACTTCAGTCAAGTGTTAATCCATTTGCCCACAATACATAGACTTTCCCCCCCTTTCTTGTAAGGAAGCAGAAGAAAGAAGAAACCATGCTCTAGTCTCCATGGTGTGCAAGGCATTTATGATGGGAATTTATTTTATGGGGTGCGGTGGGGGGGGGGAGAGGTAAAAATGTGAGTTTGGAAATACAGCATGGAATGTTATTCACCTTGCTTGGAACATGGAGATGCTGATACAAGATACACTCTTTAAAGTAAATGCAATTTACTGGGAGCAGATACGTTCTATCCTGGGCCCTCAGTAGCTGCCATGAAATCATCTGGGGAGGAGGAAGAGTACAACTGGGAGATCTGCTAAGCATCCCGGCCTGAGGTCGTCACTGGGGGGAAACTCCCCACACCAATCTGCCCTCTTTCTGGGGGCAGATTTAAACCTAATGATACTTAATAGCAATGACTGCTGCCTAATAGGGATAGAATTCCACTTAATGGGAATGCCTTGGGGGATTTAGTAGTGCTTAGGTGATTTATGTGTCAGCCTTACGCTGTTTCTGTATGTGCGTCTGCTCCTTTGAAAACAGCTTTTAGACCCCATCCTGTACATCAATCTTACCCCTTAGCTCTGCCACGAGAAACAAGGCAAATGGATTTCTTTTCTTTCCTCTCTCTCTCTCTTTATAAAAAACCATTCTTCTTTTCTCCAAATATGGCCATTTCTGGAAGGGAGGGGGCTTCCCAACAAGCAACATACATCAGACTGCCATATGCCAGGGGTCTCACAGCTGGTCAGGAGGCTGTCCTAGAGTGATGGGAGTGTTTTAAGTCAAGTCCTGTTTCAGAGCAGAATTCTGTATAGGTAATCCTCAATTTACAACCACAATTGAGCCCAAAATTTATGTTGCTAAGCGAGACAGCAGTTAAGTGAGTTTTGCCCCATTTTAGGACGCTTCTTGCTTCAGCGTTAAGTGGATTACTGCAGTTGTTAAGTAAGTAACACGGTTGTTAGGTGAATCTGGCTTTCCCATTGACTTTGCTTGTCAGAAGGTCACAAAAGTTGATCTCATGACCCCGTCATAAATATGAGCCAGTTGCCAAGCATCTGAATTTGATCACATGACCATGGGGATGCTGCAATGGCCGTTAAGTGTGAAAAATAATCATAAGTCTTTTTTTCCCCAATGCTGTTGTAACTTCAAGCGGTCACTAAATGAACTGTTGTAAATCAAGGACCACTTCTGTACAAGGCCTGCAGAACGGCCTATTCATGGATGCAGAATTTTCTTCCCTGCTAGGTAAATGCTTCAAATAATATCTTCTGGGGTTTTTTTCCCCCCTGTAATCATAATTGAGAATACAGACAACATATGAGATCATGTGGAAAAGGGTGAAAACTTAAATCCAGAGTGTGGATTGCTAAGTGTTGTAACTGAAAACCCCAAAAGCACAGCACATATTCACGGTAGCTCTGAAGCAAGGGCCAATGCATATGAGATTAAAGTTTCCACTCGGAAGCACAATGAAGACTAAGTGCCCAGGATGTTCATCAGGTTTGCTCTTGTTCACAGTAGCAGAAGGTGATATATATGCCTATCAATACTGTAACAGCATCACATGGCAGAAATCTGAAGGAGAATCCCAAAAGAATTAGCTGTACTTTCCCAGTGTGCATCCACTCTAAGTTCCAGTACGAGCAAAGATTGGCCCTTCAAATGTTACTCCTTCAAAAATGTTCACTGGAAGATCCACTGAGATGATTACTTCACGTGATGGGTACCTGAACCAATGGGTAGCACTGCAGAACTAAAAAAGAATCCTAGATATTATTGTCTGGGTGATTCTTGGTGTTTAGATTGCTGTAGAACAGGGGAGTCAAACTCAAGGCCCATGGGCTGGGTCCGGCCCATGGGGCCACCCTAGAAAGGGCGAGAGAGAGGCCCGTGGTGTCTCTGCCAGCAAAAATGGAAAAATTTTGCTGGCAAAGCACTCAGGCCACCACAGACGCCCCCAACATGAGTGATGTCGAACTGGTCATGCCCACCCTGGTCATGCCTACTTGGCCCCCCGAGGTCAAACACAACCCTTATGTGGCCCTCAATGAAATCGAGTTTGACATTCCTGCTGCAGAATGTCAGCTGGAAAGAATCACTGACAAAACAAAAGCCATGATTCCTGAAATGCAGAAAGGCCTTTTGGAGAAGGGTTAAAATCTTCTAGCAGACGATTCCATAAATGCAATGTGAGCAGAAATTCATATATCTTTTTTACAGTGAACAAGAAAGGTTTAGTATGTACAACTGAGCAAGATAAAATGTTAGTAAAAAACCCACAACTATTTAAGATTAAGATTCAAAATGAAAATCCAGGAGCAGACTTTCTTGCTTCTAATTAAATTGTAAGACCTGCAAGTGAATTACTCAGATATCATGAGACAAACTCAAACATACTGCTTTAAAATCAGATTTTACTGGATTTATTTCACATGGGCTCTAGAGACACCATAACGTCTCCTCAAGCCTTTTTACTGTGACAACAGATGCCAAACACATACCTATCGCAATAAAATTTACCTTGCACTTTAAAAATATCTATACCTTTCCAATTAAATAATAGACAAACAAATGTGTCTGATTATTATGTTAACAGAAGGAAGTAAACCTACTAAGCAAAACATCACAATGATAATCAGCTCCTTCCCTGTGTATATTGCAGCCCTAGGCTTCTACACAGTTGGCAGGTGAGTTTGAGAGCCATTGAGCACTGCAGAATTTTCCCAATGTATTTGTAATTACAGAAACACTTGTGTTAAATATCTTAAACACTATGAAAACACAACATATAACAATCTAGGATTATACCTTGACAGCAGACCAGTAGTTCCATTTATAAAACCAAAATCCAAAATGCTGGATTCGCTTCCTACTGCATGAAGTATGGTTTTGAATAAATAACCCAATACAAATAGCTGTCCTGTGTTGGCTGAGTACCATTTCATTCAAATTAAACAGCTTGGGCAATCAATTTTGCAATTATACCCCTTTCTCCCACAAAAGAAATGTATTATTATAATGTTATGGGGTTTTTTTTCCCTTCCATTTTGTCATTCTCCTCTTTGCTCTAAGGAATTCCAGCTGATATATATTTTTCCTCTCTATCTCATGAAGCCATTTGGAGAGATACTGATTACTAGAAAGTTACTGACTGGACAAAGGCTTCCCAACTAAGGTCACTGATTTGTCCAACATCACACTCTACTTTATTGGCTCCCTGCTCTAAAAAAGGATTTACATGAACAAAAATACCTCCTCCCAGCCTTGCTAGAATTTCCTTTATTTCTCGGAGCATGTGAATGGCAGTTCTTTTGATTGATAGAGATATTTCCCAATATTTTACATATTAGCTTAGGTAGCAAACAATCAATCTGTTCATCTCTCTCTCTCTCTCTCTCTCTCTCTCTCTATGTATGTATGTATGAATGTATGTATATATGTATGTATGCATGCAAGTTTTGGTATATTCGGGTCTTTTCCCATGTAAGATTGAGAGTATCTTGGTTAATGTTTCAACGAGGTCCTACTCGTTATCTTCATTTTTATCTGAATCTTACACGGGAAAAGACCCGAATACACCAAAAGTTGCATACCTCTATCTGTGAAAATCTACGAAAACGAAAATGTATGTATGTATGTATGTATGTATGTATGTATGTATGTATCTTCCTATTTACCTACCTGTCTATTTATCTATCTTACAGAAAGTTATTTCCAGTCTAATGTGGAACAAGCATCTGTGTTATTACCTGGAAATTTGCCTCCATATATACATTATTCTTCCTGGATTGGGGCAAATATTGTGGGTCAATAGGGAACCAAAGCTGATTGTTCCACATACCTGAAAATATCAGGTATGTGGAACAAAGAGAGGCAAAACATCCATCTACTAATTCCAAGTCTCAAAGAAGTTACAGTTCAAGATAGCCATTGGAAATGATTCTCATAACTATAAGCATCAATTTATACTGTGTATACTTAGTGTATACTTATATACACATGTTTCAAAGGTTGAACAGAACAGAATAACTGACTTGGAGGGGACCTTGGACCCAACCCCCCTCCTCAAGCAGGAGACCCTTTCTGAGTTTTCTTTCCATGTTATTTTGGGGGATGTTTATCTTTTATTCACACCGCATATTCATTCCAGGGTAAGTTTTTTGTGGCACAGCCATGATCTTTGCTGCTTAAGTAGCAACATATAATAATATATGATTTTGGCAATTTTTATTACCTCATTCAAAAGACAGATTTCCCAGTTTTTCAGAAATCTAGCACAAAACAGAGGTAACACTGGGATACAAGACAAACATAGGTGGGGAAAATATATGAAAGAATAAGTAAAAGAAAACACATTTAAATTTGTTTCCACATATGAGATCATATTTCTGGCACGTTGTAGAAGCCCTATGGACACTATTATTTCCAATAGTGAAATTCTACAGTGACTAAAATGGTGTTAAATTTAAATCTGTTCAGGAAGTTATAGTCAATCTGCATTCCACATAAAAACACTCACAAGCAGAATCATTTATACAGAGTAAAGTTGGCAAAAAAAAAAGTGCAGCACGTTTGAGTCATATTAACCCATAGTTTTCAGATGATATAGTATAATTTGCCTTACTTTTGTAATGATATTGTTAGAACACAAATAGTGCTACGGATATATTCGATGAATGATGAATGTCACATCCCAAAAACTCTTTTTATTTTGCAGGGAGTTATAAAATAAGGGGTCTCGTGGAATCAGAGGGATTATTGAAGAATTCCACGGGAACAAATATACGGATTTCAAAAAAATGTCTAATAATGTCATTAAGTTGTGTTTTTTTTTAAAATCACAAATTTGTGATATGCTGGCGTGCAGGCAAATAAAACTTTATACTAAATGCCAGATGCTAAAATCTGTCGCCCTAGAGATGTTTGGAATTTCTCCTTGAACTAATTTACTTCTACTAATATTACACCCTGGTAATCAGAGTACCTGCATTCTGATGATCCTTCAGACATGCCAGACATGTACATTCAGTCTTCCCTCTCAGATTTTTGACTGATTCACACTTGCTAAACTGGTATTTGTTTATTATGATTTGTTGAAGAAGTCATGGTGTCCAGGTTTGCACATTCATAACGGGTGTGTTCACACATCAAGCTAAGCCCACATGAAATAAATCTCTTCTTTTCCAAAATGTCCAAATAGCATTATTTGTTATGAGAGATGGCTAGGACGTTATAGCACATTATAGGCAAAATGAAATCGGGAGGTCATATTGTTGTGATAGACAATGTGAAGAAAAGAACAAATAGAGGTTTGTTTTTTTGTTAAAAGAATAATTTGCAGGAACGCCTGGACTGAGCCAAAATTGTTGTCCAAAATTGAGGTATTTCTTGACTTACGACCACCATTGAGCCCAAAATTTCTGTTGCTAGGTGAAACATTTGTTAAGTGAATTTAGCCCTATTTTATTACCTTTCTTGCCACACAGTTGTTAAGTGAATCACTGCAGTTGTTAAGTTAGTAACATGGTTGTTAAGTGAATCTGGCTTCTCCATTGACTTTGCTTATCAGAAAAGGAGATCACATGACCCCAGAACACTGGAACCGTCACAAAAGGAGATCACATGACCCCAGAACACTGCAACCGTCATAAATATGAATCAGTTGCCGAGTGTCTGAAGTTTGATCACGTGACAATGGGGATGCTGCAATGGTCATAAGTGTGAAAAAAGGTCAAAAGTCTCTTTTTTAGAGCCATTGTAACTTTGAATGGTCACTAAATGAACTGTTGTAAATTGAGGATTATCTGTACTTACATCAAATATCTTGTTTTACTTTCTGCATAGCTTTCAATTCCACAACAGATTCAAAACTATTTTCCTGATTTCTTACCTAGAGAATCATATTTCCGCTTTCTCTTGCTCTGTAATGCTTATTGGGAATAACCTATCAGTATAATGCTGCAAAATTCATATTTTTTTCTCTTCTTTAAAATGTGCGATAAACTACACTTTGCCATGTTCAGTCTTAAAAAAATTATGTGAGCTAAGATTAAAAAAAAAGTAAAGCCTCCATTGTAGGTTCACTGCCTTTTTGCATTGCAGGAGGACAAACTATAGCAGTCTATGGTAGCAAAAGAAAAAAAAATCAGAATAAGTCTGGCAGCATATTTTCTGACCAATTTGATTAAAAAGGCATAAGCTTTCTTGAGCTGTAACTCACTTCATCTCTATGCATGACTTTTCCAAGCTTTATGGTATATCTCCTCTTCTTCAACGATGAGATTACAAATTCACATTTTCTCTTGACATGAGTTTTCCAGTTGTATAACAGGGAGCTGCAGTTTAATTCTATGAAACCAAAGACCCTTGTCCACAAAGTCCACAAACAGGCATGTGAATACAAAATATATCTGTCCTTGTCAAAGAGTTCACATAAGGGGTTCAAAATCCTATTAAACACTGGTTGTTTTTTTCATACAACCCAGTCAAATTAATACACTGAACCTATGGTTAAACTGTGGATAGTAAAAGAGAGCACAAAATGTGAGGGCAGAAATGTACTCTTCTGATAAAAGTATTTGAAACAGAAGAAGAGCACCCTGTATACATCTTTAATATTAGTTAGGAGAAGCACTTCAGACTTTGTACAAGCCCAGCATTAAAGCCTTTTCTTAAATCTATATTTTTTCAGTCTTTCACATGAATCTGAAAAATAGAGGCTGCTCTTTAAAAGTTGTTTTCATATAAAATTATCTATTGCTGTGCTCTCATACTCTACAGCAGAGCTGTCAAAGTCCCGGCCCACAGGCCGGATGCGTCATGTGCTGGCCCCGCCCACGTCCAGTTTAGCAAATGGAAGGAAAGTCCTGATACGTCACATGATGATGCCGTGATAACACGAGTTTGACATCCCTGCACTAAAGCATGGGTGGGGAATGATGGTCCTTTTATGACTTGTGGACTTCAACTCCCAGAATTCCTGAACCAGTATGTCATCAACAGGCCATCGTTCCCCAGCTCTGCCCAAAGCAACATTTCTCAACCTAAGCAATTTTAAAGAGGCGTGAACTTCAACTCCCAGAATTCCTCAGCCAATGCTGGAGAATTCTGGGAGTTGAAATCCATACCTCTTAAAAGTGGTTGAGGCTGAGAAATACTACTCTAAAGTACAAGCGTGTATGCTTGTAGACATAGAGATGCATAGAATTATAAAAATTTAACAACTTGTTTTTTAATTGTATTTTTATCCTGGTTCATTTCTATGGAGCTCAGAATGGCCTGTCTGCCTTCCAACAAACTTGTAACATAGCCTTAAGCTCAGGAAAATGATAACACCAGCTCTGTACCTCAAAACTTTTCACTGTCACAAAAAGTGAAGGGGCAAATTAGTCAGAGATATTTAAAGTCTAAACTGTAAGTATTATTTGCATTGTATCAGTACAGCATAGTGTTAACATAGGTGCACTCGGCAGTCATTTCTTAACTTTTGAGTTATATGCTTCCTGCAAAGACTTATACCGTTAAGTTTATAAAATTATGGACAATTAGGTCACACATATTTTAGACTTCAATGTCATTGGGATACAGTGCTATTCTTCCTGGAAATCCCACTTCTAGTTTTCCCCCATAATTTTATTTTATCGAAGTACAACCACTTTTGTAAGAATTCTCTATGTATAAATTTTCCCCTTTTTTTATTGGTACATTATACCAACAAGATACAGTTCACATTTACACCTAACACCAAGTGAGAGACAATGTGAGGTAGTGGTTAAACTGTTGGCGATACATGCCCAAATCCACCTCCAGCCTTGAAGCTCATTGGGTGACTTTCAGTCAGTCCCCGTCACTCAATCCAACCTACCTGACAAGGTTGTTGTTGTGGAGAAAGAGTGGAGGAAGAGTTATACATGGAAGAAAGGCAGAAGAGAATTTGAACAAATAAATAAATAACAGCAAAGTATAGTTTAGCACCATTTGCAGAAAAGCAGAAAAAGCTCTAAAAGAAAACATGTTGACACTTTTAACACCTTTGAAAAACTGCCAGGAGTCTTGGGAGCTTGGCAGCATAAAAAATTATGTTAGTAAATAAAGAGTTTTCTTTCCCACCTTCCCACAGTGCTGGGAGAACAAATAAACCAGGATTCTGTTTCACATTAGCAGATTTGTGACTTGACAGTATGTGTAATCCAGGAATCATGTTTTAAAGAAGTCCTAGTTTATTTAAACAAGTCAATTAAATACCTTAAGGTTTGAAGATTATAGATGATATGAGTAAATCTATGGAGGATGAACATGGAGGCACAGATGGCAAAGGAAGATAGTAGTTAGGCTTAAGTCTCCTCCAGTTTCATGGCTTGCTTTTAAGAACAGCCTCCTGTTCCTTTGAATAAATAACTCATAGGTCATCCCCTTTCAGGAAAGATGCTTGTTGACAGTTCTAGCACCTTATTTATTTTTAAAACCTAATATATAAAACATAAGGAAGTCAAGGTATGCAGTATTAAGAATTTTATTCTGGCCTGACTTTCTCCTTTTATCAAATTTGATCTGAGTTTTTTTTTAAAAAAAAAAACACAGAATTAGAGTTGCTTTTCATATCATTGTTTTACAGAACAAGGCTGTTCTAGATTGCTTTCATATTTGCTCAATTCAGTAAAAAAAACTATTATTATAAGTTCCTAAAAGAATATAGGTATTGCATTAATAGGCGTTTGGGTTTTTCAGAGAAGTTTTAAAATTTAGTTACCCTAACTCGTTCTGCAATTTTTTTAGGTGTTGGCATACACTTAATAGAGCATTTGGATATTCTGTCAACTCCTCATTTTACCCCAAAGCCAACTATTCTGCTCGTTCTGCTGTTATATTAAGGCTCTTAAAAAGCAGCTAGTTGCCATATAGTTGCATGAATAGCGGGGATCTGAATGTGGCATGTTGGATTATTTTAAACGGCATACCAGAACTGCAAAAGTCTCTCCATCTCATTAACACAATGGTTATAGAATTTCAACAAAATATGAATATTTTGTGTATTCACCCCTATTTTCAATCCGTAATAACAGTACAAAAACTAGCCTAGGATTATGCATGCTGTGGATGAACATTGCTAAAATGCTGTAAAATGCTCTAAGTCAATACTTAGAACTAGAATAACAAATTGTCCAGCAGGATTTAAAAAGTAAAATCTTTCTCATGTTCTCATTACCAACCTACCATTATGCCTCTGTGATAGAGGGAAGACTTTAGTTGGAATGAAGAGAAGAAGGGCAAAGATAGATAGATGATAGGTAGATAGGTAGATAGGTAGATAGGTAGATTGATAGATAGATAGATAGATAGATAGATAGATAGATAGATAGATAGATAGATAGAGGGTGGGCTATGCTGTGGGAACTATTTCAGTTTTGTAAAGTGAACATGTTACTCTAAAAAGTCAAAATTTTTGCTAAGAACACTCTTGTCCTGCAGCATTATTCAGTTACTCGTCGCTGTGAGAACAGGCAATCAGAAAAGCTAATTTCTTAATTAGCTCTGCTCCGGCAGTAATGATTGTAGATCGTGTCAACTAAAATCTGTTTGGATTTCTGTAAATTGGAGTCCGACAAGCCTGCAGTTCCGTAGCCAACCTGATAACTCTCACCCCCTGTCTTTTGTTTTTCCTTCCAGCCTTTTTCCTGTCGCCATCTCGGTATTTAATCTGACACCACCAGGCAGCAAGGAGAGTTTACTTGAAAGAGAAAAAGAGAAAGGGAGGGAGGGAGCAGGAGCAGGAGGAGGAGGAGGAGGAAAAGTGAAAATTTTTACATTGGGAGAGGAGCATTGAGTGTACAGGAAACCTGGACTAAACATACATGTCTGAGAAAAGCTGTTATAATTTCTACATTTCTTAAGGCATTTGCCTTTTATAGTTGGACAGATTCCTCCCAAGTACAAACTGATAAGGGAATTTGGCTTTTTTTTTTTAAAGAGAAAGACAGGAAATGTATAGCCTTCTAAGTCTATCACGTTATTTACTTTGTATATTATAGATTTAAACTAATTCACATCCTTCCTGTTAACATCTGGCATGTTAACTCCATCGCCTTTGGAAACTAACTGAAAAGTTGATAGTAAAACAAAACAAAATTAATCACTCAAACTAAGAAGTTTAATGGCACTGCCTCTGCTTTACCTGGGTACCAAGCAGAAAAATATGAAGTGCTTGGCCCTTTCAGGAATCCAGACAGTTCCTGCACTCTCTCTCTCTCCCCCCCCCCCCCCCCCGAGTGTGTGTGTGTGAGAGAGAGAGAAAGAGAGAGGGAGGGAGGGAGAGGGAGAGAATCTTTCTCATTAGGCTGGACTGGACAAGGCCACTGATAGTCCTGAGTCAACTTGAACAGATGATATCGGATTTCCTGACCTCTTGACCCTACTTTCTATTTCAACGTTTTGCCTCACACAAATATGTAGACTACAATACAATTTCTTGGGGCTTCACAGAAAGGAAACGTGTGACTATAGTGTGGCTCAAATAAATGCTTAAACGCAAAGGCTATTCCTGAAATGTTTGATGTGAACTTAAGCTGCTTCTTGTTTTTAATAAACCTCAAGCATTCTAACAGAACCAAAGCCACAAGGAAGTTCTACACAAGGGACACCAAAGGTTTAAAAACAAAATCCTTGTTTTATTGTTTCTTGGATTTTGTATACCACCCGGAGTGTAATGGGGTGGGTGGCCGTAACATGGATAATAAACTGAATTGGAAGTGAAGCGAAGGACATGGAAACCATGAATCATCCCAATAATGTATATATTTTTCCAACAGGTTTGATTCAGGAGAAATTGCACCCCAAATGAATATGAATCACTGTATCATATCTTTCTGGGTATACTTGGCTAGAAAATGTTTAACAATAATGAAAGTTAAAAACACAAGGGAAGCTGATGTGCAGCCTTTCCTAAATGAAGATTTGCCTCCATTCTACCTTATTCAATAACAAGACTTGCTGGGGGAAAAAAAGGCAAACTTTTTTCTCCTTTCAACCAGTTAAAGCTGGAATTTTAAGGGCATATGACCAAAATTTGGGGGGTGAGAAAGGGGGGGAAAGGAAGAGTGAACTATCCTTTACATTCACAAATACAATAAAAAGGATTATCAGCCATAATTATGACGACAACACTGGTACTTATTTGAACAAAAGTCCAATTGAAACCAAGCCTCAGGCTGAAGCTAGACACCAAGGACTACTGTGCTGAAAGTCAAACAGGAAAAAAAAAGAACCCTCATAGAATTTACTTATTAAGAACTTACTTGTTTGATGAACTGCACAATGAATCAGGAATTCAGCTATATCAAGGAACATTTTTCTATGGTGCCATTCATGGGCAAGGATACAATTTTGCTTTTACCAAGAAATAAACTTGTGGTCTTGCCAGCAGAATAGCCCAAGAATAAGACTTGTAACCATGTGAAAAAAAAAATAATTGTAAAAAGATAGCCAGTCTTTGCCAATGGTCACAGGAATCAGAGGTTACATGGAAATGGCTCCCATTTGGAATTAACACACAACTTCCATATATTTCACATTGTGAAATGTGAAGTGCCAACACTGTCCATCAGATGTAATGGATCAACCTTTGCAGGTTTTCATGGATTGGGGTTAGTGGCACAAGCTTAAACAAGCTCCTAAGATACAGTTCTGAAACTTGTGTGACACAGAGCCTCCCAATCTGTTTCTCCTTGTTTTTTTTTCTCTTTTTCCCCTCTGACTGCAGAAAACTGCAAAACTGGGTAATTTCCAGGTAGGAATTTGGCTCAACTGTTAGCATAAATGTAACATATGAAAATAAATTGTATCAATAAAAAATAATTCCAGCTGCCCTCTTCCTCCTCATAAATAGAAAATACAAGACCCTTAACATAATGTGGCCCCCACTATTGACACTACCTAATTCACTATGATCCTTGGAACCATATAATATAACAATGTGAACAGCTCACTGGTGCCCTGATGTCTAGTTGTGACTAACAGCTGTTTGCGAGGTGATATATTGACCAAAATCCCTTCCATCCATCCATCCATCCATCCATCCATCTATCTATCTATCTATCTATCTATCTATCTATCTATCTATCCTATTTCCTATTTCTAAACTACTCATCTCTCTCTGAAAGGGGCTTCTTAACTCATCTCACACCTTACCCTATGAAATGTTAATGAGTTTCACATTAATTCTCTTCCAACCATGCTTTCTGAGATGGGATTTTTTTTTTAATTCATAACTTTCATCCCATTCTTTGTTCCATCCAATACTGTCAATACTGTCAGTTATACTACTAATAGTTCTCAATTTTTTTTGCCCAAACTTCATTGGGAGACTTAGTCTGCTGCCTTTTAACAAAGTGCAGTGTAGAGACGTAGGGTTCATCACGGTGACATCACCGTGGCTACTTTCATGCAAGACCTCAGCTCACCAAAACAGCTTATGAGAAAAGTATGGTTTGGAAACCTGCCCTCAAAGAATGGCCTGTACCTTAGTCTTACTATTATAGCTATTTCTCAGCGTATAGATTTTTAGAAGTCTATCCATTTGTATGAATTTGAAGGTGGGGTAGATATGTGTATAAATCCTTAATGTGAGGCAGTGGTGCAGAAAACACCCAAGAGATGGACTGCACAAGGGTGAACTGCATTTTTAATGAGCCTAATGAGATTATCATTACTAATCAATGCCTCATGTGGAAGCAATGCAAAACCAATTTTAGTGACCCCACCCCCACCTGTGTATGCTACACTACTGCCCATTTTTATTTATGGTTTACATGCAGCTCTAACTCTTTTCCATCCCTGGCCCGACCAGACCATGCTAAAGGAGGTCTTCAGCAATCCAGCTGAATGCAGATGTTAACTTCTTTTCCTTTCTTATTTTTCCATAACTGCCTAAACCCATCCAATCAGCCAAAAGTTGAGATAAACCAGCAAATCCGCCTCTGGTAAACCAAAAAAAAAAGAAGAAGAAGAAGAAGAAGAAGTAGTAGTAGTAGTAGCAGCAGTAATGTTGTCCACTATTTTCAACACGAAAGATTTCATTGCAGCTATGTGTGATGTGGAAAGTGGGATGGGGAGCATGTTTGAGAACTGATTTCATTTACTGTAAGGAAAACACACACACACACACACACACACACACACATCCCGATCCTCAAATGCTGCAAAGTTACCTGACTCAGCTTCTTGTAGAAATCAAATTCAGTCAGAGATAACAGCTAATCATTTGTCACAGTAAGAAGCAATTCCCTGAAATCGGAAGAGAAAACCTGCCGTTTCAATCCTCATGTCTGTCAGATTGCTAGAAATTACATTCTGCTCCGACTAACCTCTGCGCTTGGAGTGCTAACAACAAGCAGCCTGGTCTATCAAAAGAGAATATCATACAACCAAGACCAAGCTTTTGATTTGTTTTATTCCAATAACCTGAGAAAAGTTTATAGACATGGTTTGCTGCCTAGACCTCAATTTTCCCCAACTTGCATACGGTTCTGAATTTATGGCTCGGAGAGTAATATGGATAAAATTTACTGGCTGATTATCTGCAACTTCGCACTAAGAAAATTAGAGCTGATTTTATAACGGCCGTAACAGATATTTGCTCTTTGATACTTTGAGGAAGGACATGCCATTTGGAAATCTCAATAAAATGCCGCATAGATATTTGATGAACTTTTATGTGATGGGAGCTTTCAAAGTGAAATTTATTATTTCTTTTGCAGCATTCTCCGGGAGTAAATTAAACATATATCCTTCTATATAAACACTATTTGTGCAGCAGTCGTGTTATAAGTTTAATAAAAAATGATGTATCACTTCTGTTCGCAAGATTTATAATTCACAGGGCGGGTAGAGAAACCAGAAGCTGTGCTACAATGTATTTTCTATACTTAAGGTTATCTGTGGCACAAGGATGCTTGTAGCAGTGAGCAGAGAAGGGGGGAGGGAAATGGTCCGATATATGAGCCTTGCGTTCCCCCTCCCAATTCCATTTCTTATCATTAGACAAGGTTTAAAACAAGAACAGTGGCTGTTATAATTTACTGTGGGCATCTTTTAAGGCTCGCCATACCCAGGAGGCTAACACTATTAGCAGAACAAGTTTAGGCAAATCTATTCATTCTAGTTTTATTAGCAGGTAATGAAAAGGTGTAAGTTAAAGTGTGAAATGACTCTATGTATTTTGAAAACAATGTCTCAGCAAACAGCTTTATGCAAGCCAGGTCTCTTTATATTATGGTTACGTGCAATACATTTCTTTTCTAATAATGCAAAAGGGTAGTTTTCAATTGGTGATATGGACTAAGCAAATTAGATTTACGATTACGGAAACCTGCCTGCTACCGATGTGCTTTATTTCTTCTCTGCTTCTTTCAAGAGCCATTCACAGGACCTTGAAGAGAGCATGGTTTTTTGTTTTGTTTTTTTCAAAACTGTCCAAATGTTTTGGTCTGCTCAGTGTGAACACTGTGCGAGTAAGTAGGGAAACCAATTTACCATGTGCACAAACAAGCACTGTTCCCCTGCAGCAGAAGATGTGGGCAACTCATCTACAATTGGAAGCTGTTAAAGTGAATTGATCCACATAACAAAGATTATCATGCACATTCTACCCATGCAAAAAAAAAAGACTTAAATAAAGAGTAAGCAAGAAAATTCAGCATGCAGTCATGTGAACTGACCCCGAGTTAAATGTTAGTCCTATTTTTTTTAAATAGTTTGTGTTTCAGACTCAAACTTATCTTACCAAATATTTTTCTTTAATGATGTATGTGGCTTTTGCAATATCATAAACTTAAAAGAACCAAAAATGTTTAATTTAGTTGTACCAAGGACCAAGCAAGCTACTCTTAACAATTCTAACATAAAAATAGAAACGTAATGAATAAAAGTCTATGTCAGCTTTTTTTTAAAAAAAAATTACTAACATTCCTGCAAGTGCTTCTACTTCTCTCTACAGTTTTGGAAAATGAACTAGTTGTTTGGCATGCAGGGACCCTCCAGCTGATCAGCAAAAATTCAGTCAACACCAGCTTTAAAGGTCAGATTGAATAATAGGAAATTTTAGAAAAACTTCAAAAATATATGGTTTATTGCTAGGTATCCATCCCAGCAATATTTATCTATTGTATTCATCAATATATTTATTTATTTATTTATTTATTTATTTATTTATTTTATTTATATTTATATGCCACCCTTCTCCGGAGACTCAGGGCGGCTTACAATGAGTTAAGCAATAGCCTTCATACTTTTGTATATTTATACAAAGTCAGCTTATTGCCCCCACAAACTGGGTCCTCATTTTACCCACCTTAGAAAGGATGGAAGGCTGAGTCAACCTTGAGCCTGGTGAGATTAGAACTCGCAGTAATTGCAGGCAGCTGGATGTTAAATGCTGCCTTAATAGGAGGCATTAGCCTGCTATGCCACTCAGGCTCCTTTTATATATATAAGCTTAATATACTTAAAAGACAGGGGCGTAGGGGAACAAGCAAGCCATACTTATTTGGTGGAATTTGTTTAGCTCGCTGAACAGGAAGTTGAACTCTGGAAGGAAAGTTTGGAGAATCCTACTTCAGAGTAGCACTTAAACACAACTATTTCCTCAGGCTTTCCTGTCCATTGATAGACGGTATAGTGGGCTGAAACCTAACTCCAGCGCAGTCCATCAACGTAACTGGTTTCAAAACAGGAAAAGAGATGTAAAGGGCACAAGCTGCAGCTTTGAAACTCATCCTTTAATAAGCATGCTGACAAATTCAGGAGCAGAACTGCTCTCCAGTTCAATTAACCAGGTCAACACGGGAAGGCCAAGCTATCTTGACTGACAGGGATGAAATCCAATAGAAACTAACCAGCTGCTCAGGTGACTCTTTTGGGATTCTAGAAGATTGTACTAGAAAGACTTTGACTCAAGTTGATAGAGTTGTAGTGTTAGCTGCCTTTTCCCAAAACTAGCTTCTGTAGGCTGGTGGGACTCATGGATTGCTACTATTCAACTGTAATCATTTACTCTGAATTACTGGAGTTACAGCTAAACTGTTAGGCTACTTAGTTTACAAATCACAAGAAGAGCAATTTTTGAAACTTTCCACATATAACACTATGCAGATTAAAACCTAGATCACTGAGGAAAGAAAATCTAGTTTAACCTGCTTTTTAAAAATTTCCTACCAAAGGATATTTCACCTCTGCATAGAACATTCAAAAGTACAAAATTCATGCACATCCATAATTTCAAACAATATAACACACCTTTTTATATATTTAAAAGTTTCTTTTATTTTATTATCATCAATTGTAATGTATTCCTGTTTCATTTATTATTTTATTCTATGTACTGCGCAGTGCATCTATACCTCTGCCGTCTGCCTATTTGTAGCCTGCAACATAGCCCAACATGCAACATGCCACAAAAATATTTCAATCGAGTTGCCTCAAATCCGCTAACTTAAAGAATGGGTACAAAATCCAGGAGCTCTTATTCCCACATAAATGAAATTTTAAGGATCTTCACAACAGTTTTATTAGCAAAGTTGTGGCCACTGCAGCATCGCCATTGTTGGCTACAATCACATGATCGTGATCTTCCACAAACCTGTAGGTTTCATGTTGCAAGGAAAGATGGGAGGGATGTAATTGCCTTAAATTGCAAGAAAGGAGTCAATTAAAATTGATAATAAAATAAATAAATCTATCCCCAGCCTCTTTCCCACATCCCTCTGGCATGCTTTGAAATGGAAGCTGAAAATTTAAATCTCTTAAAAGTGGTGGGTGGTGAGCAGTGGTGGGTTCCTCCTAGTTCGGCCGATCTGGTAGTGGTGATGATATGAGGTCACCGAACTGGTTCTCTTTGTTTGGGAGCTGGGCCCTCCCCCCGCCCCCCGCATTATTCTTACTTTTATTTGGCCCCACCCCCAATCTATTGCTGCCTCCTGAGTCCCAGCTGATCGGCTAGAAGGAAAAAAAACTGTTTAAACTCTTGCCACGGAGCTTCAAAGGGCCGCCCTACAGCTGATCAGTGTTAAAAGGCAATGTGGTGGTAGACGGGTGCCTCCAAAAATGAATGAGTAGACCGGTGCCTCCAAAAACAAATGGATAGACCAGTGCCTCCAAAGACAAATGAGTAGACCGGTGCCTCCAAAAATGAATGAGTAGACTGGTGCCTCCAAAAATGAATGAATAGACCGATGCCTCCAAAAACAAATGGATAGACTGGTGCCTCCAAAAACGAATGAGTAGACCAGTGCCTCCAAAAACAAATGGGTAAACCGGTACAGCCCTGCAAGCAGTTAAAAGCCTGGTAGACCAGTACCTCTGCTAAATCCTAAATAATTGTCACGTGACCATCAAGCCACACCCACAAAATAAGCCATGCCCACAGAACTGGTAGTAAAAAAAATTAGAACCCACCCCTGGTGGTGATGGAAAGACAAGGGAGTGACACAGAGGACTACTGATGAGGTAGGGCTGGCGGAGGGGCACCAGCAGACAACAAATGAGTTCTCTTACTCCCTAGAGCAGTAGTTCCAAACGTGGGGCCCATGCCCCACAGGGGGACAATTTGATTTTAATGGGGGCAATTGGAGCTTTGTTTAAACCAAGTTAATGGCCTTTTAGACTTTCTCCACATGAATAGGAGTTCATTTTTTTAATATTAAGAATTATATGTCATGGGGGGATCACGATTTTAGAGATGCTTAGGTGGGACATGGCCAAAAAAAGGTTGGGAACCACTGCCCTAGAGGGGGGAGGCTCTTTGGAACACACCAGGATGGGGTTGCAGTTTTCCTTTTGGTCCACAGCTCCTTTTGTTCCCCCAGTAAAGGGACAGGTAGTTCTGCAGGTCAGCTGAGGAGGAGGAAGAGGAGGAGAAAGAGGCTTCACCAGGACTCTGATGAAGGTCATGAGGGGAGAGAAAACAGTGCCAGCCTGTATTATATGTGTAAAGAAGGATGACCCAATTTGTTATAGTTATATAGTAAAATTACTATTATTACCTCAGGGATTCTACTACCACTTCATTCTCACTGCATATATAGATCAGAAAAATCCAGTGATACAAACATCCTCTTAAACGGCATTTTACAGGGGGATTAGAGCTGAACTCTATGGAAGTTCAGCAATATTTTGTCTCTTAAAGCAGAGAGTGATTAGCAGAAGATACTCACTTCTTTGAGAAGTTCTAACCAATGAGAAAAGATGTAGATGTTGCACACAAGAACACATATGCAAACACATTGATCATCCACCACTCCCAAACTGAAATCCTAATATTTATAGGCAAATGAAGACAGAAGAAAATGATTTTTAAAATCCAGCCACATTGATGTATATTATTGTGTTCTTTGTTAAGGAGACAAGCATGACATCTAAATTAATATATAGAACTAAGTGACCCTTATATTTGACCTAATAATATTGTTCTCATGTTCTTAATGTTTTCTTTCAGTAAAATGGGTTAATATCAGTCCACATCAGTAGATACATAAGAGAGCACATCTGAAAAATAACCATGGAGAATCCATGGGGAGAAAAAATTGTAAGTTAGCTACTGACTATTATAGTCTCAGAGAAGTGAAAAGCAATTCAGATTTAAATCAATGTACTGGTGCACTTTTAATAACAATATGGGGGAGAGTTCAAACAACTCATTTTGGGTTTGTTATTATATGTCATATGGTTAATCCCTGAAGAATTAGGTTCTTTAAGACAGGATTGGGCTATATGTGGCCCTCCAGATGTTGGACTGACCTTCCCATAATGCCATATTTGTTGTAAGTCAGAGTCCAGCAACATCTGGAGAGCTGCATATTTCCCATCTGCATTTGTAACCAATTTAGATGCTTCTACAAATAACTTTTTTTTTATTTGAAAGAGAGCTGATTACAGTGAGATAGTATGAAAAATTCATCCTCTACAACAGAGGCACATCACTCTAAGGGGTAGGAGAAAATGGTTGTTTGAATATAATTATAACAGGGTAGCTCCAAATGAATCCAAAATGCTTACTAGTTCCTGGCACTGGAAAGGACAGCTAGAGGAAGCCAACTATGTCCTTCCTTTTTAAGTTACTGATTGAACTGTTAAAGAGTTTTCTTGGATGCACTATGTGAAGTTTAATCTATGGCCTTATTGTTTTTCAAATGTCAATTTGTTGAATCATTCTGTTCAATTTAAAATCACGCATGCTGTTTCCAAATACATTCAATTGCAAAAACCAACTCTGTGAAGAATTTTTCTTAAAATCAAACATGGCCAGTTTCCTTACCTAGATTTGTTACATTAGTTATGCATTCACAATTAGGAAAGCAATCCGTCCTTCCTACTTTGTTTTGGTACACTCTGAGTATGGGGTTTTGTTTTTCTTTTAGAAATTTGTTTTCCTGATATGTTCACTAGTTATATTACAGTAAAGTATGGTTTGCCCATTACATGTTATCACAACAAAGGCCATGAAGCTTATACATTCATTGGGTTGCTTTTATCATTACTGTTATTTTTGCTTCTGTTGTTATTTTTAGTCTTTCAGTAAATGGAAAGTAAATCTGGAAAGGTAAGACAAAACATATTCATAAGAAGGATATGCAAAATCTAATTAAAAACATACACCAATTGAAAACAACCACTATCTTAACGTAATATGGGAAAGTAAAATAACGAATTAATTACAGGAATGCCTTGGAGAAGTGGAATGTCAACCTAGCAAGAAAGAGACAACAATGTGGGTATCAGGCATGCCTCCTTAGAAAGAGTAATCCACAAGTGGCGTCGAAAGCTAAAAAAAATACTTTCTCCCTTAAAGCCACTTTATGTATTTCATATACAGTAAATAGGGACATTTGGAGAAAAGTTTCAGAGAATGATTGGCATATGGGAAACTGTGCACATAGCTCATCATGGTCTCTTGATAAGCAACCTTTCGCTGGGTTCCTAGGAACACACTAAACTATAAACCATGGCTTACAAAAGGGCAATAGATGAAATCACACATTGCATTAGTCCCAAACCAAGTACATCAAATTATGGTTCAGCACACTGTGTAAATCAAACCATTACCTGATAGTATGACGGCTATTACTCCATAATAATTTGGAAAGAAACCTATCATTTTTCTGAACCTTTCATATGCCACAAGCACAAATAAATTGCACATAGCTAGATATACAGGCTTTCTTTGCTTTATGCTGCACACCTTTACCAAAAACCACATATAAAGTAAGACGAGGGAGAGGGGGGGAGGAGGAGGTTTCAGGATATGTTGTCCAATTTAGTAAAATGCATTGACCAATGTACTCCTAAACTTTAAAGCATCTTTTATTTTCTTCGTTTATGTTCAGCGAAAGCATTTCTCCATCTTTTCTACAGCTAGCTTTGTAACGTGGCAGACAAACATGGCATTATGAATGTGTATTCTTTGCTATATTATTCAGAGTACATTTGGCCAGGTTAAAAACCCACTCTAGGACTGAGGATCCTTCACCACACTTTTGGCAATGTCTCCAGATTTACTTTTCCTATTAGAGAAATTGTTATTACTATTACTTTCATTTTGAATAAGGTGGAATAGATAAGACGTTCACGGCTCACTATGAGCCCATAGCTACTGCAGGTACAGAAGTAAGTGGGAGACAACTAGGACAATCACAGAACTCAATAATAAATGTGTGAATGAAGGCAGAAGAGGGTTTGTTGGAAAGATGTTCAAACGGTTTGGTGAGTTTCCAAATGGACTACACTGGCACAGGCTTCATTTTTGTGTATGTGCGCATAAAGCAAACTCTTGGATGAAAACAATCAATCACCTAATCGTGAATTCCCATAAAACGAGGGAAACCTGTGCCACTACCGGCAACCTGCTTGTTCATCATGCACTGTTTATCCTAAGCCTCACATTATGATAGCCTCCTGTGCTCCTGTCCCAGCTCTCTGTGTATTAATGCCTCCCATAAAATAATACTTAAGCATAGCTTAGGTTATAAAAAGAAAGATGTTTAAAAAATAATTTTAAAAGCCCCTGCCAAATAGTGAGGTGTTTATTAAGAACTCGTGTAATATTTACCATCACTGCCACCACCACCCAGCTGGCTGTCAGACCCTTGTGAAGGAAAAGGTACTCTACAGTGAGGCTAAGACTATGATTCTCTGGTCTGGTGTTAATATAAAATGTCAGCTGGAAGTAGCACTAAAAAAATGGCTCCTTCTGTATTTTTACAGTTGAGCTATAAATTCCTTATAAACAGAGATCATAATGAGAACGCTGACACAACTTTTGTTATGGCTTCAGGAGCAGTCGCTACAGTATGTTACCTGTTTCTTGGAGAGGAAAAAAAAATTCATATAGCCCCTGTGAATTATTACTGCACACACAGTACCATTTCATTTCCTTTTGTTTAAATAAAGGACAGTTTGAAGAAGCTTTTTGCCAGTCACCCAGTAAACCAAAGAAAATTACCTCAGATAAGAAGACAAAGCCCATCCATTCTTCTGTAATGGAAAACTGCTAAGGAAAAGTCAGGTTATTTTTTTCAGGCTAAACTAAATAATGTATGCATAGTTTTTTTATTATTATTTTGGCATGATGAAGCAATTTTAGCCTCTGAAACCCACAGCGACTCAGAAGGGAAAAGGTCTGGTTCCTGCAACTTAAATAATTCAAACATCCAGGTGGAAATGCTTTCAGCAGTTTCCTTTTTGGAGACAAAGGGAGAAGAGTTCAAAACTCTCAGACACCAAGAAGTAGAAGAAGAAATGGGGGAAGTGATAACAAAGCAAGCCGCAGATACTTTCCTGAGTAGATCTGAGGAAGGAGAGAGTCCCTTAAATAAAGCTGACCACACAGACAGTTAATAGAAAGCTGTGACATTAAAAAAAAAAAGCTTTGAGGAAAAATGGCCTGATATTATAACAACATGTTTTCCTAAAAAGACTGTAAAAATAGCACTCAACTCTTTTGCCGGAGTCACTGCTGGCTTGTATATGCTTAAGGGTTAGGCAGATGTTAAGGGTCACTGAAGAAGCTGTGTGAAAATGTGCCCTGCCAGTGGTCACCTTCTAAGCTTACAGAAATATGGATGTCATCTCAGGAATAACCTGGGGCTGTAAAACCAAGGAGAAGAGAAAGAAGGAATCCAGGTTGAAGGACAGTTTGTTCTTGCTTCTCTTTTACCAGACAGAACCTTGTATTGAGCCAAGGCAAAACTGCTCAACTGCTTGAGAGATTATGCAGGGTTTAAAAGACAGGTAAAAATGGCCATCTGAGTCAGCGTCCGATTGACTTGATGTCAGGTTTCAATACCATAGGGAAAAAGGGCAACTTGCTTGCAGATTGGTAATGACATGTTGTAAAAACTGAAGTCTCTACAGTGGCCTTAGAGCAAAGCTTAAAATCAGAATTGTGTGCTTTTGTGTCTGTTTGTGTGTGTGTGTGTGTGTGTGTGTGTGTGTGTGTGAGAGAGAGAGAGAGAGAGAGAGAGAGAGAGAGAGAGAGAGAGAGAGAGAGAGAGAGAGAGAGAGAGAGAAAGAAAGAAAGAAAGAAAGAAAGAAAGAAAGAAAGAAAGAAAGAAAGAAAGGAAAGAAAACACTGGTGAATTCTATGAGAATTTCAAACTCTTTAAGGAAGGAGAAATGACCAGCAAACAGAAAAACAGAAGGATGATACGAAGTTATAACCCTGAATATCCTTATATATGTAGCCTCTCATGAATATTCATCTCAGCTACATAGTATGTTCTCCAATAGTCAAATTACTGAATATGCATATTTAACTAAGGAGAGTTTTGAGAAGAGAGGGTTCCTGCTAGGCTTATTCACTAGACAATAAGTGTATATGAAAGAATTTAGTTGAATACTTGAGAGAAATTTGGGCTTGTGGAGAAGATCATAATAACCTTCTTTCATGCATTTTCCTTTGTTTGTCACCATCTCTTCACAGGGAGGCAAAACAGGAATTCCCACTGACACTCTGGCAATATCATTGAGAAGCAGGCCTTAGAAATGATCTACCTCAGTTCTGCTGTCTTCCCACTTGTGTTTAAGCACATAATGTTCTTGGAACTCTATATCAGAACCTGAGTATTTTACAGCTTCTGGGCTGTATCAGTCCCTTTAGCTGTCCCTTTCCAGCCCATGTGAGGTCAATTGGAAATTAGAAATCAAATAAGATGTAATATATATTCTTATCAGTAGTCACTAATCAAAACCTACAACTTAGTTCTTTTTATACAGTGATAACATTATTATTAAGAAAAATTGTTCAGCCTCTTGGTTTGGCCCTCCACAATAGTCCCAGTTTCTTGTGTGGCCCCTTGAGAAAATTTATTCCCCACCCCTACTCAACTGCAGTACCTTGGGCTGAGGCTGGTGGTCTCACTTATATAATTCAATTACAATATTTTCTGTTATGTGAGGAATACAGCCACAGATTGTTTTTCATGAATGAGGTGCGCCAATCCCACAGATTTTGCTCCTCAGAGCTCACATACATAAAAAGATTTCACTTTTGCTGATGTCTGCTTGTCAAAAGACCATATGTGGATGTCTTCGATTGTCATTACATTAATGCAGTGTAGCCAGCTGACCTCCCAATTTTCAATGGCCGGCTAACTAAAGTGCCTCCATCCTGACTGTGTTCTGATTAGAAAAAGAGGTGTCTCTCATCAGCATGAACCCCTATTATCAGACCTTGATATTTCCCAGGTATAAAAGCTGGTTTATATTTCCTCCTTATAAAATTAGTCCCTTAAATTTTGCAGACAAGGAAAGCAGTTTTAAAACCAAACTAGATTTCTCCTTCTCCTTCTTCTGTTACAAAGTGCAAAGTGAGAGTCATATATCTCAGTTTGGTTTGAGATCCACGAGGTCCATCTCAAGTTGCAGAAGCAGCAAAAAAAAAAAAAAAGTAAATGTATGAATGAAAGTTGGACTCTATGCAGCATTAAGCATGTGTACAGGCTCCTATTTATTTGAAAGCATGTCAAATGTTTTTATGCAACATTTGTAGTACCAAACATCTAAGTTCCCAACAAGTACCAAAATATGGAAATATAAGCTACATTTTCAGATTCAAAATATAGTGTAAATGTTGGTTCCAGAAGAAGTCTCTAAGTCTAAACTTTCATCTCTAAAGGAGGACTACCAATTCCAGTTTACTGAAAAGGTTAAGATTAGGCAGATGTTCTCCTCTGTCAGTGGAGATGGACTTTCTATTACCGTGAATTCCCAGCCTCAATATGAAATATTCTATGAACTAATGGAAGCCTGAAGATGAGTTATTTCCCTGACCGCTGAAACCGGTAAGAGGGTGGTGATGTGTTTTCATTTTGTAAGTATTTTTGGAAAACAACACATACTTTCAGGAAAACATCTGGAACAGATCTGCTATTTTGTGTCATCTTGGCCCCACTTTGGATTGCATTGACAAATCTCTAATATCCAGTGGTAATGATTCTTGTGTCATTGCTCCATCTAGTATGGCTTTTTGCCACAGAAGTCACTGCAAGTTTAGCTCCTGGGTACTGAAAGATTATCGACCACTGGACTAGTCCTTTTCAAATTCAATCATTCTAATTAAGAGAATTGTAGATTAGAGTTCCTTTATTATCAGACTGAAGAAGAATTAGATATTGGGTGTGCTGGACGATATTTTTTAGGATACTCAGAAAAAGAGTTATATTTTTTATGGGAGAAAACAAAAACATTTTCTGGTTTGCTTCATGCTGGTCATAGTATTCTTAGACAAACTATTGATGCCTTACATCAACCAGGCTGCTCTGCTCTTTCTTTTATAAACAAAACTATTTCTTTTGGAAGATCCACTTGAGCTTTTGAAACTGTCCAACAATTAAGGACAAGTAATCAAACTGTTGGAATAGGGAAAATTTGCAAATATCTAAGACCTTTTCTGTCTGAAGGTATCTTATTTAACTCCTGATGCCAAGTCTGTTGTTTTGCAAAAACATGTTTCTATTCCTGACCTCACCGGTTCTGATCTTACTCTTATAATTTTAAAATCACACCAAGGAACAGATATTTCCTGTGATATATATATATATATATATATATATATATATATATATGAGCAAAAGAAAAGAGAAAGAGAATGTCAGTGGAATATTATTAAATTTTATAAGTTTTAATAATGTTGCAGTTTTATTATTCTTCGTATTGTTAACCATTTTAAAGATGTTTGCAAAACAAAATAAATGGAAACTATTTCAAATAATATTTATGTGGTTCACTCAGAGCACAATGAAAATCTATACTTGCTTTTGATGTACATAAAGTCATTTGGCTTCTTTTAGGACTTTGAGCAATTTCCTTCCTTCCTTTCTTCCTTCCTTCCTTCCTTCCTTCCTTCCTTCCTTCCTTCCTTCCTTCCCTCCCTCCCTCCCTCCCTTTCATTCTATCTTGTGAATAATTGATTTCCTTCAAATGTACTTGAGAACTGTGTGTCCCTGTTTACATCTGTGGCCTAACAAAACTGTGCAACCACCAGATTAGAGAATACTCATCATCTGCAAGAAAAATATTGTGACCAGAACATAATTTTGTGTCTTGAGTTACCAGCTTTATTCCCTGATTTTAAAACACACGCAACTTCTTTGAAGAGAAGATATTCTGTGGGGGAGCATTTCTGATGAGAATGTAGGGCCTAGATCTTCTACCACAAGAAATTTGTCAGTTTCGCATACCCTCTCTGTCAAGATTGGGCCACAAAAAGCTCTCTGAGGTGTTCAAATATTATATTTATCTTTTTCTATCCAGTTAGCAAAGGTTAGCTTTACCTGATTCTAGCCTGCATAAATCTGGAAGATCTCTAGAAAGCAGCAGAGAGGAAGAAGGAAATCAACTTTTTTCATCTCATGCAGTTGGACCTAATGAGGAACTTCACTTATTGAAGCTGTCGTTTATTTATTTATTTATTGTATTTATTGGTTTGATTTATATGCCGCCCTTCTCCGGAGACTCAGGGAGGCTTACAATGCGTTAAGCAATGGCCTTTATACTTTTGTATATACCTGCTTAGTAGGACTTTCGGGCCCCCTTAAGCGGTGTTCTTTTTTATACAAAGTCAGCTTATTGTCCCCACAATCCGGGTCCTCATTTTATCTACCTCAGAAGGATGAAAGGCTGAGTCAACTTTGAGCCTGGTGAGATTTGAACTTGCAGTAATTGCAGGCAGCTGGCAGCTAAGTGCTACTTAACAGCGCTTTAGTCTGCTGCTCCACCAAGGCTCCCTCCATTTAGGAAGGAAAGCTTCATTGAGTTCAATTGTTCACAATACAAATAGCAACTTTTATCAACTTTATGTAACAGGGTAAGATATCATTCTTCCCATCTTACTCAAGCACAGTGATCATCTCCTAGCAGCAACAGCAGCAACTATTGTTTCTAACTTTTGAAATGAAAAGATTAGATGCAAAAATTTTATTTAACCACATCTAGTTTAGCCTTCAGACACACGGATTATCAGCTAAGAACTGACTTCAGTTAAGGTAATTTTATTCTAAACTCCACAGCTGCAGACATGATAGAATTTCTCCCCCCTCCCCTCCAAAAAAACCACAGTCGGAAGTATATTAATAGGGAGCTTTGATTAGGAAAAAAAATAGCTCCATAATCCTACTAGCTATATTTCTAACAATATTATTTTAAGTCAATTAATTCATATTTTAAAATAATGAAATTACTAGCATAAGACACTAAACTTGTTTAATATATTAAATCAGGCAGATTGCTTCTCTTCTTCTAATTATGAATGTAGCAGTTACAAAAGAAACTGTCATTTTGATGGAGTAAAAGACAATCTGTCTGCCAAAAATGTCCAACTATAATTCTAAAAAAAAGGCATCTGCATGAAGAACATGCTAGTTTCTTTGATGTACTGTCTTATTGGAAACTAATTTGCTTTCATCCTCAGCGACAACACATAGCATAAGTTTGTGTGACTAATTTTCTTGGAAATATGAGTAATTAGAATAAGGGACAATATCTATAGCAAGGGATGGACAGTATTTCAAATTGGGAAGAAATGTTGCCTTGCAAATTATATTTTCTCATCCTTACCCTCTCTCAGCAAACTTCAAAAGTGATTTGGAAAGACCAAAGCGCACGCACAGAACTAGCAAGAGAAAGAAGTTATAGTGTCAACCTCTATCAATGGTGAACTACTATAGTAAAGCACAGAAAGGTTTACAAGGTGAAGGGAGCACTCGCCAGGTACCTGGAATATCAAAGCATTAGGCACATGTTTCAAAATCAATAAACAGGAACCCTGACACACACACTTGTGCCACTATGCTACAGTGTTGGTGTTTATGCATGCCGTTGTGGTGCATATCAGTTTTCACTACCCTTCTCCAGCTAGCCTATTCGAAGACTTACAGGCACCTTGGAGATTTCTGGAGCAACCACTCAATCTACAAGGCTGTCCAGTTGCCAGCTCTATTGCATCATTGTCGGTTTGATTCTGGTTACCCAGGACAAGACTGCAGGGCCCAGTGTCACTCTACTCACCAAGTATTGCAACAGTTGGGAGCTGCATTCTGCTGCTTAAGGTGTTTACAAGTCTTCTGAAAGAAAACAGAACCGTTGCACATTCATGTACGTGACAACTCCCCTGAAGAATTACATAATGGGGAGCAAAATGAGGTTGCTGCCAAGGAATACTTGATGCTGTCCAGCTGCTATCAACTAGACATCAATCAGCAGGTTTGAAAATAATTTCACAATAAACTTCAATATTCCCAAAGTATCACGTTTCTGCAGCAACTGGGCTTTCTAATTGCCAAGTAGTACAGGTCATTGGTTGTTACACTGATGTAGTGGTATTTGCTGAAATCAAAGCCTGGAGAGGCAGTATCTCTGCCAGGCTTTAAAAATAACTACTAAATCACACTTATGTTATAATTAAAGAAAATGCCCCCAATAAGGAAGAAAAAGTGTGAGCATAAATCTTTGCCATATATCTTTTTGCTGTTCATTAATCTATGAAAATAAGGGTGGCAGGTTTATTTAAATACCACGGAAACCATGGAAATTAGTTACTCTTCATTTTTTTTTTGAAAAAAAAAAGCTACGTATCAGGAAACTATGTGGAATGTTTCATTTTAGGGCCTTTTTGTTGGCATTCTTGTTGTTGTTATATATAAAAAAAAGCACGAAGGTTTTTAATTATGATCCAGAGATGACCGTTGCTCATTTGGTCTAGTAATGAGAAAGGTTTGAATGCAGCAGCTTCGATTGTGAGATAAGCATGATCTGAGTATGGTTTGCTTTTATGAACGAAAGGGAGGGCAAGAGAGAGAGAGAGAGAGAGAGAGAGAGAGAGTAAAGCTGTAGAATAACTGAAGTTTTAATAGAGCGGAAAAAAGAGAGCCCTTGACTGTGACCCCATTCTCCCCTCTCCAGAAAAAAATAAAATAAAAAATCCCCAGAAAGACAGACAAGGAGCTTTATCTGTCAGAGATACCTCTGATACAGTCATAATAAGAAGTATCAACCATGAGTCCTTAAATGCCATCCCCATACAGTACAAAAATAAAATTATCCTAAATGAGATTTCAGTTTGATATCGTTCAAACACAGAAGCAAGAAGCCACACCAAGTAAGAATCTGCTAAATATTTGGTTCCGGCCTAGTCCTGTTTTATCACTACTATCACCTTTCCTCACCACCCAAGGCAATGAGCAAAGCAGAGTCCATTTGCACCTGGCAATTTTTACAGAGGAGTAACTATCCCAAAAGAAATGGAAATCTTTTCTGCTGCATCTTCTGAGACAAGCATTATACGAAAAGACATTTTTTGCCCCAGAAACTGAGTGAGACAGCTGAAGTTTTAAACAGCTGGCATTCAATAGATAATTTAAAGGAAAGTGACCCTCCTGTGTGATTTTTAACTAAAGAACTGTCAGGCCCCATTACTTCCAATAGCGATGGCCACTCTGGAAAAGCTTTATATAGGAGCATGGTACTACGATTCCATCTCTCTTCCCACCTATCTGATTTTCTGGGAACCAGTGTGGTTTATGTACGTTTCCCAAAGAGGCCAAACTTAAAAAATAGAATATGGAACCTTCTACAAATTTGGGAGCTGTAGCTAAAACAGAAACATGCATAATCAGAGAATGAAATTTGAAGACAGAAATAAATTATCAACATTTAAGAACACACTCATCAATGAACCCCTCACTTGGTACTGTACACAGTTCTGAAGAGATTTGGAAGATAGGGCATAACTGATGTTATTACAAATATATGTGGCAAACTTCTGTGTTATGAATGGAAACTAAAATAAAGATAAAAATGAATTGGGGATGAAATGAATGTATTTGGTTGTGGAGAGCTGAATAGAGCAATTCTATTTATTGTTCACATTCCAAACCCAGCATTGTAAATAACACAAACCACCACCACCACCACCCCACACACACAAAGCTGAATATTGCTGCATGTCATATTACCATTATAATGTTGACATCATGATCTCTGTTTCATTACTTGGCAGCTTCCAATGCTATGGAGTTAAATGCTGTCGTTGTCTTAAAATGACACAGATGCCTTGCATTGGCTCAAGGAGATAAATTAAAATTTATTTTAACAGCTTTGGAGTGCTATCCAAGCGCACTTAAGCCACATGCTGATAGGACTACCGTTAAGTGATTACCGTCATTAGCTCCATGTCAGATATTTCACCAAGATGGGCTTTTCACTGTATCTCAAATAGGACAATTTGAAGGCCTCTGAGAAGTACTTTAGATGTCCTGTATCTTCTCTCTGGACCAGGCAGAGAAAGTGAAGCAAGCTATTGACTCTATTAGGTTGATTCTCCAAAGAGATCATTTGCTTGAAAGGGAATTCTGAATCAGATTAACAAGAAAGCTTCAAACATGCTCAAATAGAAGAGCCCTGTTGTGTGATTCAGCATTTGATTAATAAACTACCAATTATAAGAGTACTATCTACAGAACTAGAAAAACCTCATTGCACTGGATTTCATGTAAAATTCCTTTTGGATAGTTGACATTTCATTATCTTAAATGAGCTCATTCTCATTCCATTGTTGGACCAGAAGACATTCATGCAAGGGGCTAGCAGAAATACAGTGTTTAATTTTATGTATTGATTAACAAGATGTGTATTATGTTGTAAAAATCCAAAGCTGCTTCTAATAGATGATCAAAATGTTACATAATATTTATGATTTTTATTATTATTTCAATCATTACAAACAAAGGAAAGCCCATAATAAAAACATAAAACAGTAGTTGCAGCATGACATTAAAAAGAAAAATCCTTTTCAGGACAGTCTTCTGGATCAGCTCATTAAAAATCATCTAATCGGGAATGACTGTAAGATTGAGAAATATTTATTTATTTATTTATGGAGCACCCTGTCTCCTTAATGACTCTGGGTGGCTTACAATTAAAAGATGAAAACAACAGATGTAGGCTGTTGTTCTACTTCATCCCTTTTACTGAAACCTTACTGAGAAGGGCCACTGAGTACGGTACTTAGAAAAGTCAGCTGAGTTGCAAAAAATATGCTCAAGACCGCAACTTATGTATTTGTTTCCTCAAAATACCAATTTACCAAAATACAAAAATTCAGCCTTTTCACACTTGATTCTCTGATGTTCCAACATGACAATGCTACTGGCAATAGGCAAACTCCTTTCTTTCTATTTGCACTAGACAAGTCAGGGTAATTCTCAGTTGCATGTCTGTCTTCTGGTTGGATAACATTTCCCTGGCCTTTTTCTTGGCCCATAAAAGTAACACTTTATAGGTGAAACAGTCCCACTGAATCAACAAGAGGATTGGTGTGGGAAAAACATTATTCAGCATGACTGAGAGTAGCTGACCCCTGCCTTGGGACGGGATATCATTTAAAGTAATAAAGATTTCTTCTAATAGTGACATCCCTATAAATCAAAGTCAACTAATTTGACAACAAATCCAGGACTTACAGATATCGGAAAGGTCCTTAGCTAGACACAATATCACAAATGCTCATTAGCAAAGCTATCAAAAGGTTGAAATACTAATGTAATTTTTTTTTAAAAAATTGCTTTAACTCCTAAACAAATGATCAATACACATTAATAAATGTAATTGTTTTTTTGGCATTTGTCCATTCATTTGGTCCACTTTGTCAGCTCTCAAAGACGCCTTTGTGAAGTTCATTATCCACAATCTATAGGTAAGAAACACCATTGCAACCTTCTTCATTATGCATAATGCACTGAATTATCTTCAGATGGTTCCCATCTTTGAGATGGAGACCTCTAAACTTTGCCTCCCTTTTTTTCTAACGAACATAGCAAGAAATAAATCTGACATATAGAACTGGACCGCATGAACACGGGGTAAAAAGAAGCCACTTGAATTCTTCTCTTCCTAAAAGTTTGTGCAGATTTTTCTGCAGCCATCAGACATGTAAAAATGGTGATGTACAGAGACTTTGAGGCAGCAAATGTTTTTCAGGGGTAGGGAGAGGACTAAAGTTGCAAGCATTGTTAAATTTGATAAGGTGAATTTGTTGATGAGATAAGTCAGAGGTTCACTTTTCAAAAGCAAATATGTACATAAGCAGAGAATACTGATGTAATTGAAATTCTACAAGATAATCATCAATAGCTGATTACTTGTAGCTATTTTCTTTCATTTTCATTATCTCTTACACAGGACCATAATTAGTTTGTTTTCTGACCTATGCAAACTCTAGCTTCATCTGCTAGTTAGTATAGGGGAAACATCTTATTGAACCTTTTTCTGCTCAGTTTCCCGTGACTGAATGTGTCTCCATACGTTTCCCCTGTATAGAAAAGCAGTATTTTAAAGTTATTTTTCTAAGATGATGTATTTTTTTTTCCACTTGAAATTTGTTGTTGTTAATAAGTTAGCATTCAACATACTATAGACCAAGGTGGACTTCAAAAAACAAGTTGCTGAAAACAAGGCCTAAACATTTTATCCTAAATAAAACTGATGAGACCTTTTCATCCATTTAGTATTATTTCCTAAAAAGTATCTGGCTTTCATTGCATAAATAGATAACAGAATCTGTCATTCTTGTGATAAACCCCATTTTTCCCTCAGTGACAAATTTCCAAATCCTTAGATAGACATACTTCATTCTTCTGATAGTTTTAAAGAAAACAAGGATCATAGAAGGAATCATTTCCTCATATCCCTTTGGAAGAAAAGTAAACTATTAAAGAGAAATCGGCTCATTCATCATTTCAGATAATTATTGCTGGTTAAGAATCAAACTATCCATACAAAATTATGTGATCAATTGATTCTTTATGTGGTAATATATGGGGAAACTTCCAATGAAAAACTACTTTATCTTAGGAGGAAGATGTATGCTTGTATATATGCATAAGTGTGTGTGTGTGTGTGCGCTTATACATGCACAATTACTGAAACACAGAGAGATTGGCGTGCTTTCTTTCTTTGATGTGCCTCAAAATAACAGGAAAATCTGAATCAAAAGTAACTTATTCAGTGTCAGTCTTACATATTTATAGTTTAAAAATTAGTCAAAGTTTATGTCCTGAGGTTGCACCTCCAGGATGCCAGATGTGTGCCTTCTGCATGTGACCTAAGTCAGGCCTGAAGCAAAAACTAGATAATTCCTCGCTCATGCTCTACACCGTCGATTGTGGCGGCTTTCTGAGGTGAGAGAAACTGACAGCACTAACTCTCCAGGGCAGAACTTTCCAGTCAAGTGGATCAACGGACTGAAAATCTCTTATGAATAGTCATTAGGCCTTCATTACAAACCCCTCACAACCCAGTTCTCTTTTTGCAACCAAATGCCTTTTGTCATCTTCACAAGGTGCATCATTTAATTACCAATTGATTTCTTTATATATGACAACATGTCAGATAGCAAAATCAGTGTATCTCCCTTAGGGAAGGAAGTCTGTTAACTATCAGCGTGCCAGATTACCGAATTTAGCTGTGAGATGGTTATTTTCCTTATTGTGCTTTTTTTTTCCCTAAAGAGAGAATGAGAGAAAGGGAGGAGGGAGGGGGAGCTTTCTATAGCTCCCAAGTTTTCTGGTTTAAATTTTTTTTAAAAAAATGGTAAAGAAAGGACCCGAAACATAGGAAAGATGAGACAAACTGGGGCATAAAAAGAAGCTTCTGAACCAGGAGAAAAGCAACAATTTCCATTTTAGTTCTTACTGCCATACAATTGTGTATGCATATACACCCACACCTACACACGTGTTCCATATGTGTGCATACACACACACATGCCTTTCCTTATTGGCATCCATGCAGCTATTTACACACAGAGTGTTTTTGAACACCTCCAACAATTTCTCTTCTCATTGAGAATTCGTCCAGCTACTGACTTGCTTTGCCCAGTGAATTCCCCCTCACAACTGTCGCCTGATTATCAAGGCCGTGCTGTATTAATCAGCTGAATAATAAGGGAATTTCAGAAATGTACAGGACTGTGATACCGTAACAATCCAACTTCAAACTGAGTAAACCAGAGCAGCGTTGAAGGTAGGCGTCGGAGAAGAATGAAACCAGTGTTGCACTAATGCCTTCTATTGTATCCCAGTGTAAAAGCCTCCTTCTTTCATGCACAGAAGCCACATTACATGAGTCCAAAATGTTCTCAGAGCATCACTGTGACTGGTTGTGATACAACCTGGCACGGACAAGCAGTGAAAGCTGACATTATACTCTAGGATGTGCTGCAGGTGTGCGGGCGCGCAAACGTGCTCTAATTACATATTTTCCTGCAAAGCAACAATTAAGGTCGCCAAAATAATTGCCAGTTTCTTAATCCCTCTCTAACAAGACTGACATAAGGAATGGTTTATTTTTCTCTAGCTATTTGGAAAGCATTCCTCGAGATTTTGGTTATTCTATCACGCTTCATCAAAACCTAATTTTTAGCTCCCAGTGTGTGATTATACCCGTCGCCATTGTTTTTCCTCCCTCTTAAAGCCTCTGTGAATTCAACTGCAATGACAATTGCAAAAAAAATAAAATAAAATACAAAATAAAATGGTGGCATGTGTCTTATGGTGCACTGTTCTGACATTTCCTCTGGTGAAATCAGGGCATATTTTCTTTGCTGTTCTATATTTAACAGTTTGATCTAAGTTACCTTGTAACTTAGAAAGAATCTGTGGGCCAGGCACTTAACACTTGGAGTACAAAAGAATTTCCAGAGCTGTTCTCTACAACAAACATATTTAGTTAAGTTCACCGATCATATTCCGTACAAAAAATGAATTCAGTTTCCTATGGGACATAGGCTGATTAATGCTTTTCCTGCCTTTGTCAGGAAAAGAAAAACCAAGCATTTGAAAAAAGTAAAACAGAAATATCCAGATATGTTAGATTTATATATGATCTTTTCTCTAGGAACACAAAGCAACAACAATCCTGTGAAGTAGGCTGAGCTGAAAAGGGGAGGGAGAGGAAGAGAATGAGAGAGAACAAGAGAGAGAGAATGAGTGTGTGTGTGTGTGAGAGAGAGAGAGAGAGAATGAGTGTGTGTGTGTGTGAGAGAGAGAGAGAGAGAGAGAGAATGAGACAAAATAAGAGAGAACAAGAGAGAGAGAACAAGAATGGGAGAGGAAAAAGGGAATGAGAAAATGAAAGAGAGAAAGGGTGGATGGGGGAGAGAGAGAGGGAGGGAGGGAGAGAGATTGATTCATATTTACTCAGAGTTTTATGGCTGGAGGTGGATTTGAACTCAGTCTTTCCAGTCCTAATGTTAGTCAAACACCTTTAACCACTACATTATACTGGTTTTCTAGCTATAAATATAAGAGCTGCAGTGGTGCAGTGGTTAGAGTGCAGTACTGCAGGCTAGTTCTTCTGATCATTGGCTGCCAGCAGTTTGGCAGATCAAGTCTCACCAGGTTCAAGGTTGACTCAGCCTTCCATCCTTCCGTGGTAGGTAAAATGAGGACCCAGATTGTTGGGGAAAATATGCTGACTCTGTAAACCACTTAAAGAGGGCTGTAAAAGCACTATGAAGTGCTATTGCTATTGTTATAAATTAATTTGTATCCATAGATTTACTACCTCCAAGAATGTATATGGAATACAGAAAGAAGCTGATACAAACTCAGGCTTACACCATCTTCATTGAGTAGCAGACATTTTCTTGAATTTCAGCCCAAACTAAAGTGGTATCTGAGATGCTCCACAAAATGAACATTTGCTCTTTTCCAGTTTTCCCAAATATTCCATCACCAAACACACCACGTAAATCTCTATGCATCCTCCTAATTTAGTTGCTGATAAAGTTAGCAACTCAGCCACACTTATGTCCTGAACGCTGTCCGCTAAATGATGGATGAAAAGATTTTTTTTCCCCCCTTGGTCTCCAAAGCCCATTGGAAGCTAGAAGAGACTACTATAATACAGTCGGTTTTGAGGGCAAAATCTTCAGATGAGCAAGGGCTCTGCCCTTTTATTACATGACCCATGACATGTTTTTCTAAAAATGTTACATGTGAAATATGGATCTATGTGAAATGTGTATCATGTAAGAAAACACCCTGACCATTGAGACCAACTGCAGCCAATCCACTACATAATCCAGATTTGGATGAATTATGAGATAGTCGAGAGACATCTACACAGTATAACTGTAGCATGACAAAAGGAGGTAAAACTAACTAGAAGTTATTTGCTCCAGCCACTGCTACCAATTGTGAAAATCCTCAGGTTTTCAGCACATGTTTATATAATCAATATGCCTCCAGGTAAAATTATCCAACTTTTTTTGAAGCACTTATTTTTGTGTCTCTTTGATTTATCTTTTTTTAAAAAAAAATGTTCTTCAATTGAATTTGCACATGATGATTTAAAACATGCCTTGAAGAGTGAAGAACAAATTTAATCTCTCTTTCGTATTCTTGATCGGAGTGATTCTCATTAGTCTTTCTTCAAATAAAACATTGTACAAGTAAGAATGGAATGTATTCTAAATCAAGGCTCTTCGGAGAGACGGGCGGAAGCAAGTATAGCCCTGAAATGGAGCCATAATTTGTCATGTAAAGTCCCCCCAGGGATAGATTGAATTGACTTTTGGAGGAAGGCGAAGGAAGAAAGAGCATGGTATAGGGGTATAAGTGGGTGGGAGAAAAAACGCCACAGTTCTCCCCTTGTGCTTTCACTCTGGACGAGAAGAAAATGTTGACAAGCCATTAGGAAAACTACTGAGTCACCAGTTAAGAGGAAGGCTTTTTGAAATATCTAAACTGATTGCTAGACATCCTAAGTTTTTCATTCTAGGAATCTAAATTTAACCTTGAGGCTGAGCTGGCATTCGCTTCTGATAACACAGATCACTCTTTCCAGTACAAACTGGTCCGCCTTGCTTTTCTTTCCACATACAGCAGCTCTCTCACTCTCCTGCTCAGGGCTGTATAACCCAGAACAACGGCAAGATCCAGCTCTCTGCCCCCCATCCTCCCCAAAAAAACCCTATACCTCAGAATAGCATCCACAAGTGAGATGAGGGCTACTTTACTAGCCCAGACTAAAGCAAAACTGCTTTCATCACATCGGTTTGCAAAATCATGACACACAGAAATCCCCAGCACTTGAGAATCCGGAGGGATGTTCTTCAATGGCTGGTTGGTAATCAGGAAATTTTGACTTGAAAGTATTAAAACTAAACGATTAGAAAACCAACTGCTAGTTTCAGGTTCGGTGTTGAAGGCAGGTTGAACAAAAGGTTGTGAATAGAAACCTCTGGCTAGCAGTGCAGATAAAAATCCACTGTTGCAGTAAATGTGCCACCCGGTGCCACCAAACGCGTTCCAGGAGATTCTGAAAGTGCTTCCCTGATTATTATTTTTTTTAACGTGCCCCTTTCCTCACTCATATGCCATCTCCTGCCTTCCCTCCACAGCAATGGAGAGTTGCATCTAAAAATCTTTTTTATTCTTTGGTACATCAAGCTTTAGTTGCCTTTCCTACATAGGTTTTCTACAAACAAGAGACTGATATTTTTCCTCCCTGTATCTTATATTTACTTTTTAAAATTATTTTAGATCACAATAAGCTACTTGCTGTTTTACCAGAAAATAAGATGGTTTGTTCAGGTAATGTTTCAAAGAACAAAAAGAAAAAAGAAAAGAAAAGAAAATCAGAAATTAGAAAATGAAGATCAGCCCACTTACCACCTACCCACAAAATTATACTCTTGAATGTTTTCAGAAAAGTACTTTTAAAAATTTGTTTTTTATCTCCAGAATGGCTCAGCCTACCTTATGTAAACCTTAAATGTCCTGAATATTCCAATTTCTTATGCATTAATAGAGTTTGGGCTTCTTAAAAACATTCAGACTTTATCTAGGCACTGTCCTTAAGAAAATTATTCCTACATACATACAAAATATGTTTATATATCTTTATAGTGAAAACTGTTCAGAATCAATGCAATTCTAATTCAGTGTTTAACACTGAAGGGCAAAAAACAAAGCTGAATATCATTAAATGTAATAAACAACATTTTTTTCCCTGTGTATTCTTTTAACAAGTGAAAATTCATTTCTCTGCTCACGTTCTTTCCTATGCTATCATGAAATGAAATATTTTGAAGGCTTTCCAGGAATCTTAAAGCTAAACTTGAAATAAATATAAGATATACAAAAATCAGTTATCAAAGATGCTTAAATTAAGAGAACAGCCTTGGCTGACATCGGGAGTAGAAAATACACTTTCAGAAGTTAATAGTAAGGATTGTGGGAAGAAGTAACTCATGTGAAAGGATCCCGGAGTATAACTTTGCAGATGATCAAAGCCAAGTCTGAACATGATTATTTTTATCAGTTCACCTTCTAAACAGTATTTCAGTGGGTTTCCTTTCACACAGTGATATTTGTAATAAATGTTCTGCCTTTGTTTTAAAGTCAGTCCGTAGAAAGATGACATCAGCTTAGCAAACAATAAAGTGCCTGTAATATTGTCTCCAGAGAGCTGTTACATTTACTTTGTAGCAGTAAAATTCAATTTTCAAAAAAACACTACATGAATTATGTTAGGTTATTAACCCTATCGCCACCATAAAACATCATCATTGTATGTCGAATGTAGGTCACTATCAGAAGCCCTAAGGTGGTTTTGGGGTGGGGTGGGTGGGGGGTAGGTAAGTAATCCATTTAAGCTGCTTTCCTTGCCTACAGCCAGAGTAGTGTCTGTTCAGTTTGAAGAAACTAAAGGAATATTCCAGGTTTCATCACAAGGCTCTTAATAAGTAAATGCTGGTATTTGGATTTTCAGAGATTCTTAATGCTGAACTGTCAGTTTCATAGAGGAACCAAAATCTGTCTATGCTTTTGGCTCCTGGGAATTTCTAAAATTCTTAGTGCAAGAAGTATCAAAAGTTTTTTGTTTTCGTTGAAATCATTGCTTTCTAACATATTGTCCTGGCAACTGTGCCTGGATTTCTTAATTATTCTAGAGTGAGGTCTGCAGAGTGGAAATAAAACCTAAAATCCAGAGTATGCAGACCACATGATTCTGCAGAAAAGAGGATTTGCATTCCTGATCAAGCTATGAAAATATGTTCTGTAATTATTTATCGTGATTTTTTTTTACGTGCCTGCAATGGATTGAAAGCAAGGGGTTAACTAGTTAAACTTCTACAACTTCCACCAGCCATGCCCCCCCCCCCCAAACTCCCTGTAACTCCTCCACTGCTAACAATCACCTAAAAGAAGTGCTGGTTATCCATTTTTAAAGGGATGGGATTGGGTTTTTTAGAAGAAAAGGAAAGAGGATCAAACACCTCTAGGCAACAAAAGGTTGTGTCAGAGGGCCCTCAATCACAAACCTCCTTCAACAAGAGATCTTCCAACCTTCCAGAGCAGTTACCCAGGCAGCCGCAGCTAAAAAGTGCCTTGACATGAAAAGGACAAAAAACAAAAAACAGAGGAACAGAGGTAGCAATTGTTATGCACACTTTCTCTCTCTCTCTCTTTTTCTCTTCAGACTCCCCCCCACCTCCATGAAACGTTTTTGCATAAGCTATTGGGAGGGGGAGTAATAGTGTTGCTTTATTGAAAAGAAACTTCTTATATGGCCTAACGCCTCAGTTGAGAGATGCACCCCAGAGGGTCCAGGGCAAGAAACACCTGATGCATTAATCGTGAGAAGTTAATCACTGCCTCTCTTATGCTCACACAAACACACCCAAGCAAGCACATCATGTTTTAAAGGATGGAAATGAGGAGAAATGTGCCCTGATATTTAAACAAATCCTGAACAAACATTGGATACCCTTTTTTTTTTAAAGCAGAGTTGTCCATGCACAAAGAATGTAAATTATTTGCATTTACAGTGTCAGGTCTTAGAGGTATCTTTTCAGACTGGAAGAATTTTCCACTTCAATGTAAGTTATTAACAAGCGTTTTGGCGTTTTCATTTGTTTTATCTCCTGATGTGCAATCTAAATAACTAAATGGCACAGTTTACAGGATTCACCACCCACTTTCCTTGGACTGGGAGGAACATATTTTATAAACAAGCTACTTTGCTTAAATAGAGGTGGCGCATCTGATCCCTGCATTGCTGCATCACTTATCTTTTCCCCCTCCTCCCTTTCCTAAAACAAATTTACTTCGAGCACTTCATCAAGTTTTGCGATGTAATATCGCTAAGCAAACAGCACAGTGGTTTATTCATAAAATATTCATCCTTCAAAACGTTCCATCCCTTCTTGGGTTTACCTATGTTTACGAATATGTGTTGCCTTGTTAATATGCCTTGACGGGGGAAATCACGAGAAGTGACCCCCTCCCTGAGGCAGGAGCTGCGCTGAAGAAGTGTATTATTTCAGCTGGGAGAACAGCAAAGCTCTGAGATGATACTGATTGATTAAGACCAGATGGATAGCCACACAGAGGTGGGACAAAAATAGAAGCGTATTGCAAGCATCCCAAGTATTGAGGTTGAGGAGGTAGAGAGCTCCTGTCCCACCTTATCTGTCTCCTGACAGGTTCTAGAATTTAAGAATGCTAATGGCCAGGCTCACTCCAATTTGCCTTTCGTGTAGCGACACTCACCGCAATGAATCAGGCATGAAGTTATGTTTCAAAAATAAATCCCAATCCCCACCGCCACCCTCCTCATCCACACATGCTCCTCATCAAAAAAATGACAGCTGGTGTCTTACTGGGGGGGGGGGGGAGCATACCCTCTTATTAGCCCTCAAATTAATTCGCCAAGGAAATGTAACTTCGCCCCTCCCTTCCCTCTAAATGTATTAAATACATAGGCACTCGCTTCGTAGACTGACATTTCAAAAAGAGAAGGGAAGGAAAGGAAACTTTACTAGCAGCCACAGTCCACATCCTCGCCCTGAAATTAAGCTTTCTGAAACCACAGAAAGGAATTAAGGTAGAATTAGTGACCTCTGGTTTGGAGAAGAATGTTTCAGGGAGACCATCTTGGCTGTTATGTTTATTGGCCATAAATTGACCAACTCGGCATGGCTGAGGTCACTCTTCACAGAAAATAAAAGCTAATGGGCTGATTCCTGTTCACTTGACTCAGAAGCCTAATGAATGGAATACGACCAAAAGGGCAGTTCTCTCTTTCGGCCAGGGTATTGATAAAGTTATTGACCGGCCTTCCCGAGAACCAGACAGAAACATTTCTGTTTTTCAGTGACCTGGATTATATTTCATTATGTGCACTCACATGTACCTAAAGAGAGAAAGCAGAAAACTGAGAGGTACTCATTGCATGAATTAAGTTGCTAAAAGAATCAAAACTCTTTTAAAATGCTGGGAAATCCACAATCACTGAAACAAAAGCAGTTCTAGGATAGTTGGGCCCAAAAGGAAGACTGGCCATTGTATCCCAATTTACTTGTTTTGTGTGTGCCTGTGTGTGTTAGACTTTCTGACCTAGGATGTGGTGGTTTGGAATTGTCTCTTTGTAGAGAGTAAAGGTGATTTACAAAACACCCACCTTAATTAATAGTAAAAAAGAAAAAAGAAAGAAAGGATAGGGTTGGGGTTTTTTTAACACCTGCAGGCACAGCGCATCTCTCATTTTTATGACACATTTCAAGTCCCAAAGTATTCTTAAATATTAACTAGCTAACAGCTGTCCTTAGGAGATTTAGGGAAGAAACAATACCCCCAGCTTTTCTATTTCCCCCTAAAACTTATGTTCTGCACAGCAGGAAACCTTAGTTCATGATCTCCGTTCCAGAGACTTCAACATATTACACACATGCTAGAAACATCTTCAGATTACACAGACAAACATTTGTCCATAAAACTTTAACTGGCACTTTCTAGAAGTTCTCTCTTTCTCTCTCTCTCCCTCTCTCTCTCTCTCTCTCTCTCTCTCTCTCTCTCTCTCTCTCTGTGTGTGTGTGTGTGTGTGTATGCAAGCAAACTGCCCCTTCCCTCTTACTAAGCAATGCCTCTATTTTATGGATAGCCTGCTTGCTTTTTTCCTGTAGGATCACAGAGTCTAATCCTCCTAAGAGTTTTGTTTCACCACAAAGGCTGCAATCCAGAGATTTCTTGACACTGTTAAAATGTTTGGAATTAATCTATACTTTTTCCCCCTTTCTATCTATGTCCATTCCGTACACACACGTATACAGAAATGCCACCATCTAATTCAATGAATCAGCTGAACTGAGCTTGACTTAAGCTGATATGCAGCTTGATACTATGCCAAAGTCCTTTGAAGCAAGCCCCAAATCCAACTCTCGAGAATAGCATGTAGAACTGTAGCCATGCAGCTTAATTCTATGAAACTTTAAGCTTAATTTTCTGAAAGAGATTCACTTCTGCAATTAAGATTTTAGCTTTGGCTGCTTTTGGTTCCAACTGAACCATTCCCATTTAAGAATAACTTTTTGGGCTGTAAGAAAGCTTGCATTCTGATGCAATTCCTTGTAAAATATTTTTACAATTCCGTTGGCCAATATGCCAAGTTCCCCCCCCCCCCACAAGACACTTAAAAATATTTTAAAAAGGGGGCTGAGGAATGTTTGGCATAATGATCTGAAAATATTTGTCCAGTTTCCAAGCTGAAGATGACTTTATTTTCTTTACTTTACAACCCAGGTGACCACAGCTGTAAAGCTGCTTTTCTTTCTACCCAGCTGAGAAATAAAAAGTGGCTAATTTAAGAAGGAATTGTTAGAGTCAGAAAGGTCTCTTTGGCTCCAAGACTGTATTCCACAAAGCTGAAGTAATTTTTGTTTAAGGCAAAAAAAAAAAGTCAGGAGACTGAGAGGAGGAGGAGGAAGAGGAGGAGGAGGAGGAATAGAAGAAGGAGAAGGAGGAAAAGAAGGAAGAGGAGGAGGAGGAGGAGAAGGAGAAGGAGAAGGAGAAGGAGAAGGAGAAGGAGAAGGAGGAGGAGAGGAGGAGGAGGGGGAGGAGGAAAAAGAAAAAGATATTGCTAATGTAACATTGATGCTAAAATCTCTCAGATGATTGCTGGGCCTATTTATTTCCTGCACATGTTCTTATGAAAACAGTGTTTAAACTTTAAATTTATCTCAAGAAACATACCAGCAAGATAGCAATTCAGTCTCATCTTATCTCTGTTTTACCACCTCAGTATCGGTTTTAAAACATTCATGCTTCTGAAGGGAGGGGGGCACTTGCTCAATCAAATAAGAACATATTTAGTTATCTGGGCAACCTGATCTGAGCACTTTTCCTCAGTACCACCGAGCCCAACTGGACGCATTGCCAAAGAAGCATGCAGGGGACCCCAGCCTTCAAATACTGTTTTAACAATCTTCTTGTTCTGCCTGGGCTTCGTGTACCTCTCTCAGCATGGAACTTGGACATGTTATTCGCTGACGTTTCATTTTTATCTGAGTCCATACTTCTATATTGAGTAATAATAATATGCTGTCATTAATGAAAAGCCAAAAGAGGGCACTTGTTTGGTATAATTGCTCAAGATTATGATTTGATTAACGCCTCCCACACTTATTAGGGGACAGTTTACAATTCAGGGCACAGTACTACCAACAGTTTTTATGAGGAATGTACTCTTCTTTTTAAAAACAGCTACTTCCTGCCATGCGGGCCACTGCACAGAATTGGAATACAATGATTTACCCTATTACCATTTGAAAATAGATTCCTCGCAAGAGAAATAAAAAGGAGTATCACGCAGACTTTATATTTCAGTTCTAAAAACTACAATCCAAGTACTACTGCCAAAAATCAAATCTATTCTTTCTATTTCCAAACTGCAACCCCAAATGGATTTACTTAGTTTGCAAAACTCATCTCCAGTTTTTAAAGTGAAATTTGTACAGATGTCTCTCTGTGCGCGTACAGATGTTAATTCCTTTAGATTGTACATTATTGTAAAGAGTTGAATCCAAACTAGCTGAAATGATTTTCTCAGCTAGCTTCTGAAGATTTGAAGCACATACAGATAACGTTTCTGTTTACTCTTCTTCAGGTATTTAAAAGAGAAGATCAGAAATAGTCCACACTCCCACCAATTCCCGTGGAAAACCCACACCCACACCTCACATTGCATTTTGGAGTATAACTGAGGCAACTTTCATCAGCTTCTCTGCTTTACATTGTACCCTAAGTATTTCAGAAGCAATCAATTGCATTTTACTGTCTCAGGCACAGAAGAGAGTAACAGAACTTTAGCGTTCTGTTAGACGAATTTTACTTAGTACAGATGTGGGATAATCCTGATCACACATGAGTTAGGAGCCTTGTATAGGAGCATTAGGGTATAACTTCTCTAGTGCTGATTTCATCAGAAAGAAAGAGTTGGAAAGCTGTTTCTGTTGCCCCCTAAAATAGACTGCCCTATTCTTCCATATCTTTTCCTTTTTCATGAATGACGTAAAAGAAGGACCTGTAATACATCTGGGAGGATGGGACACCACATAACCATTTTTCCAATTCAGTGTCACAGTGCTTAATATTTATGTGAGAAAGGAGAGCCTGAAACAGAATCACAAGTGGTGGGAAGAGGCTCAGATTCAATACCCACCTTAAATACTACAGTACTTATTTTACAGCATTCCTTTCTTTCAGGAAGGAAAGATGTTGAGCTGATTTCTTTTAATTTATTCCCATAGTAAGGATGTTGTACAAAAATAATAATGTAAAAATATATTGGAGGGCTTGGATGCAGTTTTGTGACCTTGAGTAAGATGGTGTTATTTTAATACATTTATGACAGATTTCATGCTTGCTGTTTGTCTGTTTCCGCAAACCTCCCACTCATACCGGTGCCCTATGAGCATACAGCATGCAGGCAGCATAGCAGCTCCCACATGTCTTTATCCACACAATGCAACGTTGTTTTCAACTCCGTCAAGTTTTCCACTAAACAGAGCAGTCTAAAATGCTTCAGAGAGTCAGAGAAAGAAAAGATGGTAAATTGTCTGCATTAGAGAGGTCTCACACTCCTCTCCAGAGGGAGTGGCTTTTCTTGGGACCTGCAAAACTTCACTGAGTCTCTGCACCCTCTCATTTTAGAAAACAATTTAGGCAACCAGATTTTGCCAAGGGTCAGAGCCTCCTGCTAAAGCTTGGGTCTTCCTCTGATGAAACTGAGTGTCAAATAACAGAATAACAAAGTTGGAAGGGACTTTGAAGTTCTTCTAGTCCAACCCTCTGCTCAAGCAGGAAACCATATACCATTTCAAACAAGTAGTTGTCCAGTCTCCTTCTTGTCGGTGTTGGAGCACCGACAGTTTCTGGAGGCGAGCAGTTCCACTGGTTAATTGTTCTCACTGTCAAGAAATTTCTCCTTAGTTCTAGGTTGGTTGATTAGTTTCCATCCATTGCTTCTTGTCCTGCCTTCAGGTGCTTTGGAGAATAGATTGGCCCACTCTTCTTTGTGGCAACCCCTTAGATATCAGAAGATTGTTATCATGTCACCCCTAGTCCTTCTTTTCACCAGACTAGACATAGCCAGTTCCTGCAAGTGTTCTTCATATGTTTTAGCCTTCAGACCCCTAATCATCTTTGCTGCTCTTCTCTACGCTCTTTCTAGAATCTCAACATCTTTTTTATTGCATGCTAACAATCTCTAGAAGAATTTGAACGACTAACAGTCAAGGCAAATTGGTGGTAGATAAGAGTCAATGGAATTCAAGGTGGGCTGGACTTAGATCTCTTGTGGGTGTGAAGGGACTCGAGGCTGATGATGCATTTGGCCCTTCCCTCAGGCTCAGCCTGGTCATCTCCTATACTGAGCCCCACAAGAGAGGCATCCTAGCTTTTATTTTTGTTCTAGCCAATTGGATAAAATTGAACAAAAGTCACCTCAACCAAAATCAATTGGGAATGAATTAGAATATTTATCACTGAATACAATACTCAATTCACTTAAATACTTAATTGCTTTGTGTAATTAATCACTCCCACAGATGTCAATGGGTGTTATTTGCAGCGGACTTTTAATGAATTGGGTCAAATTACAGAATAAGAAATGAAATAGGTTGGATCAAATACTTTGTTCCCTAGCGAAAGGGCAACCATTGGGAGGACAGATCCGTGCTCTCCCTTCAGCCTTCTTGCTCACTCCATAAATCTGATTTGAGGAATGAGGGAAGACCTCTGGAGCTGCACTGTTTGAAGGGGAAAGAAGAATGAAGTCCCATTGCACACATAGAAAACCTTTCGCATAAAGTTTGCTCAAACCAGCATCCCTATAAAAAGGAAACGGATGACTTGTTCATCAGAATTAATCAATGTAACGTATCTGAATTCGGTCTCTTGAAATACTCAATGTCCCTATCGAGCTTCCTTTTGTTCACTCATTCTTCCTTTCATCCTCCTTGCATGTTACACCAGAAAGAATGTTAATGAAATAGAATGTTAATTACATGGATAATTTTATTAAAATATTGATGACAATGGAAATTATGGCAATTTTTAGTCAAACTCCAACAATATAATTTAAATATGTGACTATGTTATTACATCCTCGGCATTTTGAAACTTTCAGAGAACCTCATGGCTATGAAATCCATTTCACAGGAAAGCCAGGAGAGATTTGAAAAGAGACAGCAACCTCCATTATCTGGTGCCACTGCTGGTGCTGTCATTTCTTCAAGCCCCCAGAAGACCTTGGCTTAACCCTAGCCTTCATTGATATGTGGAAATAAGTAGGTATTATTGTATTTGTCTATGCTCTTCATATTGTCTTTCCCCTCCTTTGATCTTTAAGCTTCACTTTCCAGATTCAGCTAAGAATTCTGAAAACTGCATCTCCTGGCACACTTGGGAGGACACCAAATTAAGCAAGGCAGCTTTAGGTTACATTATGTTAGTCTTACTTTATCAGTGCTGTGTAAATATAGATGACCACTAGATGGCAGTAAAGAGGAACAGAAAAACTCTTTGCTGCCACAGAGTGTTCATAACCCTGATAGGTTAGGCCTAGTTTTATCTGTACACCTCCTCTATCTTGCTAATATTCCTTTCCCCCACTCTTATGCAATTTTTAGAGTACAGGCGCTTTAGGATTCTTCAACTAAAAGTGTAAAAGACAGCGTCAGTTAAGTAAAGCCATGGCGGTCCAACTTAATTTTAACAACGTTGCAGATGATTTTACATTGAAACAAAGTCACTGTATAATGCTTTTCTCAATATAACCGCCAGAACATGAAACAGAGTTCATGCTATGTTCTTTCTTTTGTCATCCATAAACTTTTTTAAAAAATCTGACAGTGCAGCATTTTATTGCACATATATTACATTAAGTTATGACGGGCAAATTGGAAAGGATACCACTGGTGCAAAAAAGAAAAAGAAAAAAGGGCCTGCATGCAGGGACATAAAACAAAATGTAATTCAGGGGGCAGGATTGTATGAGTTTTTCTTTCATAAATTAGATTTCTGAGTAAATTAGATTTCAGAATTTAAGTGTATCTTATCTGACGTAAGTCTTAGTGAACTGGATGTAACTGATCTCTCAGTAAGATCCTTTGGACTAAGAATACCCTGAAATCTGTCCTTCAGCTTCCTAAAAACTTTTTCCACTGGAAAAAAAAACCCAAAGACTTCTGTTTTTCCATCTAATTGTCTGGGTGATTTCAATGTTCTTTCCCTTCCTTAAAGTAAGGGGTTTTTTTCTTTTAGCTTATTATTGGGAGGTGATTGTGTTGGTTCTACACCCCATCGCCTATCGGTTCAAAACAGCAAATAAATGTGATAAATTAATAAATATAAATAAATAAATAAATCTTATTGGCTGCCTATGCTGCTTACCCAGCGGGAAGAGTTACCTCTCTTCAGATTCCATAGAAGCTGTGGGTAGTGGCAAACTACCGTAGCAAAAATTATGCAGAAGATGATAAGATATTCGCATACAGCTTCTAACTAAAATATATATATGTAAGAACCTTATAATCTGTTTATACCAGGGGTTCCCAAACTTGGCAGCTTTAAGACTTGTGGACTTCGACTCCCAGAATTCTCCAGCCAGCTATGCTGGCTGGAGAATTCTGCGAGTCGAAGTCCACAAGTCTTAAAGCTGCCAAGTTTGGGAACCCCTGGTTTACAGGAATCCCACCAGGATTGTGTATCTTCCTTTAGAGAAAAAGTAAAAGAAAGAAAAAGGGAAAACAAAACAGTTTCCATTAAATTTAAAATGTGCGTTTGGGGGGAGACGCAGATGACATTTTCAGCATCGCGTTCTTTAGAACTGCGGACCTATTTTAATTTCTAGTGTTTAGTTTTCCTTCAAATAATTACAGGGGGTCCAGTGACAAGGACACTTTGGTGGCAAGTACTTGTTTGGAGGAGGTTTGCCCTTTTCTGCTTTTGCCGCACCAGGAACACAAGGATTTTGTACCCACAGTTCTAGAGAAGTTAATAATATGCAAAGTTTCCTGCTCGCTCTTGGAGCATCGCGGTTCTTTTTGATAGTTGAAAGGGAAAGAGTAAAGAACAGTAAATGTGGTGCAAAAATGAAACAACTTCCCCGATTACCTTCATCTCAGAGTTCAATCCGGTGGTTTTCAAAATTGTTTTTTTTTTTAAAGATATTTTTATTTTTAATCCGTTATCCTATTTTAAGGTGACCTGACTCCTCAAGGACTCTGGGAGGCTTACAAATAAAACAAGAAAAACAGGACATATGGAATCATATCCCGCCTCCCCAATAAGAACCTTTGTCCTTTGAGAACAAATGGGTTCTCTTCCTAATTAGTAACAGGAAGGGACCTTGGAGGTCATGTAATCCAACCCCCTGCTATACGCAGGAGACCTGTACTAGGGATCTGAACCACCGAGCTGCCGATCTTTCTGATCGACAAGCTCAGTGTCTTAGCCTCTGAACCATCTAGTCAGGCTAATTACATCTGAGGCTTCCTCCCATTAAAAAAAAAAAAAGATTGATCTAAGAGAGGGGCTTTGTAAATACAGGCAGTCCATGACTTACAACTACAATTGAGCCCAAAATTTCTGTTGTTGAGTGAGACATTTAAGTCAGTTTTGCCCCATTTTACGAACTTTCTCGCCCCAATTGTTAAGTGAATCACTGCAGTTACTACGTTAGTAACCCAGTTGTTAAGTGAATCAGGCTTCCCCGTTTACTTTGCTTGTGAGAAGGTTACCAAAAGGTGATCCCATGTCCTTGGGACACAACAACGGTCACTAGTATGAACCCGTTGCCAAGTATCTGAATTCTGATCGCACGAACATGGGGATGCTGCAAAGGTCATTATGAAAAATGGTTGTAAGTCTCATTTTTCAGTGCGTTGTAACTTTGAACGGTCACCAAACAACCTGTTGTAAGTTTGATTACCTGTATGCTTTGGTCTGAGATGATCAGGGAAGGGGAAAAAAAACTCTGCATGCAAAAACAGACCCAGAGGAAGCCATGTTAAAAATAAAAATAAAAACAAGAGTAGAGAAGGGAGAAGAAAATCACCGAAGAGTGCATTTCAAAGAAAGAGGTAAATTCCACGGAAGATTTTTTTCAGCAGATATGCAGTTGCAATACTGAATTAGTCTGACGAGTTTCAGCAGTCATCAGAAAAGGGGACAAAGACACAAATTTGCATAAAATACGGACATGCTTATCTAGATGTGTTAATTTATGTTTAGAAATGAGTTACATCCGCCATTGCGTGATGGAACTTCCATTCATGTAGTGGACTTTCCCTTGTACTTCTCTCCTTTTCTCATACTTTCCATAAGCCTCAGATTATTCTGGGAGCAGATTTGGAGCATGCTGAAACAGGAGGAGGAGGAGGAAGAGGAAGAATATGTTCTACTGCCCCATCAGTAGGCTATTGAATGTAATGCAATTCCTATCAATCAAAGGTAACATCACAGATGTGATGTTTTAAAAGTTCACATGTTTCTTTTCTTTATGCCCCAAGTATCTTAATGAGGGATTGTGTGTGTGTGTTTGTATAGTTTCACAGCTCCGTTACTCTCTCATATTCTTAATTCTCCTTTAAGAATGTATCAAATGTTTACAGTTCCTTGTAATAATTATAGGGCAGAAAATAGTAAATATGAATGTTAAATCCACAATTTAGGGATAATTTGTGAATACCACTTTATTATGCCAGTTAATGTAACTTAATTTTAACAATAAAACACTAAATCTGCCTTTTATTCTAATGTGCTGTATTACCCTGCCTGTAAAAGCTGTCTTCCTCTTTCTTTCTTTCTTTCTTTCTTTCTTTCTTTCTTTCTTTCTTTCTTTCTTTCTTTCTTTCTTTCTTTC
>WNWU01000006.1:16085191-16120191 GCA_012654045.1 Ptyas mucosa
GAGAAGAGAAGAGAAGAGAAGAGAAGAGAAGAGAAGAGAAGAGAAGATTGGTGATTAAGCCACATTATTTTAAGGCATCCTTGTTTTCTCACATTGACAATCAGCAAGTCAACTTCACAAGTGGTCAAATAGATCCATTTTCCAAGCTGTATCCCTTTTAGAACAGCCACTGTGAAAAGGCATTGTAAGTTTATCAGTCAAACAAAAATAACAAATACCCTATTCTTGTCACTGCAGGTTTTTTTTTAATGGTACTTCTGCTGGAAATCTGGAGATGGTTTTCTTCCTCCTGCAGAAAGAGGCTTAAGACTTATCAGTCTGGGTATATAGTACTATATGCTTTATACTCCACTCTCCTGGACTAAGGCACAGCTTTTACAAAAATGCCACAAGTCAGCAAAAACATAAGTCTAAATTGCCCAAAAATTATTCGTATATAGATTTTTATATGAGAATGTACTTAGAACTGCCCTAGAAGTGGGCCAAAGGAAGGATGTCTAAGAAACCCTAACCTACACTTTATCTTTATTTATTATTAAACTTTTATACCGCCCTTCTCCTTTCAGACTCAGGGCGGTGAACAGCCAAACTAAAACATTTGTACATAAAAGTTAAAATAGTTATTTAAAATTAATTATATAAAATTTGGCCCATTAATTTAAAATATTTCAATTTAAGATCAGTGTCAATTTAAAACCAAAATAAAATCAGGCCAGCTAACTGAAAGAGGTGAGTTTTTAGGGCCCGACGAAAAGTCCGGAGGCCTGGGATCACTCGTATCTCTGGGGGTAGATCGTTCCAGAGGTAGGTGCCACCACAGAGAAGGCTCTCCCCCTGGGGGTCACCAGCCGGCATTGTCTGGCTGACGGCACCCTGAGGAGGCCCTCTCTGTGGGAGCGAACTGGCTGGTGGGAGGCAATTGGTGGTATCTATCTTTAAGCAAGAAGAAAAGGCAGAAGGCAATTGTAAAAGTACAAATCAAATCTAGCATATGAACTGCTCCTCGATATTGCTCTCTTGGCAGGACCGAGACCAGTCAGTTTGATCCTAAACCAAAGAAACACCTCAAGAGCTTAAGCAACATCTATAAAAATTACACTTGTTTTACTTTCTATGTGTGATGCGGGCCACTTTTCTAAACACTTAAGATTTTTAAAAATGGCTGCCCATAGAGCTGGAAGCTTGTTTCAACATTCTGTAATGAATTCCCTCAGAAAGTAAAATCCACTATCCCGAGGAACTAACTTTAAAATTTCAAAAAATGCTCTTGATTGATGTTGTAACTCCGAGAGTGGCAGAAGTACAGAGATTCCAACAGGTTCGGCTCACAAAAGTCCTGTCCCACTTTATGGGGACAGTTCCCCTGTAAAGATTAATCCATTTAAGGGGTGCTTGGTGTTCTCTGAGCTTTTAACCCTGAACTACAAATATTCTCCTTTTATCGGTATCAATTTCTTTAATTTCTATCATCTTACCTTGTACAGACTAGCAAGTTAGCAGAGGCTGCCTGGAACATTTCTGCCGATTTTTGAGACTTTCTGATGAGTGTGCTTGCCACACTTTCTTAGGTTATCTAAGCCATTTTCGTGGCTTTGGAACAATATAAACTTTTTTGGGGGTTGTTTTTTTTTTTAACCGGGGGAAACAAAGATTTCCCCAGCAACAGGCCCCCCGCTCAGCAGGTCACCTTTTCTTGCGACAGTTTTTCTTTTCCCACGCTAACCCTAGGGCTCATTTGCATAAGGTCTCTGTTGTGACAATTAGTTTCAGGTGAGGTGATTTCTATGCAGCTTGCCCAAGACGACACGCAAGCCCTAGGCCTCCCTGATCCTGGCTCTAATTGCGACTGACTGGCACCAGACACAATCACCCTCTTGATTCAGCAAATTGTCCCACAAGTCCCTCACTGTGACCCGGCCATGCACAAATCATATTATGTCAGAGCGGTGGAATAAAAAAAAAAGCATAGAAAGGGGAAATATGGAAGGAAAAGGGAGAGGAAGAGAAAACGAAGAGAATGAAGAAGAGGGAAAGAGATTGTGTTGCAATCTCTTCATGGAATATTCCAAGTGATTTCTGAGGAAGGCCATCCTCAAAGCTTGGGGCTTTGTTTTATTTTTCAGTCGCCACTAGATTATTTTCAACGATCAGTTGCTTTTAGCACTAGGAAAGATCATTTCTTAGAAGTTGAGGAGAAGATTGAGAGATCTCAAGTAGATCAACTAGCTGTAAACATTTCTTTCTGTGTTACTGTGGTGAAAATTGGTATTGTCTGTTCCCAAACTACACAATGCAAATACAATGCACCTTTTTAGGACACCCTGAGTTTTTTCCCCCTTTTTTTGTAAAATCAGGGGGAAAAGCAGTCAAGGAGAGCAAATGCAAACTCTAACAGAGCAGTCAAACTAATGTTAGAATTGTGGCCCCCACCCACACACACACACCAAGCTAGGAAATGACAGCAAAGGGAGTTTGCATCAATAAAGCTTTTTAGAAGAGCAAGCTTCCAAAAACTGCTGTTTCTCTCCTATATATGCCTTAACACTGGGATGAATCATGCTTTTTGTCTGCCTGTCTCTGCTTGGCATTGCCCTCAGTCCACAATCCCAAACCCCAGCTGCCTGGATGCAGAAGACCAAAGGCCCGTTTTTTTTTTTGTTGTTTTCCTTGTCCCACAAAAGCCACACTGCAACCATTACAAGATTTAAGTTAAAAGAAAAATCACAATAAAACCAAAAATGATAAAATTGAAGCTTACAACACTCGACCTCTTTTGTTAGTCATGAGAAAAATGTTGTGTGCATCACAGGCATATAGGAAGGAAGCACAGTTGTTGCCAACACAATCAATTTGTCTTGTACATATTAGGTCTTTTCATAATGCAATCTATTAAAACACACCTTGATGATTTTTGTATTAGAAAACAGATTGGATTTGGCCCGATGTTGTCTTCTGTTATGTACAAATAGAAGGGATGTGAAATGTATTATCTGCATGAAAGTGTGAAATGATGCATTGCAGTCACACTGAACTCAGTTTTAGAGCTGGGCAAATATATTAGCTCACTGATTTTAATGATTAAGTTGGTTACATATTAGTTTGATATATATATAGTTGTTCAGATGGATTAGATCCATAAACATTGCATTAGCTCTGCTCAAATAAGAAAATTCTAGCCTGATCTATTTCAAATGAACTGTTACATATTTTAAAAATCTATCAAATACATTCTGGGTTTTTCCTCCTGCACAATTATTAGTGAGCAATGTTGAAAGATTTCTTTTTGTTGCACTTTGCATGGCTCCCATTTTATATCACTCAGATTTATCCAAAGATTTTCTGTGATTTCCTCTCCTCAGAATGTCTCTGTGTCTCTGCTGTCCATATAAAAATGTCAAGAATGCATATTTGTTGTTATGTACAGTATACATGGGGGTTGAAAAATGCATATAAAATGAACTTCTGAAGCCCAACATCTTCTGTTAACTTTCTAATCTGGTAATCTGATTACAGACAAACTGGTCTCCTTGAAATATAGAGGAGCAAATTTTTAACAAGTCACCCTTACATTCCCCTACTTTAGCCTAGAAAATTTCATCTTCAGTTCACATAAATTCTAACTGATCTAATTGTCCTCATATAAATCCATTGAATTAAATGGCATTACTTGTGATTTGCATACCTCTGACAAACAAATGTGCCATCTTTAAGTTTATTAAATGGAGGAAGAAATCAGTTTGCAGAGAAGAGGAAATCCTAACATCTCTTTTGGCATATGAGAAATGATAGAGCTGAGTCAAGAACTTTGCACTTTGGTCTAATGGTTAAGATAACAAGCTAGAAACCTGGAGACCGTGAATTCTAGTCCTGTGAAACCTGGAGACCGTGAATTCTAGTCCTGTGAAACCTGGAGACCGTGAATTCTAGTCCTGTGAAACCTGGAGACCGTGAATTCTAGTCCCGTGAAACCTGGAGACTGTGAATTCTAGTCCTGTGAAACCTGGAGACTGTGAATTCTAGTCCCGTGAAACCTGGAGACTGTGAATTCTAGTTCTGTGGAACCTGGAGACCGTGAATGATTCTCCTGTAAAACCTGGAGACTGTGAATTCTAGTCCTGCCTTAGTCACAAAAGCCGACTGGGTGACCTTGAGGCAGTCATTCACTTTCAGTCCAACTTGTACTTCACAGAATTATTGTTGTGGGGAAAACAAGAGGAGAAAGAAGTATTAGGTAAATTTGCCATCTTGAGCTGTTTATTAAAAAAAATAATGAAGGTGGGGTATAAACAAACAAACAAATAAATAAGGCATCTCCATTTTAAACAGAAAAATCATTCTATTTGTAAAGAAGAAATACACATGGACCAATACTATATAGAGAACTTTCCCAAAATGTTGCTAGTCAGCATTCAATCTTTTTTATGCTCCCTTAGTTCATTTCCCCTCTCTTACCATTTGTTCTTGTAAATAAAAGATAAAATGGTAAACCTGTAGTACTCCTGGGATATATAAAGTTCAGACTGGGGGTGTGGGGGTGGCGTCTAGAGAGGACTTGAAAAACTTGATTCATCTTTCGGCATATAAACCCCAATAATACTCCTTGCAAAACAAAAAAAACTAAATTTTTCTCTTCCCTATTTTTATTAAATAGTGGCATGCCCTAATTTAGGCACCTGTAAATTTCAGGGTACTGATGCTGACACCTAAACACGGTACACAGTTAAGTATAACATATTTTGGCGAATTTGAGTACACGCTTGGCATTTATATGCTGATGCTTAATGATTTAAAATAAGAAAAGTGACTATGGCAAGCATGTTGTTTCACTTCCAGTTGATTCAATGCTATTTTTTTAAATTACATAGTAAAATGGCTAATAACCCCTGCTGCAAAGTTGAGCTAACACTGGAGTGGCTGTCCACAGGTTCACAGGACAGCATTCCCAATGCAACAATAATCTGTATGGGAGATTTGTGTGAAGGAAACTTTTTCTCCAACCTCATCACAAAGTCATGATCTAAACTATGCCAAAAAAAAAAAAAGAGCCCTTGATAGGCATGCAACATTTTTAACAAAGTGCTTTGGACCGATGAAACAAAAGTTGAACTGTTCAGGCACAACCACACCAGATACATTCGGAGGGGAAGAAAAAAAGAGTAGAGCATTTGAAATAAAGAACACTTTGCCAACCGTTAAGGATAAAGGTAGCTCTATTATGATTTGGGGTTGTGTTGCAGCCAGTGGCATGAGAAATATTGAATGGGTGGAAGAAAGAATGGATTCAGTTACGGTAAGTATCTGGGTATGCTAGAAGCCAATGTCCCACATCCGGTTAAGAATCTGAAGCTGAAAAAATACTGGATTTTTAGTAAGACAATCGTCTGAAGCATAATTCCAAATGAAGTAGTTATTAAGACAAAATAGAAAAAAGATTTAGGAATGGTTTTTATAGACCCTAGACTAGAGCATTATTGAAAATCCGTGGAAACATTCAGAAGCTGCTATTTCGGCCAAAGGAGATGTTACAGTATCCCTGTCTCAAAGTGTGTCCAACTTTTGCACTTGGCATATTCACTGTTTTCTTATTTTGAATGTAAAAACAAGCATACATAAATAGTAAATGTGTGTTCAAATTTGCAGAAAGATTACTTCACAGAAAGAGTAGTGTGGAAGTTTGGAACCAACTTCCAGTGGAGGTAATGGAAGTTAATCATCAGTAACTGAGTTTAAATATACTTGGGATAAACACATGTCCATTGTCCGAAAAATATAAAATGAAATTAAAATTAAAAAATTAATTAAAAAGAAAACAAAAACCACCCCCCTTTTTAAAAAAACCTCAAAATTCAGACTTGATGGAGCACTAGGTCTTTTTCTGCATCAGTTTTTTATATTTCTATGTCATGTTTAACTTTATGCCATATAGTGATTATGTCAGGGTCTGATTGCTTAGGAATTCAGTAAAACATGCAATTTAATCTTTGGCATAAAACTGTATGTGTGCAGTGTTTACTCCCCTTCAATTCTGCATCTGAAATGAATGGAGCAATCCAAAAACAGCAACTACTATAAGATGGTGTGAGACATTGGGTTCTTCTAAAACCCGGTCTTTACCACTGTAACCACTTTACTTTCAGCCTGTTAGAACTGGAGACATATGCATAGTCCGTAAACTGATTCACCATCTGTCCTTACATACATAACATCTAAATCGCCTGTTCTGAGTTTCTAGAGCCGTGATGGCGAACCTATGGCACGCGTGCCACAGGTGGCACACAGGGTCATATCTGTGGGCACACGAGTGTTGCCCTAGCTCAGCTCCAGCGCTCATGTGCACACCGGCCACCTGATTTTCGGGCCTTCCGGGCCCACCAGAAGTTGGGAAATGGGCTGTTTCTGGCCTCCGGAGGGCCTCTGGGGGTTGAGAAGGCTGTTTTCACCCTCCCCAGGCTCCAGAAAAGCCTCTGGTGCCTGGGGAGGGCAAAAAACAGGCCTACAGGGCCCAACGTGCCATCGCGTGCCAAAAGCATGGGAGCATGGGGAGGTTGTGCATGGGGGGCAGGGCGCATTGAATTATAGGTGTGGGCACGTGTGCACACGAACCCCCGCGCTCCCCCCGCTTTTGGCACGCAATGGCAAAAAGGTTAGCCATCACTGTTCTAGAGCATCTGATTGTGTAAGAAAAATCCTTTGGCACTGATTGTACTTACAGGAGAGCTGTAACTTCTGTCCCACACCCAAAATCTCTAGAAAAAGGACTCTATTTCAAGATAGTGAGCAGTTTCCCCCAACTAACTGAGCACTGGATGTGTTAGACTTGTGTAATCTAATCAGCCAACATAATTATTGGCCATGCAGCCAAGAATTATTGACCCCAGGATACCTAAAGGGCATTAGCTTCAGAAAGGGCTTCATATAAAGGATACCAATGCAGGTAGGCATAAACAAAGGTCATTAGTCTCAAGGAGATATGTCATTTTTAAACTCAGAACACATACAATCTCACTCCCTCACTCGCTCTAAGTGCGCAAAGGCCAGTTATAAGTTGTAAGTCATTCTTTTCAGTGCCGTTGTAACTTAGAAAGATCACTAAACAAATGGGTATAAGTCAAGGACCACCTCTACCACACAATGTATAGATGCTTTAACAGAATATCAGAATAAGAGCGTTGGAAGGGACTTTGGAGATCTTCTAGACAAACCTCCTGCTCAAACACAAATGGTGGTCCAATCTCTTTCTTTTCTTTCTTTCTACATTTCTTTCCTCTTTTCCCAAATCTATTCGTTTTTTCCAACATCTCTCGAATTTTGCACTAGGAACTCTTGTCTCATTGGTAGTAGATGTTTATCTTTTGGTTGGTTCTCCTTCTGTTCCTTTAGATCAGGGGTGTCCAATCTTGGCAACTTTAAGACTTATGGACTTCAACTCCGATATTAACTGAGGAATTCTGGGAGTGAATATCCCAGAATTGCCAAGGTTGGACACTCCTGCTTCAGATTGTTTCTGATGTGGCCTGTCTAATTCCTGCTGATGTTTTTGTTTCTCCTTAGCCAAACTGATCACTACTTATCGAAGTAGTTAGGACTTTCTAGAAGATGCTTTACCTTAACTTCCCTTTTACTCCTTTAGTTTTATTTTTCCTTTCTTTGGTAAGGGTGGCTCTCAAGCATTCCCATCATATGTTTTCTCCCTTTAGATAGCTTAAATATGGGGGGGGCTTGAGTTGCCCCCACACATACACACACATACATCCCAAAGCACTTACTGGGTGAAGCCAGCTACAAAGTCCAATAGTAATGGGACTGTAAAACGTAACACAGCTACTTGGTTTGTAGACCCTGTCCTTTCATCTTTTTCATTTTGCTTTTCTTCTTCTTCCTGATCCACACATCTATCCCATCTCAAAAGGAAATATTCCTAAAACCTGGAAAACAAATTGAGGGAAGGCTAAGAACTCAGTAGGTGGCACTCTCTCGCCTCTGAGTCAACCCTACTCTGGAGTGAGCCACATGGTGTGTTGCAAGGGTACAGAGCAGCTGCACCATATAATTAAGGGCCTGTGGTTACTATAGATACCTTAGTATTTTTGCAGTAGTTTATATGACTAGCTGGAGTCAAACTAGAATAATCACTGTATCTTTTCTTCCTTGATAGCAGAAAGGACCACCGTTCTTATTCCGCATGCTGAATTGCTGTGCACGGATATTGAGACCCATTGCCTAAAACAAACTCAGATCAGATAATCTGTTCAGGTTCTGCCAGTTGTATATTGATTAAATTTCCTGGGGATTCTTTTTAATAAAGAGTCAATTATAATTTCATTGGAATATGAATCTTTCTTATGACCTCACAATTTCCTACGGGAGGGGCATTCCAAGAAAACCAGGAGAATTGGACTATGTGATGGAGCCCCAAAGACAGGTGCAAGAAATCAGCAACCCGAGTACAAGTTTATTCCGTGCTACCTCTATACAAGAATCTGAACTACTAATGGTCAAGGCAAATTGGTGGAAGATAAGACTCAATAGAATTAATGGAGGGACTTAGCTCTCTTGTGGGCATGAAGGAACTCCAAAATGATGACACACTTGTCTCCTCCCTCGGGCTCAAAATGGTCATCTTCTACACCCAGTATCAATGAAGCTGAATCAGCAAGTGTGTCCCCCAAATGCAACAGGATATAAGGTAAGAGATATGGATAGCCCTGCCTCACCTACCCCATTATCTTAAGTCCAGAACTTAACAGTATTCATCATTGGGATTCAACTGTAATGGCAATAGCCTGTGGACCCCCAGCTAATAGGCTATCAGAAATAATTGGTAGTAATTTTAATTTAACACATTGGGAGTTGAGTGGGGAAGTGTTGTGTACAAAAGGAAAGGACAGGACTATCTTCCTTCTGACCACCCAGGAAAACATTTTCTGAAGCAAACAAAACATAGAATCAGGAGAATGCAATCTTATACAATGGTAGAGACCCAGGGATTGACTGAATTGAAAGAAACCACTGAATAACTTCTGCTAATCTTTATAGTAAATTTAGGCCACTACGATTTGTGAAAGCTAGTTAATGAATGCATTATTCTTTGAATAATTATTATCTTCCTTTTTTTCCCCTCCCGAGATCCTTATGAGCAGTGGTCCAATCTGATGGTGAAGTTTGACTGCCAGTACCGTTGCTATTCAGATGATAACAATCTACTCTGTTTTGAGATAATCCAGACATTTGTCCCAAATGGGAAGTTTATGTTGGCGCAATGGAGCAGCCCTTTTGAAAAAGTACACTGGAGAAAGATGAGAATTATTCGGGGCTAGGTCATGAAACCATCAAGGAAAAAGGGTTATATTTTTTAAGTGTGTCACTATTCTTCCACTATTATCATCCTGATGAACAACAGATTCTCCATATTTTATACATTTAATATACCAGGATATAATACCTTGGACAGAAAGAGTAAAGGAAAAGATGTACAGATTATAATTATGTAAGTATGAGTCTAAATAACTCAACAATACTTTCACTTTTAAAACTATTCTTGGAAATAACATAATTTAGTTAGGATGTAATTGAAATATGCAAGCGAAGTTATGATGGCACAAGAAAGACTCTTTTTCAATTGTCTGAATGCAATTATAAACTTGTTACTAGCAGTTTGCACGTCTAGGTGTATACATGTGCTTGTGCAGAATGCATATGCAGATCCATACTTAAAACTCTCTTGATCCTGCTTTTGATTGCAAACCTTACTGCTCCAACAAAAAGCAATGACAGCAATCTTTAATATAATAGCATATTTTCATTGAATGCCTTCAGATTTTTCCCCCCATTCCTTTCATTCTACCAACTGAAACAGAGACAATTCTTTGTATGCTGAAACGTGCAATTATCATGTATCCAAAAAGGAGGGTGTAATTTTCACATCTGATTACAAGGGAAGAGTGTAAGGGGAGCTGCCTCAGTAAAAGTACACTTGTTTATAGAGCAATACCCTTGATATTAAAATCTTCAAAAACATGAAACACTGGGAAAAAAAATAAAGATTGTTGCGCAGCAAAACAAAACATACAAAATAAGCATTTTTCTTGGCCTGGCTACAAATGAAAAGTCAGAGCTTTTGAACCTGAACAGACCTATTTACTTCAAATGAAGAGAGTGGGTGTACTGTAGTATGATAGTTAAAGTACTGAACTACAACTCAAGAGACCCAGATTCAAATCTACCCTTAGCTAGGAAAAGTCTCTATGGGGCAACTCTGGGCAAATCTCCCAGCTTAGTCTACCTCACTGGAGTGTTGTTATGGGTATAAAATCAAGATCCCTGTGTAAACTGCCTTGAGATGCTACAGAAAAAGTGGAATAGAATTCTAATCAATAAACTTAACTCAAGTGTATTTTTATTCAGCATTTGAGGTCTAAGCAAATGCAACAAAATTATAACGTCACACAAAGGTCTTGGCATTACTTGGCCAGCAAGGAGAAGAAGTTTGAGGATAACGAGATGTGGCAATAAATACAGGGAAATTGAAGTAGACTGATTCTGCTGGACTTCTGGCATGTTGAGTTCAGAGGAGGATGTTCTCTGAAATCTTAGTTCAATTGTTGATCATTTAAAGTAGCATATAAGTGGTTATTATATCAATATTTCACTCTGGAGATTGATGATGGACCAAAAGCATTTCCCTCCTGCTCATCCTACACTCTCCCTCCCCCTCTTTTAATCATAATTTGTAATTTGCACTTTTTTCTTGTAGCCAGATAAATGTGTCTTTGCAATTTTATTGCTTTGATTATTGTAAGCTGCCTAGAGTTGCTTCGTGATAAGTTGGGCGGCAAATAAATTTAATAAATAATCATAAATAATTTCCATTTGTTTAAAGTATATACAATTTCCCCTTAATTACTTTTACTGCATTATTGGTTGCCATTTTTCATGCCTCTTGCTATCACCTTCTTTTTCCCCCCTTCTCTCCCTCTCCCTGCCTCTTTTCTTGATTTCTGGTATGTGCTGATTTACCTTTGATAAGATAAGCATTTGAGTATGAGAAATTATTTTTGCTGTCATGTACTAAAAGATGCTATCTTGGAAAACACAGTGCCGTTACAAATTGCTTAGTAAGAAGATCAAAGATAGGCAAGGGGAAGAGACAGATCGCACAACAGGTAAGGTTACAAAACATGCCCCAAAGCTGAAAACAATACGAACAACCATTAAAATGTTGTAATACAGCCATGGAAAGCAGTAGTAGAACTAAGCTCTCGCTAAACTAACACGTGCCGAAACAAATAGGGATCTTGAATCTGAACATCTCCTGGGCAGAGTTCTCACTAGGAAATTTCCACCACTAGAAACATGGAACTAGGAAGGCTTTTTTTTTAATTGATTTGGAGGCCAGGAAGAACCTCTAAAAGAGTGGGAGGGTGAGGTAGAATAAGGAGAAGGATTCTGTATAGGTGATCCTCAACGTATGCTTGCAACTGAACTCAAAATTATAGTTGTAAGCTGTTGATAAGCAGGTCACCATGTGACTGCACCCAATTTTATGACTTTTTATGACTGAAGTGGTCATTGAGAGAACACAGCAGTTGTTAAGTGAATCTATTTAATCCAGTAGGCTTTTTTTGGCTGGAAACCAGAAGTAAATGCTGGAAACCTACAGAAAACTCAAAACTTGCAGTCATATGACTGTGGAATGGCTGCAAATAATCATAAAGTTGAGCTGTTTGCCAAACACTCAAAATACAGTCATATGAATGCAAGTGTGTGTGTGTAGCCATCAGAACTTCGAAATCAGGTCGTAAGTACCTTTTGGGGAGCCTGTCATAACTTTGAATGGTCGCTAAGTGAGGACCAGCTGTAATGCATCCCAGTTCCATCCATGAATGGAAAGACTACTTTGGTTCTTGGATGTCTATTTAGGAACCAAGACAGAAAATTGAAGTATAATCCCCTATTATGAAACAGGACCAAACAATTCTTGGGTTTGTTTTTTAAAGAAGGAAAGCTAGAGTACGGACTCTTCGTACAAGAAACAATGAAGACTCAAAATAAATCTGTGAACATCTATGACACTCATCCATTCTGAAATGAACACTAACCAAGCAAAGGAGTGTTAGAATTACTCACCCAGGAAACCATTTCCCTAGTTCTGAAATCCTCTAGAAATAGAGCATGATTCCAAAATGTACTCACAAAAAAAAAGCATATTTCTTTTTCTACAGAGAAGTTGAAATGACAGTGCTGATTAGTTTATGATAAACTTTTATTAGGCATTCTTAGAAGAATAACTTGATGTACAACATAGTAGCATCAAATAGCCACTTGCAATCGCCAACACCATCAAGGCTCACCTGGTGTTTGCAAAATCAGAAAATGGGGTTTTGTTTCCCAAGCAGCATAAAAATGTAAGTGATCCATGGCTGGATCCCACCAAAGGGCTTCCTTGTCCATAATTCTATAACCACAATGGCCAACCAAATGCTTCTAGGGAACCCTCCGCATGATATAAGTGCAATAGCATTCTCTTGTATAGATAAAGCCCCCAGCAACTGGTGTTTAGAGGCATAAAACAACAGGCAGGGAAGCTCTCTGTTTCTCCAGGAATTGCTGATGACACCTGCAAGCTTGTTGTAGGCAGCAAAGACCTCCAGCTGCTCTCTAATAGCTGGAACAAGGTCCTTTTCTCCTGCATGCTTCTGCATCAGGAGGAAATTGTTTGAAGCACATCTCCAACTCTTTGTATGCAATTGGAGGGCCTGGCTGGCAGCCATGTGCCTTGCCTCCCCATTTGGTACTCCTGAATAAAGAACATGGCTTGCAACTGTAGATGGCTAGAGTGTCTCACATTTGTTTCAAAGCTCATTTGGGATAGCTAATCAACTAAATACTGTAGACCTTGATCCAAAGGAGCTTTTCCTGTTGCTCAAGCATGAAAGAAAGCCAATAACTTTCCTAACAGGAAACTTGAAAGCCTGTTTTCCATTAATTGTCTTTCAATGCTGCCCAAAGTCAACCCTGCACCATTGGAGGAGTAGAAACCAATGTCGTATGATACCTTCTTTCAGCAGGGCCGTAAGATCATCTGGAAAGTTTGAGAAATGCATGCCCATAAATGTTTATCATTAGTACTGGGTGGTTTTGTTCATCTTGGGGGATTTAGCATTCATCCATTTACCTAGTTTAAGCATTCTGAATGTTAACATTATACCTGATGGGTATAATTGGCAATGTAACAGCCAATCCACATACACAATGAAACTGCCATTTTTATTTTAGGAATTATAGTCTGAGTTCCAATAACTCATTGGCATTTACTTTCCCCAATCGCTGATTTTACATGAAAAGAGGTACAGTTTCAAAAATAGATATCCCTGCTTTTTATGCGAACTAGCCAAAGACATAACAAGCCATGTCATGTGTACAAATTCAGCTCATAAGATACAGGTCCCATTTTTTTAGAATTGGTCTCCCAATGTGTGGGTTTCAGATGTTACCCAAGATGAGCAATCTGGGGTTTTCTGTTGGTCAAAAGGATATGGAAAATACCAGGTTGTGGAAGACTAGTTCTAATTCAGCGCTGTCCCTGCTAAAATCATAACTTTTTACTAGAATTTTGTTATGTATCCCAAGTACTAACCAACTAGATAAAAAGTAGCTGCATAAGATAAGGGCCTATTACGATTGGATTGTGTGGGCATATCTGCATGGCCAATGCATTCCTCTCCATTCCAATAGGATCAGGATAATCAAAGCCACAAATGAATAGATCTTCAGAACCCCAATCAATGCTGAAAATACATCTCCATTTTTCACTGAAGTGTTAAGTCTGCATTTGCTTATATTCTGCACTATGGTAATGCAGTCCCATTGATCAAAATGAGCATTCAATAACACCTGAGGCATCTAAGCCTTATTGAAATAAGTCAACTTGAAGCAAAAGACCTAAGGTAGAAATAGAGAATTGGCCTGGATTTTAACATTCAGAGAACTCAGCTTGTGTGTGTGTTTGTGTGTGTGTGCGCGTGTGTGTGTAAAATTAATCTATTACGTGGATCCATTTTCTCTGAATTAAACACCCAGGATGTTGTATGGGAGGCCATTCATATGATAAATGGTGGATATTAAAGCTCCATATTGATCACTAATCAGAAACCTGTGTTTATATTTTCATGTTATTAAAATTAAGAAACTAAGTGCTACCCACTGCTGTGGTATGCTCTGCCATTAAAGGTATAGATATATAGCTATAGATGACATAAAAGAGTCAGTGGGGTGTAGCAGTTCAGATGCAGGACTAAGGATAGGTGACAACCAAGTTCCAATCCTCCCTTAGGCCCAGAAACCAGCTAGGTGACATTGGGCTAGTCCTTCTCTCTTAGCTCTAGATTGGAAAGTCAAAAAGAAATCTATCTCCCAACCCATGATGGAGACTACACGATAAACGACAGTCCATTATCTTGAATGAAGAGGCTTTCACCTTGCTCCGTAGATTGATTGGGGCTGATAATAATAGGTATGTATAAGCATATGTATAATTTGCATAATATATTTATGGATAGATGCACTATAGATCAAGGGGACATGGTGGCTCAGTGACTAAGATGCTGAGCTTGTCGATCGAAAGGTCAGCAGTTCAGCAGTTCGAATTCCTAGTGCCGCGTAACAGGGTGAACTCCCATTACTTGTTCCAGCTTCTGCCAACCTAGCAGTTCAAAAACATGTAAAAAATGCAAGTAGAAAAATAGGGACCACCTTAGGTGGGAAGGTAACAGTGTTCCGTGTGCCTTTGGTGTTTAGTCATGCCAGCCACATAACCACGGAGATGTCTTTGGACAGTGCTGGTTCTTCGGCTTTGAAATAGAGATGAGCACCGCCCCCTAGAGTTGGGAATGACTAGCATTATAGATCAGGGGTGTCAAACTCACGTCACGGCAGCATCACATGATGTATCGGGACTTTTTCCCCCTTTGCTAAACAGGGCATGGGTGTGGCCAGGGTGTGATACATCCAGCCTACAGGCTGTGAGTTTGACAGCCCTGCTATAAATCATGACCTGCCTACACATTCATGTATATGTGTGTGTGTAAGTACAAATCATCTAGAACCTGTCCTGGCAATTACATAAGAAAAACACTACAGACAGAGGGGCAAACACCAGGTTTCTTCCTGACTAGTTTACTCTCTAACAAATCATATGTTTCTGTCTTCCCAAAGTTACCAGATTCCTTCAGCTGGATTGAGAGGCATAATTAAAACACAAGCTCCCAGGGCTGACTCGAACAGTGATTTGTAACACCGCTCCTCTGGGTACATTTTATGGAGCTCCAAGTATTGTTTTCAAAAGCATTGCCTTTTCTCCAGCTAGAAATATATATCTGATTCCACACTACATTTCTAAGTGATTAATCCTATCTTCTCTCAGAAGACCTGACCTGAGAGCATGTTTTATTTTAGTTAAAATAGGGTGGTGGGTGGAGGGGAATGGAGAAAAGGGAAAGGAAAGCACTATGGAGGCGTGTCTTGCCGCAAAAGTTTTTAATGAACTGAGCCAAAAATGATCTATGAAATCTTTAAGAGATCTGGGATAATGTGTTTATCAGAGACTGTCGATAAAAATCCTTGCGTACTCATTTATTCCCTGCTTCCTTCTTTAATCTCGTCAACAATATTAACTCTTTCTCCGGAAGCAAAACTCCCCTCATGAATCAGGTACTTCAAGACCAACCGGTGTGCTATCGGTGTGACACCTTTCCTACTAGAAATGTCCTAATCTCTCCTTGCGGCTTTTAGATTTTTTTTTAAAAAAAACAAAAACAAAAAAGAACAAAAACACCACCACCACTAAAATTCCAACTCAAGTTTATTTCATTGATAAGGGATGAAAATAATGCCGTTATATATTATACATTTCTACCGTTCTCCAAGCTCAATGGCAGCCTTGCGCTGCGGATGTCGGCATGGTGTAATTATGTTCCAGGAGGGCAGCTATCCGTTTCCTTTCAAAAATTTACAGGATTCTTAATCACGCTGCTCATTTGGGTGCGCAATAGCGAGGATGGCGAAACACAAACATGGCACATTCGTTTACACAGGAACACCTGCTTAGCGTGATAGCAGATGTCAGTCAGCAAGAGGAACACAAAAGAGGGAAAAAAACGTATCAACAACAGCAAACTCAGAACTGTTTTCAACCAGGCGCAATGAAATATCCCCCAGCAGGAATATAAACAGCCTTGTGCAAATGCACAAAAGCAACACGGCAGCATGTTGGGAATGTCTCCTTTGACTCTCTTGAAGGCTGGGGCGTTGGAAGATGCTCCCGCAAAATGTAGCATATTTGGGTTTACAGTTGCAACTATATGTCAGTGATCCTCCTTTACAACCATATTAAGAACATATGCAAGTATACATATTTAAAGCAGAACTTATACATCAGTGTAGTATACGTTGCCATAACTTTATAAATCAGCAGTATGTATATATATATTTTTGAACCTTATAGTAAGCTGAAGTTGCAACAAACAGGTCTATCTACTCAGAGGACATTTTGCTTTGTAAATACAAAGAACAAAACAAAAAGAAAGGAGAAAATGGGAATTGTGTTGCATTATTCTCAAGTAGAAGCTTCCTCTGGTTATTCAGTGAATTCCATTCAGTATTATCCTCCACCTCTATACAGATTTATTTATTTATTTATTTATTTACTTACTTACTTACTTACTTACTTACTTACTTACTTACTTACTTACTTGTTCACTTGCTGTGGAATGCTAATGAATGAGATCTGCTGTGGGCTGTTTTCCTTAAGACTTGTGCAAATTCAGAGTGAGTCAACTCATACAAGTCTATGCACTAAAGACTCCCTAAGTATGCATTGCCTTGAAACTCAGTAATAGCTTCTAAGGAGCCATTATGTAGTATCGTGTCAATGATCCATGCACTGAGGACTCCCTAAATACGCATTGACAGGATCGACCGTAACAACTATGAAGAAGCTGTTATGGTCTATCAGGACAATGATCTGCAGATATTGGCAGCACCTCCTTTGCTTTTCTGTAAAGATTGTAAAAGTCTCTGAAGAAGCTGCTACTATCATGCCAGAAGACTCACTGATCAGATCAATGACCCATTGATCGAATCCATTTATCTTTGCGGGCAGTTTGTTTACTTGTTTTAAGATTGTAACCCAAAGAGGTCAATATGCTAAACATAGTCCCTGCCAATATAATGGCTTTGAGATGTCTACCGATATAGGGACGAGATCAGAAAGAGGGTTTTGGAGATTTACAACATAACCCTATGCGTGTTGTCTCGCAATACAATTCACTAGGGGAGAACAAAAATCATTCTCCAGGGGAAAGACACCACTGGAGGAATCCATTCCACTTGCAGTGCTCTAACTCCTCTCTGGTCTGGAGGATCAAGAACCCACCAGAATAAATTTGGAGCACACAAATGTATAGACAGGAGAAACCCCGTTCTATAAATACCGCCAACTGCATTTAAGGGAATCCCTCCACTCATATTATTGGGCATAAGTTTGATATCATGGCTTGATTTGCACAGTGTTAAAGGCTTACAACCATTCGTTTAATAACTGTTCACAGTTATGGTCGCACTGGAAAAAGTGACTTATGACCAGTTCTCACACATAACGAGTTCTAACACCTGCAGCATCCTCACAGTCATGTGATCAAACTTCCAGTGCCTGGCGATCGGCATGTATTTACAATGGTTGCAGTCAGTGATAGAATTTAATTTTTTTTACTACCGGTTCTGTGGGCATGGCTTGGTGGGCGTGGTGTGGCTTGGTGGGCATGGCAGGGGAAGGACACTGCAAAATCTCCATTTCCACCCCACTCCTGAGGGAAAATATTGCAAAATCTTCATTCCCACCCCACTCTGGGGTCAGCCAGAGGTGGTATTTGCCAGTTCTCCGAACTACTCAAAATTTCCCCTACCGGTTCTCCAGAACCTGTCAAAACCTGCTGAATAGCACCTCTGGTTGCAGGGTCCTGGGGTCTGTCATTTGCAACCTTCCTAGGGAGCTTCTGACCAAGCAAAGTCAATGGGGGAAGCCAGATTTGCTTAACAACTGCCTGATTCACTTAATAACTGCAATGATTTGCTTCACCATGGCGAAAATGACTTATCAACTGCCTTATATAGCAATGGAAATTTTGGGCTCAGTTGTGGTCATAAGTTGAGGACTACCGTAAATTACATTTGCAAAAGAGGCCCCCATTTGATATTGTTCTTGCTTTATCATAAATCCATTTCCTTGGACTAGAATTAATATAGCTGCTCCTACTAGCTTGTTCAACTAATTCCATTTTTAGAACAGGAAACCCTTGTCTAACCTGATGCTTTTCCTAACTATAACTGTGCCTGGGAAATGGTCGGAATTGAAGTTCAGCACATTTGGAAGCTGCTAGCTTGAAGATGTCTGTCTTCAAGTTTCATTTACAAAAGAAAACAGAAAACAGTTCCTGCCATAGGAAACCTGTAAGTTTCCTAAACCGCCGAAGATTTGATGAAGAAAGCAGGATCATTTTCTAGGGAAGGAAGTTCCCAGAATAATGTTGGGTTTCATTCATATATATAGTTGGGCTATAAAAGAATAATTGGCTAGTTTGCAAAATTCCAGCTCAGGCTTCTATGCTGTTTCTAGGGTAATCTGGCCTTTTTTTTTTTTTAATATCCTTCAGTGCCAAAACTGTGGAGACATACTATTACTATGTGGCGCATTGTTTTTTAAGGACTATTTGTGATGCATTATCTTTTACTCTCTAAATCAATGTTGCACAGCTTGTGGACTTTCAAAATAGCTCTCTATCCCTTTTAGACTCTAAAGTGAAACATGCCTCTGTAAACTGTGGTTTACAGGAGAGCAAAGCAGACACCTGGAAAAAATTGAAGGCAGAATCATAAAGAACCTAGAATGTCAAGGCACAGTTGGGGAAGCTGAGGCAGCAGAACATTCTGTGGTTCAAAAGGGATGAGATAAATAGCCAAGAGGCCAAAGACTTCAATGCAAACGGAAGTATAACCATTGCTGAGATAACCTGCCAATTTGACTAACATGGTTTGATTATTGCGGTAGACTAGGGACTCCAGAAATCAACGGCTTCGTGACAACGAAGGAATCGTGTGATAGTAACATAAATTCTGCCCAAAGCAAAGGAATGATTATCAGCTGCACCATTTGGCAGACCTGTCCCTTAAAGTGAAAGCTAGTCCAACCACTGAAGTTTTTTTTTTAAGAAGAATTTTTTAAAAAAACATATACTTCTAGGGAAGCACTTTCAGAAGCATCTATTAGGTGTTTTGGGTTTTTTTTTAATGTAACCCTGTCTAGTGATTTTTAATGTTCTCCCCCCCCCCCCCAAAAAACCCTGATCTTCAGATTCTTAAGGCAGTTAGAAGGAAAGGGAGTATAATCTGCAAAAGAAGGGACACCCTAGTGAAATCCACAAGATAGTTCAATTTGTGTTACTTCCAGACTAAAGTCCAGAATACTCCACAATAAGACACACAAGTCTTGGAGAGTAACAAACGTATTATGCATAATTATAAGTTAATGGATCAAGAACTTTTGAGTAGCATTTATGGAATTTTCCCTTCTCATTAGCTTTCTACAGTTGTCAGTAAATATGCAGATCTTATTTGAGAGGGAAAAAATGTGAACAAGCCCTTCTGTGTACCTCCTTGCCTATCCTTATCCCAACATATAGGTGCTAACTGTTGGCAATACACAAACTCTTGTTTCTTTGATGCCTCTTCATTTGATGTGGAAGTTTGATTTCTGGCTCCCAAATTATGACCCAGAAGGCTCCTGCTTTAATGGTCCTCTTTTTATTTCTGTTGTCTGCTTTTCAAATATGCAATAGACACAAGAACAACAGAGTAAGTTGCAAACTTGCTGGCCTGACTATTCTTTCCTCTTGATGGTACAGGTTGAATCCAGAGAGAGCAAATAGTGGATAGGTAAAATAATTGTGTCAAATAGACAGATAATAGCGGTGATAGTGAGGGACCGCTCAGGAAGGATGTCACTTAAAGATATTTTACCCAAGCTTCACTAAACAAACCACCCTAGCAAGTCTTTCCATCTAAAAGAAAAATGTGCAAACTTCTATCCTTCTGTTGGAAGAAAAAATCCATCTGGTTCATTTCCAAGCTGGGAGAAATATGCTGGAAACAATATGGAGGCTTATTGGAAAGATGGTTTATTGAACAGAACCACAAAGACAGTTCTGGGTCAGCTGAACCAGAAACACAAACCTGGTGGTTCTGCTTCATCAATAAAACTTACTTTCCAATCAGCCTCCATGTTGTTTGCAGTGATTTTCTCCCAGCTTGGAACTGAACCAGATGGATATTTCTTCCAACACTTCCTAAAGATTCTCAAAAGTGTATGGTGGAGATAATCCAGAACAAGATCCAAGTATAATTTTCTCTAAGCCAGCTCCTGAGTTCTTAAAAACTACATTACAAAGTGGGGAGATTTTTAGAAGCAATATCCTATGATCTGAATGCCCTACCCTTTTGAGGATGAAATAAAGATGAAATAATTCATGGACAGGGGAAATGTAGCGGATTTGCAATTATTACCTTTGTTGAGAACCCTGGAGGTTTCATTGAGCTAAAATTGATGAGGCCTACTTTGTCTCCCATTACTCTGATTTCTGAGGTGGTAACTCAAACAGGAAAAATCAAACTAGAGTCCATGCAAATAATACTGCAATGTCTGTGCATGGATGGCTGAAGTCATCAATAAAATTATTCCACACTGACCCCTAAATGTGAAACAGTTTTATCCCTTGCTTACCTTAATGAACTGAGAGAAGAAAATTAGCCTGTTATACAAATGGCATCTAGTTTTGCCAAAACTGAGAATGTAGCAGCAAAAGTCTTGATCTGCTCAAAGCCCCAGCACCAATAACTTCTCTAAGAGTTCTGCAGATGACTTTGCCCTTTGCTATATTTACTTTTTTTCTGTTCAATTGCTTTCGTTCAATAGGCTGAGAAAGTATGTTAGAACAGTACCTTCGGGCAACTGAAAATCATTTGACTCAAGCTTTGTATTCATTTTGTTCTGAACGTTTGGCTACCACTACCTTTAAAATCGAGAGCAAAGGACTGTTCATTTGAAGGTCTGGATATAAAAATTGCTAATCTGCATTTTTTTTTCGGGCATATGATGCTACAAGAACAGAATTGTATCATGAGGGATAAAATATTAGAAACAAAAAGTTGGCTGAGGAATTCTGAGAATTGAAGTCCACACATCTTACACTTACTGGGGTTGAGAAACGTTGATTTAGATCATTTTTAGTTGGGTTTTATGTATGAGGTTTTTAAATTTACGGCCAAAATTTATAATTCTTTTAAATTTTAAATTTTGTATTGATTGTTTTTTATTTCTGGCTGTACACCACCCTGAGTCCAGCAGGAGAAGGGTGATTTATAAATTGAATAAAATAATAAAATAAATAATTTAGTTCAAACCTCCAGTCAGTACAGAAATCCAGATTAAGCCATCTCTGACACATGGCAGCCGTATCCAATAAATGGATGTGGTTCTGTTGCTACTCTTTTTTTTCCCTAACATTTGTTCAAAATCTGCTTTCCTGCACCTTAAGTTCCTTATTTTAGCCTTGCACTCTGAAATATGAAAGAACAGATCTTGCCTTTCTTCTGCGTAATATATGTTCAAGTATTTGAACAATAACATATTTCCCCCTCAGTATACATGGGTAGTTTCATATCTCTTTGCAGTTAGGATTTTGTTTCTATTTCCTGATCATCCTGCTGGACCTCTGAATAGTTCTCAAAGAGTGAGGCTGAGAACTGAAGATAACGCTTGAGGTGGGTCTGAATAAAGCAGAATAAAATAGAATTATCGTTCCTGACCACTTGGAAATTACACTCTTGCTAATGTAATCTAAAACTGCATTTACCATTTCTTGCAGTCACACCACACTTCTGGCTCATATTCCATTTCTAATAAACTACTGTTTCAAGATAACATTTTCACAAGCACCATTACTTGAAGCGTAGGCATGGGTTTCACATGGCCCTTTACACAGGTTTAAGAAAATATATATATTTTGTGGGGTACTCATGCACTGTGTTAGATCAAGAAGATTTTAATTCTGGTTCTTTAGTATATTCGTTGGTGTCAACAGATTCCAAAATATGTATTTTGTCTCTAAAAGCAACATGTTGGAAAAGGCCGGGTTTGCTCCCTAATCCTTTCTTTTTCTCTGTGATAGTGCAAAAATAACACAAAATCTCTGAGCAAAGTGCATTTTTTAAACATCCCTCCCCTTGAAAAGACAGGTACAGAACGAAGGACCCTGCAGCTGCAATTTTGATGTTGCTGGAAGGGGGGGGGGAGCTCCTGTTTCTTAAAGCCCAGCTGGTCCTGAAACGTAATAAAATTGACATATCGATTCCTTTGAATTTACAAATGCCTGTTTCATAAACTCCATCCTAGGCATCTTTAGAGCACTGCCATCCCCTCCCCCACCTTTTCAAATGGATCAATTATGTGCCCACGTAATCCTGTTACCTGTGAAATCCATGGAATACTTTTCGCATTTGCTGCCGTTCCCAGGCAGACAAACTTGCATTATGCACGCATAAACAAACAGAGTATTTCCTTAATATGAGGGGCTGCTTTCAAAGGGAAATGCAATCTCGTGGGTCTCTTACTGAAATAGAATAATAAAATAAAATAATAAAGAAACAACAACAACAAAAAAGGGCAATAAGATGCATAGATGTTTCCCCCTCTTCAAATAATCCTACTGCACCATAGCCATTGTTCCCCAAGAGAAATCATCCATAAACTAATCTGGCAACTCTCTATATTTTAAATGCTGAAGTAAAACACCAATACTTCCAATACTACCTTGATTTAAATGCGCACATGTTGATTTTTGCTATATGCTTTACTTTCTATGTCAATAATTTATTATCATTATAAAGTTGTTTCATGAACTGAAAAGCTAGAAAGTGATCATATCTGGCTAAAATATTGAGAATATCCATAGTTTTATATTTCTAAATGTCAGAATTCTGTTTATATTTTCTACTATGTATACATGTATGCCTTATAATTCACTAGAGGGAGGGAGGGCGGGAGGGAGGGAGGGAGGGGAGGAAGGAAGGAAGGAAGGAAGGAAGGAAGGAAGGAAGGAAGGAAGGAAGGAAGGAAGGAAGGAAGGAAGGAAGGAAGGGTCAAGAACATATACAACTGTATTTGTCTAGATGAGCAATAAAACATTTATGGAGATTGAGCTCTATGCATAAATACACAGAGGCCTCATTCTCTTTTTAATCACCAGGTTGAAATGTGGCTTCCTTCTAATATTTTCTTAGAAATTCTGATAACATGCTATGCACAGACACGGATTCCTCTCCCTCTTCCTTTCTCTCTCACCCCCTCATATTATGCTGCTCCTGATTTGCTACACTTCAGTGGGCAACCAGCAGTTCAGTTACACTACATTTGCACTGTACAATTTGTCTCTAAAAGGTTCCTAAAATTATGAAACATCTTGTCTGCCACATGACCTGTGCAACAGCCTGCTTCAATTTGTGGTGTGCACATTACATGCAGAGGAGAATGGGCTTCTGAGGAAGAAGAAAAGAACCAGGGGCAGACAAGGAAAGAGCAGAAAAGTTTTCTTAAGCCGAAAACCCTTTAGCGGTGGCCCTCGCGCACCACGGCCATTGTTCCGAGGTGGGTTTAGAGATAAATGGCTGCCCGTTAACCAGATTTGACATGCTGTACAAAAGCAGCCACCTTTGGTCCCATGACACAGACAAACAGAAAACACAACCAGCCAATTCTGGCAAAGATGCCTGACCTGAATAAAAGCACCATCATTTGTCACATCGCTGTTACAAAATGTTTGAGGTTTTAGGGCTTTGCCAGAGGTTGGCAAAAAATGAAGGTGGAGGGTAGCAGGAACAGGAAGGAGCAGGCAGAGGTTTCGATGGGGAGGGCAGGATAAAACTTATAGCATCAATGTTTTTTTCCAACAACAACAGCAACAACAATAACAATAACAACAACCAGATACCGTCATGTATAAAATATTGCTAAGTTTATCTTCCCAGGCACACTTGCATTATTAATTTCCTCCCCGGTTCATAGAAATAAAATTGTGCTACCAATCAAACAGTATTCAAAATGCAAGCATACAGACACATAGTTGGGAATAATCTCTGTTTTATAGTGATTTTAATGATTTATTTTTGTGTAGGGCTTCACAGCTTAAAACCTATTTTTCCTTCCTTCAGGGAAATCCCCATCTACTTCACCAAAGTAGATTTCTACCAAATAAGCTTGCTTCAGTTGCAAAGACTAAAATCCACCCTGGAAAGAGAGGGGTGGCAACTCTCTCTAGATAGTTACCTTAAAGTAAGCCATGCTTCTTTCAGTAAGACTAGCTTCAGAGGAAGGAATGCTTGATTTGCCTGCTACTGTTTAAACAGCCAAAGTCTCATCTCTTCCTTTTGATCAATGGAGATCTATTAGAACGAGGCAGAATTTGGGCCACTGGAGTATTTCACTTTGCACATCATGCTTTGATGTCTACTAGCTGGATTGAGATGTAAAATCAGATGTAAAATTGTGATTTAAGGCAGATATGATTGAAGGAGAGGCAAGGTGCTTTTGAGTACATGCTCAACCAAAGAAATCAGGAACTTGCATTAAGATTTTTGCTGATATATTTATTCTTGCTTTCCCAACTCCCAATTTTAAATTGGTAGTGGAGGAAGGAAATATTCTGTACTGATGAAATTGTTAAATAGTTATTTTACTACATTGGGATTACAGTCTTAGATTGTACTAATCAGTTGCATATCACCCGGAAAATTACTAAGTAGATGCTCATCTATTTCTGTCCCCTGCTTGCTCTACTCTATATGAAAGACATACAAAATCAGTTAGTAGGTCAAGGAAGCCCTTCTTAATCATTCATATGATAATAGTTTTAGAACAGTTTATACTTAAATAACAATAATTAAAAACAACATTACTATTGCTTCAAGAATGTTTTTTAAAAATATAAAGGCGGTATTTTATTTTCATGTTAATGTAATAGAATTTTTTTTTAAATGTGCAAATGAATGTCTTGGAAGAATAGATATAAAAACTAATTTGTGATTGTCCTAGCTTTGCATAGGACAATCGATAATAAAAGCTAGATTTGAATTTAAAACCCCATCTTAAAAAACCCTTGAGTTTCAGCTTTACTTTTGTTTTTTATGCTATTACATTTGACTCAGTTCCTAAATTACATGCCTAAAAATTGTGTTCAGTATAAAATATGAGTAAAATTAAAAATGGAATCTGAAATTTAATGTCAGAGTTGTCCTATATGTTTCTTTATAAATCTTTTGTCTTAGGTTATAAAACTTTTTTTTAATTTGACGATACTAGCATTTACAAAAATTCTCAAAGCTATAAATCCTAAGAATGGATTGCCTTGTCAAGAGCATGAATCCAAATTTATTCTATACTGTACAAGCTGCACCTAATTAATATTATTGCAAAAGAGACAGAATGAAAACCCAATTTTCATTTTTTTTAAAAAAACCTCTGCTTTGACCGTAATTAATTGAACAAGCTACTCTGGAATTTCTATTATCTGCTGTTTATTGCGGTATGAACTATCTCCTGCAAAGAAGGACAAGTTAAACAACAGGCAATTGTCTCTTCTTGATGATTTTAAAAGAGGAAGTATCTTCATCAAGTTAATTGCCATACTAGAGTCCAATGAATAGAGCACTCTGCAATGATTAAGGAAGCATCAGCAGGGGAAAAAAGCCATTCTGTCCATGGCATTGTATCTAATGAGGTCTGTCTACACCTGGAGTAGTAACCACCAAAGCAATGGTCTCCCTTCCTCTTGCCCTCTAAAATCTATTCCTCTTGGAAAATCTTCCAGAGAAGATATGGGAGAAGGGACAGGGAATGCCTTGGAGTATAAGGGAGGGAGAGGGAGGGGGAGGGAGGGTGGGGAGAAAGAGGGAGAGAGAGAGAGAGAGAGAGAGAAAGAGAGAGGGAGGGAGAGAATATGTGATAGAGGGGAAAATGTGATAAAGGCCATTTTAAAAAATTGTAGCCAGAAATGTTGCCCATAAAAATAACTTGTTGAAATTCAGGCCAAAGTTATCAGAACAAAGGTATCTCAGAACTTGCAATTTCTGCATAAACATGTGCATGTAGAATTAGAATAAAACATACATATTCTATCTTGAGTATTTGGAAGAACAAATGCAGGTGTTGTTTGCTTTATGGTAAAATATGTTTTGTTTTAATGGGAAAAAAAGTAATCCTTTAATATACATAGAGAGGTATGTGGAAGCTTCATTCCATTATTTTGTACATTGGGCTATTATTCCTTAAACTGCAGTCAATACCAACATAGAGGTTATTCTGACATACAATGCAGTTTGATAAGAAACCAGACTGCTAAATGTACGTGGTCAAGTTTTATAAGTGAACAGTATTACGATCCATCAGAAACAGTCCAGCTGCTGATTCCTTAACGTTCTGTTGCTAAACATTATTATAAACTACAGTTAAGAAGAAAAGATATGACAGGAAATGGTCATTTGAAGGAGATTTTATTGCTGGTGGCCCTGAGAAGCCATCAGATTGATCTCTATTACATACAGACACACGTCATATTTCTCAGTATCCAAATTATTAGAACTCAGGATGGCAATTTTTCCCTTGTACTGTGACTTTGAAGAAATATGCATCACATTTGTATCTGTCCTTCTTACACAAGTAGCACCAATCCTTGTGGCTGAAGTGAATGCTGCTGTACCGGAAGATAGTTTGGTTTGGATGAGTGAGGAAATGTTGATATTTATGGCCTGCATCAAAGGTCCCAGCACTTTGTACTATCAGCATTTTCTTACCTGATGTTCCACCTCTGATGAGGTGGAATCATCAATGCTTTCAGAAAGGGCCAAGCTAACATATTGTGCCATCTATGGCAAGATTTCTCACTAAGAGAAGATGAAGAATGCAGAGATTCATTTTCAAATTACCTCAATATTTTGAAAACATTTTCACCTGCATGCTGAGAATGCTAAGAATGGGAAGGAAGGCAATTGTGCATTTACACAGACTCCACTGCATTCATTTATAAATTACCTCATCACTGACTAAAATTAACACTGATTCTACAGGCAATTTCTCAATTTCCAATGCTAATTACATTTTTTTTAACTTTTAAATTCTGTACCACCTGTTTTGGGCAAGACATCTTAGGCAGCGCGACCGCATTTAATCACAATTTTAATTAACCGCCCTGTAGATGTGAAAAAGAAGCAATTATAATGTAGATGAATGATGATTTTTCTGCATTAAATTGTTTTGTTTCCCTGGTATGTTGATTGTAACACAGCGCACAAATACAGTAACTGTACTATTCCCTCCCTCCACCCTCAATTGTAATTTAGTAATTGTTTGAGGGGGGGATAGTTTGAGAACAAGTGACTTCATCTGTTTACAAATTGATTGATACCATTAACTCACTGATTTCTGTGGCATGTATATTGTATTTCACAGGATGGCACTAAATATAATTAGACAAGCATTGAGTTTTTGCAGCACCCTTTTGGAATTGTAAAATTAAGTGTAACTAAACTTGTTTTTCTTCAAATAAACTGCTATCTAATGAGTTTAAGATGACACTACACAATCAAAGCATTCCACTTCAACCAGTCCAATAAATCAATATATTTCACCCAATAGTCAAATTTGATAACTTTGTCGGGAAAGACCTTGAGTACTAATGGCTAACTAATCAAACAATCTTGTCTAAATTATATAGGAAAATGTAGGAGGATTATCAAAAAAGGATAAAGTTAGGTATCCTTTCTTGAAATTAGGAAGAGAAATAATCTGTCAAAATCCAAGAGTTAAAACAAACAAACAAACCCTGAAGTCTGGAACCTACAGTTTATAGTTGAGATGAGAGCAAGACATGGTGGAATTGGGGAGGGTATATAAAGGCAATGAGTATTTGTGATGTTGGTTACTGTTATTTACTGTTCTCAGTAGATTCTTCTAAGGAATAATCACATGTAGTTTGGTGCATTAATGTTGCAGAGAGAACCCCGCCTGTTTTCAGTCCCAGAGTTCAGCTGCATAAAACTTTTGAAATTGCATGCCATGTCTTTCTACTCGTGTCTCCGTAGACATTACAGCAAACTCATACATAACATGCAATACACAGGAAATATTGTATGCTCGAGAAGTTTCCTAAACCATTTTATTTTTGACATGCCTAGCATTCTTTCTCAAACAGCACATGAATTTTCCTTTAATGGCAGACGAAGTAATATTTCATCGAGAATTTCAAAAATATTATCTCCAGAAAGGAAAAGCTTTTTTTCCCTTCTGCATCATGAAACACGGTTGTAGTTTTTCGAATTTTAGCAGCATTTGTAGGACCGCACCAAACAACAAATATTTTGCCTGAATTTCTGTTATAACCAAATGGAAAACAATGCAAGATTCGCACAACTCTTACCAGTGTGGATTTTTATGAGCCCTAGTTAAAATGCTGGTTTTGGAGTATTTTAGTAAAACAAGTTCAAGCTCATAAACAGATTATCATTTCTACCCCCAAGCCAAGTCTTGATCAATCTCATTTATTGTAACTGGGATTTTTTTTCCCCCACAGGGCATTTTGGGGGGGTTGATGTGCAATTCCCACCTTGTTTACATAGCAGTTATGAACCCATGGATGGATGGGCTACTCAGTTCCTACAAAGAAAGCCACCAATAATATCACAGAAACCTAATGTTCATATTAGGTTTTGTTCAGGTAGGTGAAAAGAAGACATCAAAAGAGAGAATGGCTCATTTTCATCAGTGTCCAGAGTTTCAAAATGCCTAGTCCACTATAAGACCTCCTTTGTAATAAAAATTAACTATATTCAAAAATCCCTCCTCCTGTGACCCTGCAAATCACTGCCTTATTCTGATCAATAGAGAGAATAGCTCCATGTCTGTATTTTTTTGTCCTGAATACACAATTAGGCCACCTCTCCAATAGGAAAGTATTATTTTAAATTGATTTCCTTCAAAAATTGCCACATTATAAGGCAGTGATTCCTGTCTATGATTTCTGTAGTGCAAGGTGCCTGTATCTCCTGCAGTGTATAGAGTTTGTCTAATGTAAAGCAGTTTGGTCTAGTGGTTAAGGCACCTGGTTAGAAAGCAGGAGATCATGAATTCAAGTCCCACCTTAGCCATGAAAGACGGCTGGGTGACTTTAGACCACTTATACTCTCTCAGCCCAACCCACATCACAGGGTTGTTGTTGTGGGGAAAAATAGGAGGTGGAAGATGTGTTGGATATGTTCGCTGCCTTGAGTTATTTGTAAAAATAATAAAAAGCAGGATACAGATAAAAATAAATAAATAGGAAGTCAGAAGGCTCTCAGTTTCTTAAAGTAGACCCTCTTTTATAAGGGTCTAAAATTGCCTGGGCAGGAAGCCTTCTGAAAGATAAAGGGAAGTTGGTTCCTTTATCTCTTTAAGCTCTTAATTATTTGGAGTGGTAAAAAGGGGGAATAGCTAACTGTTGAATATTTTCAGCAATATTTAGAAGATATACCTGATCTTCTCATAACTTTTATTCTGCGATGCATTTGAAATGCCAACTGAGAATGCGTGAGAGGAATATTGAGAGAGCTATGTGCAAATTTGTCCAGCAGCTCTCTGTTACTGTGACAAAAGAGTCAAGGCCCGAAAGGTCAAACTGAAGTTTATTTCCTCATCGCCTTAATGGATAGGTTTTATCTGCAAAAGGAGGCAGACTTGCAAAAAAAGGACAACTAATATTTCAAACAGCCTCTCCCCGTGGAAACACAAGGAATCTATCTTCAATATCAGGTGAGATTGGGACCCAAAGGATTATATTGCAAACCTGGACCCAGTCACTATCACTTCTGAAGGACTTACTGGATGTCACTAGGTGCAAAATTACAGCAAAGGTCAGATAATATCAGGTATTTCCTTTTAATGTTGCCTTCATCTGATACTGTGAAGGCTTTAGCTTTATAAGTCAGTAAGAGAGGTGAAAGGTCATGTCAGCCAGTGTAATATATCTTTCACAACGATCAACTTGATGATACTGTTGATAGCACATGAAAAACAGAGGAAGCAGAATCCAACACTCTTGTGATCTGGGAATTGGTGTATTTAGGATTATGTGCTAAAGCAGTTGTGTCCATAGTTATAGATGTATAGGTTTCAGCCTATCTGGTGGAATTTATATATTCTTAGCTATGCACATTACTACACAACCAGCAGGTACAGTAGTAATGTCTTTCTCTTCCATTTCCACTCCACAGATAATCTTGGAAAGCATGGATAACCTCATTAGCATCATCAAGAGATATTTTAACACAAAGAGATGTAGAGATGTCATCAGGATGTTATAGGAGAGGATTCTATGTTCTCCTTTTTTTTTCTTTTCACAATGAGACCATTTCCACCAAAATTCACTGCGTTAAAGGAGATGTAAAACTGTCTGGAACAAATTCCACACCGCTGGGTATTGAATCAATTTCACTCCTAAGGGCAAGTTTGCTGTTTGGTTGTAAAAAGAGATGCATGGCATGTGGCAAGGGGAAGAAAGTTGGTAGCGTTAACAATTGTGCCTAAAGTGTCTGGCTATGAAGAAACAAATAACACTTTTTTTTTCTCCAGACATGTATTCAATTGGTGGTTGTGACAATCATACAAAAATGCACCCATTATAGAATATCTTTCAATTTTAATTTTTCCAAGACGCTGCCTAAAATTCTAATAATAATAATAACAATGAACTGACAAGCTACTAGAGTGAAACAAACAAAAATATTAATATATGTACTATAGATAATTAGTATACGTACTATAGACAAGTTCACAATATTCTCCAAATATCTCAGAAACAAGTGTCTGTGGGAAGTCAAAAAACCTTGGCTATTAACTTCAGTAACAGCAGGATCAAGTGTGTTGCTGGGTTGTTAATAATGATCTTACATCTTATTTTCTTCTAGCTTGTCTGTTTTATAAATATTTAGAGTGAAGAATTAATAGGAGTACATCTCATTTTTACATGAAAAGGCCACTATTACATCTCAGTTTTGGACATTTTCATGCCCTTTATCTCTTTATCATACAAATAAATATCTTATGCATAAGCTTGCGCTCCGAGTCCTGGCTTTTGAAAAACTCCCCCCCCCCAACCCCACATTAAAATACAACTCTCGGGGTGGCTGGTGGCTTGAGGATACTCTCTCCGCTTTTTAAAACTTTATTTTGGATTTTTATCTGGACTTTATTATTTTATTATTTATAAACCTCCCAGAGCCACTCAAACAGTGTATAAATTTGATTTAAAAATAAATTTTAAAAATGTATTATCTTTCATTGTCTCATATTTTTCACTCAACCCTATGCAATCTTTGATGGGGAAGTGTACTGAGAAATGATACAACAGAAAACAGAGACAGTCTTTACAGCTGGTATAAAGAAGTCAAAGTTGAAAGGAAGCCCATAGGAGCAGGAAAGGTAAAATAGGTTTCATCCAAAAGATTCAATTTCAGAGGTAGGTTCTCAACTGAATTCTTCGGGAGAAGAAGAGACTTGAGGAGTCCACTGTTTCTCTTCTTCATTCCCCCACCTTCCTGCTTGTAGGCTTCACTTGAAGAATTCTCTTCCATAAGAAGAAGCAAAGTCATCTCGGATTGTTAGATCAGCCAAGTCTTTCACAACATCAAACTTAGACACACTGATCCTATTTACCCATTATGGGTTCCACTCCAGGAAACCTTTATCTCCAGGTATATCTCGCCATGATTTCCTTCCCTCTTCTGGCACCAAGCAGATGTAACACTTTTTCGGGTGGCGAAACCTAATGCTTTGAACTCGCCCTTTATCATCAATCTGCTTTGCAACAAAGGGTGGCCAAAACTAACACACAAAACAACCCCACCACCACCCTCAAGCATTAGTAGGTGATGTTTGTTGTCAAAATGCTGGAGTAGATTTGGAAGAAGAGATTTTACAGAGATCCCGAAGAAACAAATGTTCACTTGAAGTGGCACATAGGTACCCTAATCTTACTATCAATATCACCCTCATTTTTTTCCTACCATCCAGAGCTTGATCTGACTGAGAAAATGCACACAGACCACAAAAGGAACAGATACTTTCTGTCTGTACCCAATTAGTCACTGCTTGGAGTCTAAGTATTCCTTTGGAAACTTATAAAACTGGAAACATCTGTGTTCTAACAAGATTCATCTCCAATCTTTCTCCTTTGCTTTTGATATGAAGCACATCAAAATGCAAATACCTGATCTTCAGTGGGAGTTCATTGCCAGTCTCTACACCTTCACATCCCCATCTAACAAACATTCTTTCCAGTAAAAAAAAAACAGTTTCCCATGGTTACATTCTAACTCTTATCTTTCTAATCTCTCAGCAAAGCAAAAGATTTGAAAAAGAAGGCCAGCGAGAAAGAAAAACAAGTCATAATTTCTCTTCTCCCTTTGCAGAGAGACCTAAAGCATCTACAAACCTGGTCACTCTATCAATTTTTTTTTTTTTGGAACTGCCATTTCATGAAGTTGTCTCTTCCTAATGAGCCTTTAAAAAAAAAAACCCTTAATCCTGCTTCTTCTGTGTTCCTGTTAACCTGCCATCATTCAGTTCCTTTATTCCTGGCTGCTGAGACTCATGTGACAGTGCTTACAGGTATTTGCAAAAAGATTCCTTTTATCACAGCGGTAGCAGGGGATAATATGTCATTTGAAGAGTCCAACCAGACTGCCCCATCTGTCCTTAGAAGTAACCTTTCCTTAGGAGCTTATAAGAAAATCCACTGTTACAATAAATAATGACTCTCAACAAATGATCAAAGAATGAATAAATTGGGTGGGCTTTTTGTAAAAAAAAAAAAAATGAAATCCTATTTTTTTTTCCTCCCTCCCATTTTTTTTTAAAAGTGGACACAGTGGAGAATGGGCTCGTAGCCATTTTACTCATTCAGGAAGCTGATTTTTTGAAATGTTGGCTGTATGGCGATTGTTTAGCTCAAAATGGATCTGCCATTCTCTGAAGCAGAAGCTTTCAAACTGAAAGTTTGCAATAAAGGAACGCATATTGTTCGGAATTTAATTTCTAACATCGAGGAAGAAGCAGAGCATTAAATCAAGCAAAACTGTGACAAGACCAATGATGCCAGCGAGGCATCTCCAGCCCCCTTTGTTCACAGCTTAACAAAACTGTGCCGTCACACCACTTTAGCTCAACAGTGCCTGTCGAATGGCCATCAGCAGATCAGCCAATGCCTGTCACATGTAGGGCTGAAAAACTGCTTGAAAGCATGGCTTTACTGTAGCAGAAGTCTGGTTCAGGAAAGTGAGGAGGTGGTATTTGTGTGTGTGTGTTTGTGTTTCTCTGCGTGTGTGTACACACACACACACACACACACACACATTGAATCACCCAGCAAAAGCCAAAGAAGAAAAAAACAAAAATGCAATGAATCCAGCAGGACACACCTCACAAGAATAACACATTTCTTCTTGTTTTCCTGTTTTGTAAATTACTCTTGTATAATCCCTGCCTGCCCCCCCCCCCCAGTTCTTTTAAACGAGCAGAAGAAATTTTAGGACTAAGTATAACAAAATCAATGAGACTGTTAGCAAGGCTGATTAAAAAGGCACTGTGGCTTCCTCTGAAATATTGTACACACAGACTGAATATGAACACAATTTTGCTTATGCTTTATGCAAATACATTTCATTGCAAATGGAGTCCACTGAATTCAAACAACTTTCCCTATGCAGAATAATGTTAAAGTTTGTCAGGAATGTTTTATTTGATTATTTTTAGGAAGCCTATGTATCGAGAAGATATATAGATTCCATTCCTATATTTTTCCTGAGTATAGTCTCCATGGAACAGTCAGCTTTATCCCAAAGGATTTTTTTCCCAAGAGGCAGCTGGACTTTCTGGTTTTTCTTTGAAGACATTTTGCTTTTATCCAAGAAGCTTCAGTTCAGAACTGAAGAAGCTTCTTGGATGAGAAGCGAAAAGTCTTCAAAGAAAAACCACAAAGTCCAGTTTTCTCTTGAAAAAAAAGCACCTTTGGGATAATCTTGACCTGGATGACTGAGAGTCTCCATAGACACAGTCAGCTTTACTTCTGAATAAGTAGTTTGTAGTTTTAAAAAAGTCAAAATTGTGATTTCTTTTTATTGTTATCTGTGAATGGGGCTTCTCATTAATTTGGGGAGAGTAATTATTGCACAAATAAAATGTTTGTTGACGTTCTTACAGTATTTATATAGCACTGGATTCAATTTAAAATTTTATAGAGCTTGACTGTGCAATATTTCAGTTCTAGTCTTCTGAGCTGCTCAACTTTTGATCCTTATTGATTCTTCATATCCCTACAATAGGGATCGTTTTTTGAAAAATCTCTGTTGTCCTTCCTTTTCCTTCTGAAAGTTGATGGGAGTTACCAAAGAACTTTGACTGGGATTTAATTACAACTGACCACTCCGTTCTAGACATCCAATCATATTAGATGAATTTACACCACACTGAACCAAAGCTGAGCATTACAGCTAGGTCAAAGGAACTTAAACACAAGGATCTTTGGGTGTCTCAACGCCATTTGGGAACCATTGGGTACCATTAAAACCCAAAAGATTTGGGACCCACGCTCCTTCCCTTGCCCCTTGCCCACGAAAGTTGGAAAGCTTCACTCTGTGTGTGCCTTTCACTCTGCTACTGTCAGTTTGCTGCTTGCACTTTAGCTGTCTCTTTCCCAGTCGCTACCCTGTCAGTTTCTGGCCTGCCAATTTCTACTTGAAGCTTGACTGGGTTGATTTGATGCAAATACCTCCAGGGAAAACCCTGAAACTGATGAACAGTTATGTCAAGT
>WNWU01000006.1:16146233-16166444 GCA_012654045.1 Ptyas mucosa
GAAACAGTATGGATTCTACAAATCTGAACTCTGCTTATTCCTGTCTCAGCACTCAACAAGCAGTAGGCATTTTGTATTTTCTGTAAATCAGAAACTGTAATGCATTAGAAGCTTTCTTTCTTTCTTTCATAATGAAGCTTAAAGTTTATTTTACTTTTTGCTCATCTTTGGAAAGGCAACCTGTGGTCCTAGGCACATAATGTGAGATATTCATCCTAGTTCACGATTAATCTGGAACAAGCCACTACTTCTCTTACTACAGAGTAGATGATCCATTATTCATTTTAATAATTTTTCTTTTTAATACAATCTCATGGTGAGTCAAGGGAAACCCTTTTTCTAGGTATGCCTTGTAACAATAAATACCGAACCAGGATTTCAAAGTCATTTAGATTGATTTTATGTTATCAATTCAGTAATCTTTGCAATCTCCCAAGTAATTACGGTGTGGTCTTCTGTTTAATGTGTGGTTTCTGTCTTATAATTTAGAAGAGAATCCTTTAACTGTCGCTTCAGAAATTAGCTCCCTTGTCTTAAATGTAACTTAGGTAGATGTGTATAGAACTGTAGCCCTGGTGCTCTTCGTTTAGGGATTTTTCACAGCTCAAGGGAGACAGCTGGGTTTTCTTAATATTTGTTTGAATGTTTGCCTTTCTATATGGAAGTAATAATTTCATCTTCTGGGTGAAAAAAAAAAGATGCCTGAGGAATAGTTCTCTCCATGGAGCTCATGTAGGCAATGTGTAGGAATCTGGCATTAGCACATGGATCAAGAATATTTCCCACACATGTATTTCCTTTTTCTCTTTGCAGATTATTTCCCTACATGAAACTTGAAACTGTTTAGAGAATAGCGATATACCTGTTTGGTTATTTTGGTGGAGACAGATCCCTTCACTGTAAAATGAGTGTTACAGTGTGCTGCCAACTGGAACCGTGAAGAAATTTCTTATCCAGGCATCTTGTAGTAGATTTACTTATAGTATATTTTTAGAGAATATAGTTGTGTCTCAGAATTTAGCAGGCGGGATTTGTGGGACTTTTTGTTTTCATTGCTAAAAGTAAAACTGAGCTTTAGGTGACTTAAGTTGGGCTCCTTCTGCAGAAACATAAAATGTAAGGAATTGGAAATAATTTGGGTAAATGACTTCTGAAGTACAAGGTCAGTGTATTTTCATTCCTTTGCAGAGCTTCAGCCAGCAAGCTAGGCTTTCCATTTTTCCAGGATACTGCAAATTATTAAACTTGTTCACTTTTCTCTCTCTCAGTGTTACTTCTTCCTTTTCCAGCAGACATTCAATATGCCAGGCGTCCTGGAGTCCACTTAGCATGCTCATTTCTCAATGGGTGGTTTGATTTTTTAAAAGATTGGCTTGTGAGTTTGTGCATTCTGAGAGTCTCTTTGAGCATGCTCACTTAGTTTCTCAGTGGTTTTATTTTGGCCCTGTGTCTCATAGTAGGCAGTGAATGTTTTTGCTTTATCTCAGTGACTTTATTTGAGTAGCATTTGCAAAAACATGTCAGATTCACTTGGTGGGTATTGTCTCAATGTCTATGGAGATTGTCTACCATTTTCTAACTTACATTATTTTCCTCCTGAGAGAGGAAAGTTATTGTGAAAGAACAACTTCTGATGAATTCCCATATCACTTTTTTATCGAAATATCCGAGTGAGCTCTAAGGCTAGAGTTCATATTCATATTACTCACAGATTCTAAGATTTATTTAATACAGACTATTGCATTGGTTTTAAAATATTTCCTCTGCATAATTTGTGGAAGGCCTATAGCACACAAACAAATTCCTGTTTAATCCTCGGTATAGCTGTTGGATTCTAACTCCATCAGCTCTTGCTGGCATGGGAGAGGAGGGAAGATTCAGTCAAACAAGATCAGTAAGGCTATATGTTACTCATCCCTTGAGCATCAGGTACAGACAATGGAAAACAGATTAAACAATATTTATTTATTTAGATTTATATGGCCACCCTTGTTGCCAAAGTCACTCTATGTGGTGAATACAGTTTAAATATAAAAACCACAACATAAATAACTGTTAAAGCATACAACACACAATCCAAAGTAGCAACAGAGAATAAAAAAAAAACAGCAACCACAAAATGATATCAAACCACCCAGGCTTCACTAACTTCCGGACTTTCCTGCCTGGAAAAACAGCTAGGCCTACAGCACTTTCCAGAAGGCTTACAGGGTCAAGCCAATCTGATCTCAGGTGATAAGGGGGCAGGTGCCGTGATCAAAAAGAGCATATATGGAATTCTTTAATTGATGGGACCTGAAGTACTGTATGCTCTTTGTGCTGGGTCAAACAGGGTGGGTAGAGACCGCTGGAAAGAGGCAGCCTCTCAATTATTCTAGCCCTATGCCATGAAGGGTTTTGTAGGTGGCAACCGGCACTCTGAATTGCACCCAAACCAGGAACGCTGATGCAACTCATGTAGCAAATATCTAACACAGATGCCATTGCATTCCAGGTCAATTGCAGCTTCCAGATACTCTTCAAGGGCAGCCTCGTGTGAATTGTGTTGCAGTAATCCATCTGGGAACTAACCAAGATGTGAATGACCATGTGAAATGCCTCCTGGTACAGTCGGCATACAATACTAGGTTAAAAGGGAGCAGACCCGATAGAAAGTCTTTAATGCCCCTACTTTTTGAGCATGTTTGAAAAATATATTAGAAGGGTATACATCATTTCAAAACTAAGCTGAAGAACACTGAAATTTTGAGTTAATCTGTGAGGAGGTTGGTTACTTTCACATTCATGATCAGATAATCTGCTGCTATTGAGCATCTTCCAGATGACCCAACCCTGTTCTTCTTTCTTAAGGCTTTAAAGCGCTCTTCCCCCTCCCCCACAGCTCTAATACCCTCCCCCCCCACTTCCCCGCGTTGGGCAAGAATGACATGCACTTTTGTCACATACGACTTTTTGACTGGCAGAATTTGCAGTATACATTATGTTTATGAAGGCTTATTTTTTTGTGTGTGTTTAATTGTAAGCTGCCCTGGTTTGTTTTGGAGGGGCAGCTGGATAAATTACTAATTAAACCCATGGAGCAGTTGCAAGGATTTTTGTGACCTGAATGTCCAACTTTTCCTGGTGAAGTTGACGCTGACAATCATGGCTTCCTTTTGTTCATACTTTCTTATTGACTTTGTTGCATTTTGAAAAAAGTTGTAAGTATTCCGTCGAACGCATATATTCAATTCTATTTAGGCCGCCCAAATAAGGATGCACTGGAAACATGCCGATTATACTTCAGAATTATTAATTGACATTTTTTATGATGAATTATTAATCATTGGAATAATTTTTGCATCTCTGATCTGAACACATATTTGCATATCTAATGTCTGATTTTAAATGTGGTTTCTTCAGTTGCATTCCCCAGGACAAAGAAGTAAGAAACAATGTAAAGGAATTTTCCCCTCCTTTTTGCTTGCCAAAAAAAATAGGTTTGTTTGTTTACTTATTTATTTATTTATAAAGCTATCTGTCACCTCAAAACAGTTGGGCTCTTGAGAGAAGGTGGGCAACATAACTGATGTATGTTAGAAAACCTATGAGGATATACATGACCTGAATTAATGTGTTTTAAGACACACAATCCTCAAAGTCAAGACTAAAGTTAGATAGGTATTATTTAATTAACAGGTAACCGCATTGTGTGTACATTTTCTTAAGGAATAGTCTTACTACATTGTTAGGGATTTATTCTCTAGTAAGTGAGTATATTTTGCTTGTGCACAGGCAAACATTAAGACATGATGTGATGCATGAAGAAATACAGCTGTAGATAAAAAGCTCTATCCCCATGGTTGCTTAAAGCCATGCTGCTATAAACTGGTACAGGACAGAGTGCAGACTAACTATAGCCGTGATGGCGAACCTATGGCATGCGTGCCACAGGTGGCACGCATAGCCATATCGCTGGGCACTTAAGCTCAGCTACAGCGTGCATGCGCACGCCAGCCAACTGATTGTCAGGCCTTCTGGGCCCACTAGAAGTAGTGAAACAGGCTGTTTCCTGCCTCCGAAGGACCTCAGGGGGGTGGGGAGGCCTGTTTTTCTCTCTCCAGAGCCTTTCTAGGAGTCTGGGGAGGGCGAAAATGGCCTTCCCCACCCACCCCCAGAGGCCCTCTGGAGACCAGAAATGACCCATTTGCCAACTTCTGGTGGGACCTGCGTGGGGGCAGGGCACATAGAATTATGGGTGTGGGTATGCACATGCGCGACTTCCCCCCGCTCCTGGCACGCGATAGCAAAAAGGTTAGCCATCACTGAACTATAGCAACTATACATTCATATACAATTCTATAACTCATACAATTATGTGAGTTTTAGGTACACTCTTCTTTCCTAAATACGTGGGTCTGCTGTAAGGGATAGGGGTGAGGCAACCCAAAATTTCTCAGACCTATTCTAGCACTAACCACTTAATACGTTGCATCCCAGTGAAAGTTAACATTTATTTATTCAGAAGTAAATAGCAGGATGCTCAGTTTCTACATTTATTCGATTTTTATCCCACATTCATTACTTGATGACTAACTCATAAACATACCTAATGCTCCTTTCTCCTCCTATTTTCCTCACAACAATAACCCTGTGAAGTGAGTTGGACTGAGAGAGAGAGAGTGGCTGGCCTAACGTCACCCAGCCACCTTTATGCCTAAGGTGAAACTAGAACTCACAATCTCCTGGTTTCTAGGCCAGCACCTTCCTAAGTATACAAACTGGCTCTCTTAAACAAATTTAAAGGTAAGCTTTATAGATGAGCAGAGTGCTTTGCAAAAATATTTTCTCGTCTCATTTATGACTTCTGAGCTTCTCATTGGCTATATTGATAGAGGCTGCTGGGTATTGCAGTTCCACAGCATCACAAGATTCTCAGGTTGTCCATTCTTACTATGCAGCATGAGTTAAAACAGTTCTTCCTTTAATAATAATCTTGGCTACTCCTCATATCATAGCCTCCATCTACCACCCAGATTAATCAACCTTTGGGCCTACCTGCCTCATTTGTGACCCTTTACACTAAAGAGTGGCAGCTGCCATTTACTGTGATTTTTTTGATTTTGCTGTTTCAGGAAGGCAGCATAATTAATTAACCTACATAATTTGCTGGTGAGATGCGTTTTTCTTTATGGTTTATACGATCTACTAATCTATTATCTATTCACATGGTTTTATAGAAAAATGCTGGGTGTTTTACTGAACAATTCCATCTCAAAGCTTTGGAGAAGAACTATTGTTCTTTAAACAGTAGTACAAGCAACCATAACTGAAGAATGTGGATGAATGTTTTTAAAATTCCAAAAAAAAGCTTTTTTTCCTTAAAAGATCGATCCTAGTTTCCCATATAAAGCATAAAACTAAAATGTGTACATCTTGTGGCAAATGCTAGCAATTGCAGTATTTCAACATAATATTGTAAAAGTATTTTCCCCCTGCCTCTCCCCTGGACAAATAAAGCTTTTTCAAATTTCTTCTTATTCCAGATAGTTGTCTTGAGTAGCTACAAGTAGATTATTGTATAACGGGAGGATAGAATGGGATAGTTTCATCTCAGGATGATGGAGAAACATTTGAGTCACTTCTAGATGCCTTAACCCTGCTATGCATCTTGAAATTCACTCTTCAGAGTGACAGCCAGTGACATTCAATATTTGCCAACAAGTAAACTTCATTATCCACAGGGTGGGGGTATCCCAGGTAAGGTACATATAGAATTGTAATTTAAGAAAGATAATTGCAGCAGCTGAAAGGTAGGGGAAATAGACTATGCTTGACATGCCCATTTATTAGGGATGACGTTTTTTGAAATTAGCAGAAAGGTTTTTTTAAGTAACCTGTCTTAATATAACAGCAAAGGGGCTATTTTCACTATTCTAGTCTCAAGAGAAACGAGATAAAGTTACGTTCACTTCACAGAGTTTCCACAACTGCAATTATGCTGAGTCGAACCATACAACTGATTTTTATACAGTGTTTGCTTTTTCAATAGGGGTGTGTGTGTGTGTGTGTGCCAATTCCCGAAGTATTTATTTAGACAGGATCTCAATTCAGAGGAAAGCTGCTTTTTCATACATACCCAGCTGCCTGAGATTTGACAGTCGTGAACTCAGTGGTGCTCACTCCTGATTAGATGTGCTTAGGATTGTCCTTGGCTTGCGCAAAAGTTTATCGGAGTCATGTCACTTTGCTAAAAAAGATGACATCATAATACTGAGAAACACGATCTTGAAACATGAATGGCATTTGCTTCTGGAGGTCTGGAGATGTGATTAGGTCTTGGGCAGGATAACGGTCCATGTATTGTGAACATAATAACCACAACATTTTGTATGTATGCCGCCCCACTCTCAATGACCCTAGGTGGCAAAGTCAAATGGCTGAAGGTCTTGGATACTAAAAGGGCAGTTGAAACAGAAAGCTCTTATCACTGACCTTCATGAACAATATTGCCTGTTAAAGCAGTTTTGTTCTCATAAAAAAGATTATAGATACTTGGTGATATTTAATAAGAACTTTGTGTTATTGATGGCAAACATGTTTGATATTTAAAAATAACAATTAGTAACATCTTCCGTTTTCTGTCTCCTTACCGTATTGGCAAGTACGAAGTACAGCTGTTCAAATGATTCTACGACACTGAAGCAGAAGTTCGTGGTGAGAATTACAGCCGTCAGCAGTGATCAGTGAAAAAAAAATGCTTCGAACTGGAGAAAGCTAGGGGTGAGAAAAGTAGATTTATACTGAACTTTGTAGGTGCAGTTAACCAAGGGCCAAACTTCTGTAAGACACCCAGTAAAAGAGAGCAAGGTTTTGAGCTCTTTCACAGCAAATGGAAGTCATTTTAATCTTTGCAGTATATACACACACACACACATATACATAGAGTGGTGGGATCAAACTAATTTAATAACTGGTTCGTCCTAATGACCGAGTAGTTGGGGGGCCCATGTGACTGCGTGGCCGTGGCCAACTCAAGGTCACTCACAGCAAGGTGGGGTGCCACAGGCGGGCCGAAGCAGCAATGGCGATGGCCAGAGCGTTAGATTTATCATTGTGCAGCAACAGCAATGGTGATTCTCTGATGCCTCATCTCTTGCTGGGTCTTGCTGCCCAACAGTCAGGGTTTTTTAAAAAGATTTTTGCAGCAGGAAATGGCAGGTGACTACTTCTGGCCTTTGTTGGTGTACCTGGGCATGACTGTGCTCTGAGACATTGTCCTGTAGCCGCTGCTCTTTTCCAGCATGAGGTGCCTCCAGCCACCACTCTTTTTCGGCAAGAGCGGACTGCAGCCACCACTCTTTTCTGGTGCAGGGGGCCTCTAGATGCCACTCTTTCTCGGTGAGAGCAGCCTCCTCTTTGCTGCCCCAAACTGAGGTGGCAGTCGCTGCCAGCTCAATTCCGGCTAGCAAAGAGGCAGCACCGGGAGACCCCTCATGACAACAAAGAGGCGGTGACTGGAGGCTGTTCACACTGGCGATGAGGCAGCAGCTGCCGCCTCGGTTTGGGCCAGGAAAGAGGTGGCAGCTGGAGACCCCTCACGCCGGTGAAGGAAGGCTCACCAGGCAGGCAGGTAGCTGGGCAGCATGGGAGGCAGCGGAGAATGGCAAAGGAAGGCTCAGAAGGGAGCTGGTCTGTGTGGAAGGTGAGGGCAAAGGCAGGCAAGTAGGCTGGGCCGCGGGGGCCACATTGTTGAGGCAAGTGAGCGAGGGAGCCAGAGAGGAGCAGCTGCTATGATGCCATGGCCAAGGCGGGCAAGGCGAGATAAGGGGTGACTGGGAGGGATGGGGGGGGCATGGTGGGCGGGGCTTGCCAGTGGTGCGATTAGCCGGTTCTCTGAACTGCACAAAATCTTAATCGGTTCGCTCGAACCGGTCCGAACTGGCTGAATCCTACCTCTGTATGTATGTATGTGTGTATATGTATATATATATATATATATATATATATATATATATATATATATATGATGCATACATACATACATACATATATATAAATTTATATAGTCGCCATTCTCAAGAAAAGAATTTCCAGGTGGCTTACTTGTTTATAGTCTAGTCTAGTATCACCCCTCACCATCCCACACCACCCCATACTACTATACGAATACTAATACTATACTAGTTGCCTGCCTTAGATTGTTCTATACTAAAGCTGTTGGGTTTACACCACTTTTAGACCTTGTTAATGGAGCAGATTATAATCTGGTTATCTGGCATGTTTTATTTTTTATTTTTTGTTCTGCTTCATGGATCGGAGGAAAACATGTTAAAACAGGCTGTCTGAATGAGCCCAGAGAGAATGGACACCACACAGATAATTATTCCACATTGCCATCAACTCAACCAGGGTTGGCAACTTTATGACCTGTGGTCTTCAACTCCCAGAATTCCTGAGCTAGCCATACTGGCTCAGGAATTCTGGGAGTTGAAGTCCACAGGTCATAAAGTTGACATAGTTGCACATCCCTGCCCTAAACCTTAGAAGCAGGTTGAAGTGACCTGTGATTAATTTCATTCCTCTCTCCTTGAAATGCCGGGAACAAGTAGTAGTGATAATAATTGCCCTTAGGCCACGTCCTACAGCAACAAAAATCTCCATGCTTTCCCATAGAAAGAGGAAAGGGGGAGGGAGATAAATAGAAAACAATGGTTTGTTTTATCCTTGCCTATTTTGTCAGGGCTGCTGAGAGGGAGTTGCAGAAGCCTCAAAGTAGCATTACCCTGACAGGACCTGAAGCTCAGAAGTCAGAAGGAGAGCTCATGGGAAAATGGAACTAGATCCTTTGCCTCTAAATTATAATAACTCCATAATCAAGCCAGAAGTATCTTGGCTTCAATGACATGGAAACTTAGAGGTCTGGAGGTGATTTCAAACTCTCTCTCTCTCTCCCTCTCCCTCTCCCACTCCCTCTCCCTCTCCCTCTCTCCCTCCCTCCCTCTCTCTGTGTACACGCAAAGGAAATATGCTGGGACATAGTACCTGGCATCTCATGAAAAAGATTTGAAAAGAAATGGTAAAGTGTTTTTAGATCTTCCAACACTTTCCTCACGACTTTCCTGTAAAGGAGGCCATTCCTGCCTTTATATGAAGCTACTGCCGCTGTGAGAATCTTAATTTCCCTTCATCACCAAATGAACCTTCAACATTTTGGATCCGACTGGACCATCTTGTCTGAATTCCCTTTAGCAGCCTTCTTCTTCGACCTAGTGATCTCCAGATGTGCTGGAATTGGAAGGTCTCTGGACAATGTTGGCCAGGAATTCTGGCTGTTGTAGTCTGAGCGCATTTGAAGAGCAGCCGGCTGGGACAAGCTGCCTTGTATTGTTTCCTCTGAAAATGGTCATTCTTTCAATTCTTGATTCAGGTTTCTTGTCTTTCTTGGACTAAATGCCCCACATAAATCAAAAATATGTGCAGAATAGAGAATGGTGAAGGCAAAAGGGAGAAATAGAAGGGCTCGTTTTGAATTTTGTCCTGGATGATGAGTCACGATTGCAGAACCATCTGCATTGGCTTCTCAGGGTTAGAACACTCTGGAGGTTAATGCCTGATTTTTTTTCCAGAAAAACATTTCTAGCATTCATTTACAACACTATATGTATCAACTGTCCCTCTCACTAGAAACATTTGTATATTTTTTCAGCCTACCATTGATCTTGGAAGTGTTTCACTAGCCGTGTTTCAATTAAACTTCATAAAGAAATGGCTAAGAATAGGTATCTACAGACATGTTACAGTTACCTTTTGCTGAATTTGTTAGGAGCTGCAAGTTTTTAGCACTTAAAATACCTACGATCAGTGATCAATTATGATTCTGAGCCACTAAGGTTCTAGCCCTCAAGGGGGCAGAAGGAACCAATATGCACGCAGACGCAAATGTATAAGAACATCTTGTAAAAGGGCGATTTGTAAACTTGCAGAAGATCAATCAGAGGCTGTATTATGTCTAATGAACCTAAAATAGGCTGCTGAATAAGCTTTAAGAAGCAAAAATGGGATTACTTGTGGCCTGCTCACGAAATTTTCTAAAGCCTGAGTTACCCCCGCCACAGTGGAAGGAATGGAGTGAAGGCTCAGAGTGATCCAGTAAGTTGCCTAATTTTACATTTTTTGGTTGCCAACCCTTCCTGTTGCTTTCCTTGGTGCTGCAGTTGGTTGGATGTTCTGCTGTTCTAAAGCAATTTTCCAAGCGTATGATTAGCAGCTTGATCAATAAGAATAGAATAGAATAACAGAGTTGGAAGGGACCTTGGAGGTCTTCTAGTCCAACCCCCTGGTTAGGCAGGAAACCCTACACCACTTCAGACAAATGGTTATCCAACATCTTCTTAAAAATTTCCAGTGTTGGAGCATTCACAACTTCTGGAGGCAAGTTGTTCCACTGATGAATTGTTCTAACTGTCAGGAAATTTCTCCTTAGTTCTAAGTTGCTTCTCTCCTTGATTAGTTTCCACCCATTGCTTCTTGTTCTACTCTCAGGTGCTTTGGAGAATAGTTTGATTTCCTCTTCTTTGTGGCAACCCCTGAGATATTGGAACACTATCATGTCTCCCCTAGTCCTTTTCATTAAACTAGACATACCCAGTTCCTGCAACCGTTCTTCATATGTTTTAGCCTCCAGTCCCCTAATCATCTTTGTTGCTCTTCTCTGCACTCTTCTAGAGTCTCAACATCTTTTTTACATTATGGCGACCAAAACTGAATGCAGTATTCCAAGTGTGGCCTTACCAAGGCAATATAACGTGGTATTAACACTTCATGTGATCTTGATCTCTGTTTATGATTCTATCCCTTTGTTTATGCAGTCTAGAACTGTGTTGGTTTTTTTGGCAGCTGCTGCACACTGCTGGCTCCTAGTTAAATGATTGTCCACTAGGACTCCAAGATCCCTCTCACAGTTTACCATTGAGCAAGGTACCACCTTTGCTATGCCTGTCCATTTTGTTTTTCTTGCCTAAATGTAGAACCTTAATAAAAAATAAAAATGTATTAAATTCCTATCTTATATTTGAAATTCCTATCTTATATTTGAAACCCCTGTGCATGATGAACTTCTTCCCTTTACTTCAGATTCAGGAAAAGCTGAATTATCAGTGGCACATCTGCCAAGTCTCTGTCCCTGATCGAACCTGCTAAGCTGCTCTGGCACTGGAAGCAGAACCCCACCTCCAACCAAAAAACATTTACAGTATCTTCTACTCTGTTAGCAAATATGTATCCCTATTAAATGAGTCAATCACTAAAAGGGGCCATAACTCAGAGGTGGAGTCTGTGTTTTGCATATGTATGTGTTGTGGTCCGCCAGCAGCCTGCAGAGCTGGCAGCAGAGTCAGACAGTGAGGAGGCTGGGGAGGCTGATCCAGTCCTGGAGTCTGAGGATGGCTCAGACGAGGGCTCTGCATCAGAGGCAGAGAAAGGGCCATCTTTGAGGTACGTGCTGTCTCCAGAGCCTCCAGAGTCGGACCTCAGTGAGGCAGAGGAACAGGAGGAGCCTGTTCCCAGTGCGCGCATGCGCAGAGCTGCCAGAAGGCAAGAACAGTTAAAACAAAAGGGACGACTCGCGAGTAGGGCTTGGAGATGATTGGCCCCTCCCATAAGACTTAAAAGAGGAGCAAAGGCACATGGGCCTTTGCAGGAAGCAACGTTGTTAATTCTGTGCAGTTTAAAGTCTGAAGCTCTGTTCGATTCTGGACTCCATGTGGCTTTGCCAATTAGGTCTTTGGCAGCGTGTCAAGGGAAATAAAGGTGGGTGATTATCAGCCTTATCCCGAAGGACTCTTTACAACTATGTGGGACTCATCTGTGAATGAACAGAATTCACAGCTGTTAAAACAGGTTTTTGGGACTATTCGTGTGTTTTACTGACTCAGGAGGCCTAGGTCAGAACAATATGTAATGTGCCAGGTTCAATTCCTAATAAAACTGGGGGGAAATTTTTTGCCTGAAAACTGGTGACTTTCTGACAGTCTGTTATCAATAAGTCAGAGGCAGCTTTCTTGTGTTTATTACATTATTGTTTCATGATACAGATAGTCCTCAACTTACAACCATTCGTTTAGTGACCAAAGTTACAGTGGCACTAAAAAAGGTGACTTATGACCATTTTTCACATTTAACAACCATTGCAGCTTCCCCCATGGTCACGTGATCAAAATTCAGACACTTGGCAACGAGTGTCGGCAAAGATTTATGGTGGTTGCAGTGTCCCAGTGTCCCAGGATCATGCGATCACCTTCTGACAAGCCAAATCAGTGGGTAAGCCAGATTTACTTAACAACCATGTTACTAACTTAACAACTGCAGTGATTCACTTAACAACTATGGCAAGAAAGGTGGTAAAACAAGACAAAATTCACTTAACAACTGTCTTGCTTAGCAATGGAAATGTTGGGCTCAATTGTGGTTGTATATCAAGGACTATCTGTACTCTAAATTGGGTTCCAAAGGTAGCTATTTTACCTGTTGGGCTGCTTGTGTCAAACCATGTAATAATAATTAATTAATTAAAAGTAAAGCATAAAACTAATCCAGACATAACCATGAAAAAAGGACTTTATGAACCTGGCTACACGCTAATGGAAAAGCCAAATGCTAAAAAAAGAACAAGATCAGGCTGAATTGATGGGCCACAAATACAATATCACTTTGTGGACTATAAATAGATAAGTATAACTATACACGGATAAATTTTGGGGAGATGCTTTTCATTTACCTGGCTTCTTGATTGTTTCACTCCCTTCCTTTCTACTTGGCTACTAAAGTGTGTCTTAGGTGGCTGTGGGGAAACTTTATTTGGTGCTGAATGCAGTCATTAGGGTATTGCATGAAGAGTGTATTTGCTCCAGTATTTTAAGTCCCAAATTGTTGACCACTGGTTTATGGAATCAAGGAAAGATGTGGGCTTTAGCCTTTCAAAAATTAAATGGCTTAGAGCACAGCTAAGGGAATGTTATCCTATTATGGATGTGACTGATAATAAGATCAGCAGGAAATCATTCCTTGCAAAAACTTGTTCATTGAACACATGGGGAAGGCCTTCCCCCGCTCTCCCAAATTGTAAAAGATACTCCATCCAAAGTTATGACCGATTCCGATTCTTTCAGGTTTTAGAAAAGATCATCAATCTTCGGTTTCTCATCTGCTTTTTAAATTACTTTTAATGATTTCACTGTTGATTTTAGTGTTTTTTTTGTGATGGTTTTGTGGCTGGAGGGTGGGAGAGAAAGATGCTATTATTTATTTTGATTTGTTGGGTAATGCCTTAGTGCTTTCTATAAGAAGGTGATATAAAAATGTTAATAATAAATAAGTAACATATATATATGCTGTCTTTTATTGGAGTTGCTAATGCTACAGTGCTATTATATTGTATTGGGTTTTAAATAATGCATTATCTAAGATAACTTACACATCCTGGAAACTGATTGGATGAAATTTAGTACAGAAATAAAATACTTGCCATAGTGAACTGTCTGTCTCTCTTTCTCTCTCTCGCTGATAAAGAGGCAGAGAGAAGTTGACTGTGGTTAAAAGCAAAGTCTGACTTTGCTTTTGGGGGAAAAAATAGATATAATGTGATGAACAAGCTTTAGGTTGTTTAAATTTACTAGCACTTTCCCCCTCACTTCTTCATGGGCCTTTTTCCAGACCCAATATTTAAGTGCCAGAGTATATGACTGTTTTGTGATACGAATAAATGCTTGTTAAGAATACCAAACTGATTTTCAAGAAAGCTTCAGCTCAATTTTCACGTCCTAATTGTCCCAAAGTAAAAAGCTAATGAGGACACAGACCCTCTTGGGTGGGAACAGGGGCACACAGGCTCCACAAGTCTGCCCTTTTCCCATTGACGATAACACATCTTTTGTGTTTGTGGGCGCACGCTGCAATCTTTTCTTCCTCCATCTACATGTGTAGTTGTCCTAAGTCTTAGATGTTTCTATCTGAGAGAGGTTGCAGTAATACGTCTTCAGTTGCGTGTCCAATATTTGTTGCTGATTTTGGTTTATATTCCAAAGCATCTAATTTTGTGAGCCATCTTCTAATTAATCCATGAGATATATGCTCTAATGCAGCCTTTCAACATAGCATTCTTTAGAGGAGATGGGACCACAACTCCTATTTCGTGCAGTTATCACACAGCTGTCTCAAGATGAGACTACAGAAGTAGTCTGGGGAATAACTTCGTTTCCCATTGGGAGAACACCCAGGAGTAAATGGGAGAGAAAGGGTAGCAGAACCATTCAACTTCAACAGAGAGTTGGCAGGGCAAAGAGATCTGGTACCCAAGCAGAACATATTTCTGATTTCAGCACTGCAACATCTCTAAGACAAAGTAGCAATAAAATAATATATATATATTTGGCCCTAATTAGTTATCTCTCTACCTGGATACATATCCGAGGTTTAGGTAACTTGAGTCCCAGTTAGTTCTAATTAGTCATAGTAGCATTATGAAAAGCCTTACTCCATTTTTACATTCTTTAAAGCTCCTGTAAAATAGAAATACAATAATAGAATGCCCCCCCCCCCCCCCGTTTCTCATACCCAGGCAAACACACATTTGAAAAAAGTAGAGGGAAAAACTGCTTCTTTGTTTTGTTTTTTTGATAAAGACTACTGCATGAAGCTCTTAATGAAAGTTTGAGAATTAATGGCAGAGAACGCTCAGTTGGGAAAGGCTGTTCAAATCTCTTGTTTCTATGTTTGTCTTTCAGTGGTGACCTGCTGATGACATTTTCATTTTGTAGAGCTGGCCTCCCAACCTCAGAGCCCTAAAAGCTAAGTCTCAATGTGGGGAAGAGAAAAATGTTGTCTCTAGTGCAATACGTACGTGTATAAACATACAGTGCGCAACACAGAAATATTTCACAGCAAAAGCTCCCACATCAGAGGGCAAATTAACCATTTTCAAACAGGATCCCTGTTTGAAAGTGTCTTTCCAGCTCTGTGTTGGAGTGTCTTTAAATATGACCAGCCCTGTGCAGAAAGCTTACAGGTAAAGATTTTCCTTGTCTCCTACATCCTGTCTAAAACAGGCCTTGGCAGCAGGAACTAAATTCTTTCAAAGAAGGAAATGCCAATAGTTTAGGGCCAATTAAAAATTCCTTTCATATTGTGTCAGCCAAATTCTCCTGCCTTGTCTGGGCCTCTAGCTCTTCTTTATTGGCTTCCATCTGTGCTGTCCTTGATAAACGTCTTTTGGGTGGCTTACTTTTGTCCCTGATTTCAATCTCTGCCTCCTTCCTGTTTTGGTCTTCCCACCCTCAGCCATGAAGGAAAAGACCTTTTTGTCTGGCAAGGTCAGACCTTCAGCAACCTGAGTTGGTTCCTGGTGCTTCTTAGAGTGCATTTTAACACAGATTTGGATCTCACGTTGATAACTAGCATTACATTGCTGCTGTGGCTAGGACTCTGGAATGGTGAGACTGTTGGATATCTTACCTTTGAGATGCTAATGTTAGAGTCTTTGAATAGTTTAGAAGGAAAGGCCCTAACCTGACTGACGATTTTACAGGCCTGTTGACAATATAGATACGGTTATCACTTCATTGGGCCTGTGGTGTCTATATCTGCTACTTAGGCATTTATTTTTGAGAATCCTGATCGTATTTGGCATCCATTGGAACAGCTAGCAAAAGAATGCTATTGTTTTTGACTGGCTGGACATGAAGGTGTTCAGCCTCACCTTTTCATATGCCAGTCCTGGAAAAATAACAGAACAGGGGAGGAAAAAAAAAATCAGTGCCATTGCAGCACGCAGCCATAAAAGCAGATCTTGTTCTGGCAATGCAGGCTGATATGCTAATGGAAACGTTTAGCATCTAATGCCAGCACACATGTCAGCTTATTTGACAAAAGTTGAACTACCCTGCTTGGTTTAAAGCTGACAAAAGAGTTGTTGGACTGATAACCAATTTGTCTCCCCCTTTGTGGTACTTATGTTCAGGTATTCTGGTCTGGCATGTATGGATATTTCGCATCAGGAGGCAGCATGAATTGCAAAAGGGGCAGTGCCAATTTGAATCTTTTTTCATTACATGTACTTAGCACAATCATAACAAAACTCAATTTGCCTGTCCTTCAGAGCAGCTATTTGGCACCAACTGCCTTGTTGAGTGGGACATGAAGTGATTATGGCTCTTCATGGGTTAATAAGTTGGGCAGATGGAGTTGAATAAGGAAGAGTTATCCTGTCAGAAGAGGCACTTCACTGTTTTAACCTTGCTGTTTTCTTTTTTCCCCTGAGCAAGCAAAGAAAGAGGCAAAAGAGGTCAAATGTCATTGTTGCTTCTCCAGTTAGGTGTGGATCCTTCTTCCTCTCACAATGGTCATTTAGAACAAAAGTGTACAGCTTGGGGGGCGGGGATAAGGGGCGAGGTGAGGATCAGACTTGGCCTTTTTAAGCAAAGGGCTAGGACAGAGTGGGCTCTTTGCTTAAAAGTCATGCCCCAAATTAAAATAATAATAATTGAATTTACATCTCAATTTAATTAAGAAAAATGGTATCTAAAGAACTAATTCTCTTTTCAGTTTTATTAAAAATGCAGCAATCTGTGGAAGAACTTCGAAGAATGCACTGAAAGGAATCTGTGACTTTCAGCTTGTGCATTTGAAGTTCACAAAAAAAAAAAAAACCCCATATACAGTATACGAGGAACAGAAATATAAATGTTTTGAGGTTAGGCTCTGTATCCTACATTTATGTGCAGGACATCAAGTTTCAGGGCTTCAGGTCTGGAGGAAAAAGTTCCATATTTGAGCAGTTTAAAAGTGGAGCATAAAAGTCATCCTGGGTTGGCCTATGCTAGTCAAAAGTATTATCTTCCTACCTATCTTGTGAGGTAATATTACATTAAATATTACCTACCTTGCAAGTAGGATGGGAATCTGATTGAATAACTTTGGGGATCCCCCCCCCCCTTTCCAAATAGTCTATGGAGATTCTCAGACATCCAGGTCATGGTTGTCCCAAAGGTGCTTTTTCAGGTGGCAACTGGACTTTGTTTTTTCTTTGAAGATGTTTCACTTCTCAGCCAAGAAGCTTCTTCAGCTCTGACTGCATGGTGGAGAATGGAAGGATTTATACTCCTTGCAGACAGCTGGTCATTTGCATCCTTTTAGTGAGTTGTTGAGGCACTTGGAGGTTTATCTATATCTTCACGATCACCTGAGTAGTGCTCCTGGTTCCTGTAGTCTGTAATTTTTCTGGAAACCTGTTCATACTCCCACATCATCCTAAGGGTGTTCATCCCAAAGTGGATAGCTAAAAGTCTATGAATCTCCAGTATGAACTGATTTCCAGAGAAAACAATTGCAGATTACAGGAACCATTTGCACTACTCGGGTGACCCTGAGGACACAGATAAACCTCCAAGTGATCTCAGTGATTCTCTAAAAGGATGCAAATGACCAACTGTCCGCAAGGAATATAAATCCTTCCATTCCCCACCAGGCAGTCAGAGCTGAAGAAGCTTCTTGGATGAGAAGCAAAACATCTTCAAAGAAAAAACAAAAAAGTCCAATTGTCTCCTGAAAAATCACCTTTGAGCCCCCTCTCCCCCTCTCCAATCATTCACACTCACAATTCCCACAACTCTTGGCAAGATTTATAATTCGTGTTATAAACTTTTCCAGCCATTTCCAAATGTGAAATTCTAGAAATTCTGCTAAAAAAAAAAAAAAGTTCGTGTTTTTCAAGAAAGGCTTTCATTTCCATATATGTACTTACCCAAACATTTAGCATTGTCCAGTCAGACGTCTTGCCAAACAATACACCCTGTACCTTAGCTCGAGGGTTTTTGTTTTGTCTTGCTTTTAAAGTGTAGAACATTGCTTAAAGCAAACACTGTAGGGTATGCGCGATCATATTTCTTGACTTTTATTCTTTTTGTGCGCATAAACATGGGCTTTCGGCTGGCTTTTGATTGCACTTTCAGTAGTCGAAAATGACACGTACAGATGCAAGGTTGGCAGAAACTTACAAACCAGACTGGTAAAAAGTACAGGAATGCTGAGCCAAACCAAAATATGAGGTCAAGGAAGCTGCTCATATAATAATAGTGGTTATCTGTTTAATGTGTGATCTGGTGGCGACTGGATGTTGACCATAAGCAATTAGGCATGCTTTAAAACTAGCAGCATAGAAAACCAGAGGATCTGTAGACCAAACAGGCCATTCAGGCTGTGAGAAAGGGCAGCTCCACTTCCTTTCTGAACTGCTTTCTAGATCTGATTTCTCCAGTTTAATCAATGGCATTTAACTACTGAGGAATCAAAAGGAATTTAAGACCTCTGTGTCACTGAACGCATGCAGAAAAATTGGCATGATATCCCAGTACGATTTCTGCTTATTTCAATGGGATAGAAGCAGAACTTCTTGATCATGTATTACAGCAGGGGTGTCAAACTCATGTCATAATGGTGGCATCACATGACCTATCGGGACTTTTTCCCCCTTCACTAAACCGGGCATGGGTATGGCTAGTGCGTGACACATCAGGCCCACGAGCCGCAAGTTTGACAGCCCATTACTCCAGCATCAAGTATTTTCAGCTGAAGGAAAAATAGGGTGGATTACATGGTTTCCTCTGTTAAAATATGATTTTTTTTCCCATGAAAGGTAGTGTGAAAAATAAAACCAGAGGTGTATTTTAGCTCTCAAGAGATAGTTTATCTTTCTCCATCTTGGTGTCCTTCACCTCAGTTGGAATTACCATTCCCCAGTTTTCCATTTTGCTTGGGTGGGTTGGTACTTTGGGAGTTACTTACCAACATATACAAAAGATGCCCTATTAGGGAAATGTGACACTGGCTCCCAATCCTTCCCATTTTCTAACCCCATTTTTCAGAAAAAATGATAATGAATGAATCACTTACTTAGCTCCAATTCTGACATGTAGGAAAAATAAGGTGATGTATTACATGCTTGAACCAGGCTGTTTATAGGTTTATTCATAAACAAACCAATAATATAACATTTGAATTTTGATTGTTTGGGTGTTGCTTGTTTTCCGTTTTTGGTCCTGAGTTATTTGAAACTGATTTTAAATTATTTCCTAGATCCAAGGAAGGTTCAGTTCTTTTAAGATCCATTGATTGTACTATAACAATATTTTAGTAGCAATAAAATTTGCTTCAAATGAGGTAAATCGTGTCTACCTTACCTGTTGAAGAAAGCATATATAACATCCATTAGTTAAATTGTTAAAACACTACACAGAAGCTTAGATCCAGTGAAAGACGAAAGCCGCAATTATTATCTTAATATGGCAAGGATGGCAACTGTTGACTGGGTTTTCTTTTTGCAAGAATATGAGAATTATTTATAATTCATTTTATGCATAAAGAGAATAGTAATCTAAATTTGGTTGATACACAATTTTATGCATATTGCAATAAAGCTTAGGTGTCACTCAATAAAAACAAAAACAGCATGGTAAAGCCAGAGTTTTAGGGAGTGAAACAGTTCGAAAATAGTAGGAGTTAATATCTATACATGCATAAAACTAACATAATCCGCTATGCCCATAAGAGCTTCTGAAAATCTTCTCAATCCCAGACTCTAGTCCTTTCTGTTTAGATAATTTATTTTTGTCAGTCCCATCTGCTTACAAAGTAAATTGCACTGCTTTAAACATATTGAACCACATTTTTCATTTCTTTTAAGTACGCAAATATGCAAACTGCATTTAGATGATCTATAAGAAAATATATTTTATGTAGTTGTTGTCATTTTTTTTCCTGCTTTCGACAATCCAATAGCGTTGTTTGATATTTTGAAAATGCTAGATGTAATTATCCAGGAATGATTTCTCAGATTAGAAATGAAACAAGGCCAGATATCGCTAATAAATGTGTGTATGTTTTCTATTAAACCCATGAATTCATCAGATGTAGACTTGTAAATGACTCACTAAGGATTGACAGCCCACTAGCCTTGCATTTATTTTATATTTACTTATTTTATTCAATTTGATGCTGCCTGATTGTAAATAATTCTAGTCATTTATAACCAGCATACTGCTTTACCCCCAACCATTTCAAGAACTTTTTTTAGGTCCTACAAGATCACCATGAAAATTAGGGAGATGTTTACCAACAGAGACAGGATTCTTCTCCTTCTCCTTCTCCTTCTCCTTCTCCTTCTCCTTCTCCTTCTCCTTC
>WNWU01000006.1:16170409-16214705 GCA_012654045.1 Ptyas mucosa
AAAGGAAAGGAAAGGAAAGGAAAGGAAAGGAAAGGAAAGGAAAGGAAAGGGAAGGGAAAGGAAAGGGAGGGGGGAAAGAAAAGAAAACTTTGCCTAAAACTTGGAGAGTCAACAGCTGATTGAGCTAGATGGACTAGTGGTCTGATAAACAAGCTTCCCATGTATCTAAACACAATGTGGGAAATATAGAGGTATGAACATAGGACATGGCTGTCTGTGAGAGTTGGCAGGAAAGGAGCAGAAAACAAAAGGAGATGAGGGCAGGCTAATAGTCAGAGGACTGCCAGATTTATGTACAATAGAAGCTCTCTTTAAAATTAAGCATTGCATTGAAGAAGAAAAGAAATCCACCAAAATTCTTAAGAGGGCATTGAAGCTCAATAGATTAACCCCCCTCCCATTTTAAAATAGATTTGCATACATCAGCCCTAAGCTGCAATAGGATTAAGGTTACCTAGGCATCTGAGGCTCGGAATTTTAGAAAGGACAGAGACTAGGTTCACACATCGCACTAAACCTTGGTTTGCTTAAACACGGTTCCAAAGGCCACCAACAGGCACACATAGATAAACCATGTTAACACACCATTCAAAATATACAATAAAAAACCTAGGAAGTAAATAAGAAGGTATATTCCCTTTAACAACCCACATTCAAGTAAGCAGGGATCAGCACCAGACAAACAATCAGGCAGAAAATAAAATTTTGATCAAGGAATCACCAAGGTGGAAACTATACCCTCATAAAAGCTGGCAGAGCAAGCTGTTACATATAAATAGGCAGCAATCACTCACACTGATGATATTACCTAGCTGGGTAATGAAACATCTGCAAGCAAATAATCTAGTTTAGAGTCCATCAAGAACTCCACAGTTCAACCTTGAGCCACAGATATTTTCTACTATCGAAACCTGGTTTGTTGCTTTAGATGTATTTGGATGGGTTTGCATAATATAGGACGCCATAAACCATATTTTACAGATTTACAAATGTGACAGGCTAGGCCAGTGGTGGGATTCAGGTAATTTAACAACCGGTTCTCTGCCCTAATGATTTTTTCCAACAACCAGTGTGCCAAACTGCTCAGAAAGTTAACAACAGGTTCTCCCGAAGTGGTGTGAACTGGCTGAATCCCACCACTGGGCTAGGCCCAAATCAAACGAATCACATTATAACGGAGTATGATATGTGAATCCAGCCAATACAGGTAGTTCTTGACTTATGACTGTAATTGAACCTAACAAATATGGTCGTATGTTGTCACCACATGATTGTACTCATTTTTATGACCTTTTTGTGGCAGTTGTTAAGTAAACGCTGCAGTCATTAAATGAACCCATGTTTGCTATGGACTGATTTTTGCCAGACACCAGAAATAAAAGCCAGTTTCTGGCAAAAATGTTGTTAGTTGTGGACATGTGATTGCGGGGTGCTGCAAATGACCATAAATCTGGGCTGGTTACCAAGCACCCAAAATGTGGTCACATGACCATGGGAGGAAGCCTGATGTCAGAACTTCAAAACCGGGGCATAACTAGCTTTTGGGAGGCGCCGTCGTAACTTCAAGTGGTTCCTAAGGCACCATTCATAAAGCAAAGATCACTGCAGCAGACATCACCAGCTCAATACCTGGAGCACAATTGCGATTCATCCACAATGGGCTAGCAGCAACACTTTTAAGACAAAGAAAAATTACTTCATGTCCTTTCCCTTCTCCCTGTTTCGATCCCATAACTCAAGTTTGTTTCTTCTTTGAACAGCCAAGCAAGCAGATTCAGTTTGGAATCGGCCTCAGAATCCTGCAAAGTCTAAGACAGGAGCAAGCCAAAGTTTTCCTCCCTCACAAGGGTAAAAACAGGATCACCGATGTCATTTCACCTGTGACGTAATGTGGTGACTGTATACAGGTAATCCTTGACTTACTATCACAATTGAGCCCAACATTTCTGTTGCTAAGTGAGATAGTTCTTAAGTAAGCTTGGTGCCATTTTACAACTTTGCTTGTCACAGTTGTTAAGTGAACCACCCGCAGTTGTTAAGTTAGTAATGTAAAGTCGTAAAGTGAATCTCGCCCCCCCCCCATTGACTTTGCTTGTCAGAAGTTTGCAAAAGCTGATCACATGACCCTAGGACACTGCAGCTGTTGTAGAGATGAACCAGTTGCTAAGCATCTGAATTTAGGTCACATGACTGACCATGGCAATGCTGCAATGCTTGCAGGTGGTCATAAATCACTTTTTTCAGTGCCATTGTAACTTTGAATGGTCACTAAAGAAATGATTGAGTCAAGGACTACCTGCAATTTGATCCTAGTTCTGCTGCTGAAGTGTAGAATAACCAGACCTTCTGGATCTTTTTAGCTCTAAAGAGAGACTTCAGGATCGGCCTGAGTCTTCTGGTTTTATTTACTGTCAAGTGCTCTTCTGACAATAGCGTGTCATACCAAGGATGCTACAGACATGACTTCTGTCTTCAAAAGAAGTCATCCTTATCTGACTTCTAATCTCGCTAAAAGAATGCAAATGTCTAGCTGTCTGCAAGGAGTATAAATCCTTCCATTCCCTACCATCCAGTCAGAGCTGAAGAAGCTTCTTGGATGTGAAGCGAAAAATCTTCAAAAACAACAACAACAACAACAACAAGCCAGAAAGTGCAATTGCCTCTTGAAAAAGCACCTTTGGGACAACCATGACCTGGATGACTGAGAATCTCCATAGACATTCCTTCTGCAAAGTTCTTTCTGAGCTCAAGATTTTGTTCGGATTATCCTCAGCAGCAAATTCAGAAAAAATGAAAATGCGGTTGGGGATAGGACCAAGTTAAGCTTCCCATGTTTAACTAGAAACTGACTTAATAATAATTATGGAAAGGGGGGAAAAAGGCATTTGTCCTTTTCTTTATACTGAGATGGCTTGAGGGAAAGAAAAGGCAGGGTTGGATCAATGCGTAATAAAAGGCTGACATTCTGTTTATTGTTTGAATTGCAGTGTTTTAAGATGGGCACGCAGTGCGTACTTTATGGGCTGTTTGTGTATTGTGCCAAATTGGAGGTAGCAACCCACATAAGGATCTAACCTATTAGAGAAGAGGAAAATGACTATTATAGTACTTTCTCCTCTTCGTTTCCTCTACAGTAATGCCCTTACACCTTTCCCCCCCCTTCTTTCCTTTCTTTCTTTCTCTTCCAGGCTTTTTGTGGCATCCTAAACAGAGGGATATTGAAGGGAGCTGATGCGGCTTTGATCCTTAGGTTTGTTGTCAAAGCGCTTGGAAATGAAGAGAGTGTTGGCTACAATTGACTGTGACAATTAGGAGATGATCAGAGCTCTAGAGTGGAACACTTAAAGGGTAATTTACATGTCAGTTTGTCGAATAAAAAAAAAAAGATATTCAGCTAAGATTCTCCCCCTTTCAATGCCTTGTAAACTGCAATTTGTGTTCTGGTTAAAAAAAAAAAGAAAGAAAAGAAAAACTCTGGCAGAGGAGTTAGGATAGACATTTCCATTTGAAAAGAGGCAATCATAAGGCCACTGCTGAGCCTATTGTCCACTAAAACTGCTGATTTGCAACCAGAGAGGGACCGAGTAGAACCTCCCCTTGTCCAAGGTAACTCTCCTTTCCCCTGTTTTGCTGGCTTTTGAAATGTTGAAAGGGTTTCTCGCACCTCCAATCCCTTCTTTACAGTCATTACAACCTAGTTCCCAGACTTGAGGGTCCTTTATCCTAGAAGGACACCATCAACAACTACATAGCAATGAAGCAAGCAGGAGGAAAATTGAAAAGGCTACTTTTCTCAAACAGACATTCTTTCCCTCCAGGACTGTCTCTGCTGTCTCTCTTCTATTACTTTCTGCATCCCCCCCCCAATCACAACTGCATTGTTTCTGTCCTTGCCTCCCCCAGTTTCCCCCATACCTCTTTACATTTCATTTCTATGCAGGCATTCTTGGGGCAGGTTCAGATCTTTTCTATGTTTAACCTCACGTGCTCTCTGCCATTCCAGGGAGGAACCTGCTGTTACTTAACTGGCTTTGCTGCTGCTCCCATCACAGATGGCCATCATACCTCCCAGCTGCAGTAACAAAGTATGTGGCAACTTTGGAAAGGTGACTGATTATTTTTAAAATAAATTAAGTGTTCTGGGAGTCCCTTCCTTCCTTCCTTCCTTCCTTCCTTCCTTCCTTCCTTCCTTCCTTCCTCTCTTTCTTTCTCTCCCTTCCTCTCTCTCTTCCTTCCTTCCTTCATCCTTCTCTACCTTCCTCTCTTTCCTCTCCTCTCATCTCCTCCCTATCTCTCTCTCTCTCTCTTTCTTTCTTTCTTTCTCTTTCTCTTTCTCCCTTTCTTCACTTCTATTATTTTTACAGGTAGCTCAAGGCAGCGAACATATCGAATACACTTTCCTCCTCCTATTTTCTCCACAACAACAACCCTGAGGTAGGTTGGGCTGAGAGAGTGTGACTGGCCCAGTGGTGGGTTGCTACCGGTTCGCCCCGCACCGAGCAAACCAGTAGCAGCAGCAGCAGCTGCGGGAGGCTCCGCCCGCCTGCCTGGGCGCTTCTGCACATCTGCATGCACAAGCGAACCAGTAGCAAACTAAATTGAAACCCACTATTGGACTGGCCCAAAGTCATCCAGCTGGCTTTCATGCCTAAGGCCATCTCCTAGAACTCACCATCTCCTGCTTTCTAGCCTGGTGCCTTAACCGTTAGACCAAACTGGTGTGTTGCTCATTGTGAAAGCTTCTAATGTTAAAATGGCATAGCAACAACATGTTTAAACCCTAGGACCATGATGGCAAATTGGGTGCCACAGGTGGCACCCGGAGCCATCTCTGCGGGCACACGAGCTGTCGCCCTAGGTCAGCTCCACCACGCATGCACACATGCCTCCTGCCGGCCAACTGACTGGTGTGCGGAGACGCGTGCATGTGTGAGGGGAGACTGGGTGGGGGGGTCATGCACACATGTTCAGGGGGCTGGGAGTCATGCGTGCATGCACGGGAGGCCAGGGGGATATGGCGTGCCCCTCCACACCTGATTTTGGGCCTAACAGGCCTCCCTGAAGCCTCCTGAGACCAAAAATGGGCTGGGGGGGCGTGGGCATGTGTGAAGGGGGTGGGGAGCACAGGGGGGGGAGGCATGCATGCGCAGGGGGTGGGAAACATGGGGCACACACATGCATGCACGGGTGGGGAAACACGGGGCACACATGTGCATGGGCAAAGGGCTGAGGGAACACGGGGCACGTGTGTGCATGCGCAGGGGGGGTGGGGCACATGGGAGGCATTGCATTGTGGGTGTGGGCACGCGCGAGCGCACTGTTGCACACACACACATGCTTTTGGCACCAGAGGGAAAAAAGGTTAGCCATCATTGCCCTAGGAGGAAAAGATACTGGAATATAGGCAGCTGCCATAAGAAGTCCTACTGCGGTGTTCTGAAATGATCCACTTTTGCTTAATCACAGTGTTAACCAGCTAATAAAAGAAGCCCTTGAATCTGTGATTGCCTGGACACATGCATGCTATTTTTTGTGGAGGACTGGGTTTGTTTGGCAGAAGTGTTTTTGTTTCCTTCTTATTCAACTTACCAGTCTAGTTTGCAGCTTGGTGGCCTCTCAGAAATGCCACCCAGTCCTGACCTTACCTAGTTTCTGAGTCTGACAAGGTGGGTCAGATGCTGCAACCAGCTGAGAAAAATCACCATTTACTACATGAAGTTTTTATTAACCATATTTTACTAGACAAGATAAAATTAGTTGGGTGTACAGTTTTATTAACCGTATTTTACTAGACAAGATAAAATTAGTTGGGTGCACTGGTCTACCCATCAAAATGATTAGATTCATATAACACGGTAAGACAGAAAATCGGACACATATTTTGTCTTTGTACAATATGGTGAAGGAGGTAATTATGATTAGCTCTTGAGATCATCCAAATCTGGGGATGCCAGAAAGTAATCTTGGGACACTTTTCATGCATAATACCTGCTCCACCGCTCAGCTATTGTATATCACAGGCTTTCCATCCTACACAAGATTGAGATTTATTTATTTTTAATTGAAGCTATTGCATTACCAGCAACCATTATCCTATTATTTCAAATGGGATGCACAGCATTTAAAAATCCCAAGGAATAGAAAAGGAAACGAGTTGGATGATTCCTGCATGGTGGGACATCCCAGCAGGAAAATAGTTGACTTGACCCATGATAAGATGGTTTAGGGAAGCGAGGGCTGTGAATGAATGCTACTCTCTTTTCACTACTGAGTAACCCTCAGTTGCCACAACTGGGCTAACAGGAAGTAGGTAGAGGAGATTGCATGTAGGGTGTGCTCTCCCCTAAGCCCAATTCTTCCACAGTATTTTATAATGTAAGATACAATATACTCTTACACTCTAAAAGAGATAATTATTATACTATGGACAGGGATGGGCTTCAAAAATTTTAGCAAGGGGTTCTCTGCCCAGTTGCTGGGTGGGCATGGCCATGGGGGCATGGCCTAGTTGGCCTCCTGCACTATAGCAGGAGTGGGGAGCATTTTCGCCCTCCCCAGGTCTGGAGGCTTTCCTCGAGCCTCTGGGAGGATGAAAATGGTCTCCCCAGGCTCCAGATGCCCTCTGGAACTTCCGGTAGGCCCATTTTTCACCCGCCCCGAGCCTCCATGCGCATCTTGTACTTACCTGCATCCAAAACGGACCGTGTGGGGACTCCTGGGAGGGGCGGGGCAGGGTGGGCAGGGCCAGCCAGAAGTGGGATTTGGGGGTTCTCCGAACTGCAGAGAATCTTACCTAGAGGTGCTCCCAAACTCCTGCGAACCCACAGCAGCCCACCCCTGATTATGGAGGACATCCTTTGAATAGCGAGTTCCGAAGGATGATATTTGGGGGATGGAATTGACTTCAACTTCCAAATCCAAATCTCTCCCTTTGTAGGAAACCCATCTACTCCAACAAAAATCTGGCTAAAACACAGGGGCATAGTTCCCATTGAAGAAAACATGTGTAGCTCAAAGTTGAAATGAGAGGTCCTTGCTGCTCTGTGAGCTTAGTTGTTTTCTTACAGATGTTTTGTTATCCAACTAGGTAACATTCTGCCTAGGTAACTAGGTAGAGTATGTTCCCTTCCAAACAAAGTAATCTAACAAAAAATTTGCATAGAGAAACAAGCTAGACACACAGTACATCTTGCTTGCCAAAACAACTTGTTTCAATTAAGAGCCTTGGTGGCGCAGCAGACTAAAGTGCTGTTAAGTAACACCAGCTGCCTGCAATTACTGCAAGTTCAAATCTCACCAGGCTCAAGGTTGACTCGGCCTTCCATCCATTCAAGGTAGGTAAAATGAGGACCCGGATTGTGGGGGCAATAAGCTGACTTTGTATAAAAAAGAACACCACTTAGGAGGGCCCAAAAGCAGGTATATACAAAAAGTATGAAGGCTATTGCTTAACGCATTATAAGCCGCCCTGAGTCTCTGGAGAAGGGCGGCATATAAATCGAACAAATAAATTAAATAAAAATATAGGAAGTAATATCCAGATGGGTAGGATGTGCCCTTGGATAGCTCTTGATATCTATTGGTGGTTTCTGAACCAGAACAAGGAGGTATGGGAGATACAGAGGGATGACAAAAGGAGTATAAATTTCCCCCTATTTTTCCTTGACCTTCTCCCCACAAATGCCAGTGTCATTATGCATGAAGTACATAACAAGAAGCAGAAAAGAGGTTAATATTTATATTCTGCATGTCTGAGTGTGTGTGTGTGTGTGTGTGTGTGTGTGTGTATAATAATATGTTCTTTCCTACTAAATGAATTACAGAGATATTGGCACTTGTGGGAAAAGAAACACTTTTTTGGTTCCCAAAATGTTCAACCAGGATATAAACCAGAGAATCTGGAAGATTTTTCCAACCAGATAAGCTTGTATGGAATAAACTTCAAATGGCTTAAACCTAAACTCTAAATCTGTATAGGTATCTATGTGCATATATACATTCAAAGGGAGGCTTCTTGGTGCTCTCTGAGCTTGGTTGTTTTCTTGCAGGTGTTTCATTACCCAAATTAGCACTGATGATGTTACCTAGTTAGGGTAATGAAATGTTTGCAAGAAAACAAGCAAGCTCAGAGACCCTTCATATTAACCCTGAACTACAAATATTCTCCTTATTGATACATATACATACATACACCTACAGTACATAAACACACGCAAACATATTTCTGCTCTATACCTGTGTGGAATATATTCTATAAAGATGTTAATTTCAGCTCTGATATTAAGATTTCTTTCTTTGAGTTTCAACTTTTCTTTTTTTTTTAATATGACCCTTCTCCTTTATGGCCATGTCAGAAAATAAAAGAGAACGAGAGAAAAGGTTGCAAAAAAGCACCAGCAGGCAAGAGCAAACAGTATAATGAGGTAGGGAGTATGGGATAGCTTTTGGCTTAAACAGTGTCTGCAGAATCAAGGCAAACTAGATGTGTATCAAAAATCAGCCACAGTAGGAGGTATCCGTCTCCCAGGTAATGGCTAAATGACAAGCAGATGAGCCGCCATCATATTGATTTAAACATTTTGTTCCAGCCAGCCACAATTAACTTTGATTTGTTTTTACTTTCCTCTTACAGGTTTGCATTTAAAGCACTCTGAGAGCACTAATTGTATAACATTTTACAAACTGCACATTCTCTTTCTGGAGAGGTAATGAATGAATGGAAAAGGCTGGAATTTATTTGACATTCTAGGCAGGAGCTTTTTTCTGAGCACTTCTTGCTCTGTGTGAAATTGGGAGGGAAGGTGAGCGGATAAACAGAGTGCCTTAGGAAAGAAAAAGACAAACTGTTAAAAAATAAACCTTTTAAGGTAATTTATCTGCTGTCTTTGGGATAAATGGGTCGTCCCTAGCTTAAAGTATGAAAGCCGGGTTTTGAAATCCCAAATTAATGGCAATTAAAATTATTGAAGATAAATAGCAGAAAAGTCCATAAATTATCACCTAGCGGTGATCATAACTTTCTTCAGTGACCATCTTCCCCTGCCATTTACCAGAGAAGAATCCTCTGTGATCAACATTTTGATGAGAATTTGTAGATGGTTGGCACATTTTACTTGACGCTATATGGGTGAGCATAACATTATTTGCAAGTACACATAAGCTGGGTTAACACACGCTAAGGTAAAATTTAGTGTGTTTGGGTTGGACTTTGTATGTTATAAACCTTAGCATTTTATATAAAACCAGCCATTCATGATTTTTATCAATAACCACAGTTTTTAAAAGACGTTTGCCTTAGTAGCATGACACTGTAGGAGGAGAGCTGTGTTAATCTATGATAGCCACATTTTTGTTTTGAAATTAAGTCGTGGAGGACTAGTTGATGGATTAGTTTAATCTATCCAAAGCTCATGTGGCTGGTGTATGGTGGGATTTGTAATACAATATATCTGGAGAGAAGAGGATTATGGGAGGCTAAGTAAATTTAACATACAACTTTATTCAGAGACAATCAGAATTTCTCTCGTTGAGTTTTTGGAAGTTTGGTATTGCATGAATTGAATAACTTCCTCTGGTTCTATCCAGCTTTTGTTTCCTTCAATTGGTATGCAAACTCTTGGAAAAATTGAACCAATGGCTGCCACAAATAATATATTTCTGTCAAAGTCAACCAAAAGTTGCGGCCCTCTGAATTTATCTGTTGAATTCAGTAGGATTTCCCCATGATTCATTTTCCTGGGAATGTGGCCTCACTGAATTAATTTGCCTTAGTAACTAAACTCTAAAAATCCTTAAAAAAACAGTTATAGGCCTAAATTATTATGTCTTAAGGTACTGACCTATTTATTACAGGGCAAGGTTTTTAAAAACAACACTTTCACTTGGAGATGTCTTAAATGAACTGAGAAGCACAATATTGAAATTTTGTCCACAGAATAGCAAGGTCATTCATAAGACCTGCCCTCAAAGTTTTAGAAGACAAAGTATCTTCTATAAACTTGTTTCATTTCTCACTGCCCACTTCCTGCTTTTAGCACTGATTTCCCACATTTATTTATTTTTCTACCATTTTTCCCCACAATCTTAGTCCACTCTGATCCATTTTAACAATGACTTCATCGCCTTAAGAACACCTCTTTCTTCCTTGGTGAACGGCAAACCTAACTTAATCGCATTTGGTAATAATAAATACTTAATGCCTTGGTATTTCCCCCCTTTACTGTACAGTTTCCATTCTAGACTGGGGATGGCATTTCAAGAGAAGAAAGGCTGAAACTCAGTGGTGGAGTTAATGTCTGATTTAAATAGAGTAGGGAATATCCATGAGCTACTTACAGCCTTGGAAGTAGGGGAGGAAAAAATAAATCTTAGAAGCTCTACCATCCCATTCACCACATGCCATAGTCTCTCCTTAATATGGAAACTGAAACAGAACTTGAGAAAATATTCCAATCTTCTAACCAGTATCCAGCTGGGATTGGCAGCAGAAAAACCAAGATTGGAAATGGCAAAGCCCTATGGGGAAAATCTGTTCTTGTTATACTTCCAACAGGGACTAGAAGCTGGAGAACTAAACATCTTAGCACACAACCTGTTCTTGCTAAGTTTCCATCCCATAGCAGGCTTAAGTCCAAATCCTCATATATTGTAAAAATAGGGGTGAAGAGGAGATCACAGTTCTTTTGAGGCCCATGGAGCTGCAAATAGTTAAACAATAGTTTTACTCTTAGAAGGGCATAGAAATATTTTCAACACTGACCATTTTACCATTTTCTGTCCCACCAACCAGGATTGGTTGCAGTTTATTGTGGATGTAGTGAGGAACACTTGGTTGGTTTCACAGAATCTTTTTAGGAATTTCAGGGATATATCTTCTGAAAATGTTTCTAGCTCCGCAGGTGTCAAATCCTGAAGAAAGAGGCAGATATAGTGTTAGTGGTTGCTTCTGCCAATATAGTTGGTTTCTTCATCCCACATGTCCAAATCGGAGCCAAGTTTTGTTTGAAGATTTTAGTGCCGAGAGTGGATTTTAGGCTTGTTGTGTTTGCCGTTTTATTGTTTTGCATAATATGCACCCTTCCAAGAATTTGAGATAAAGGGAGGAAGAGTTAGACAAAGTCTCAATGAATGAAATAATGTTTTCTAATTGTTTTTTGTATAATGTAATAATAGAAAAGGGCACAACTATCAGGACAAAATGTGTGATGCAATGTACAGTATAACTGTTACATTAAAGCAATGCTGTGTCATAAACTTCAGGGTAATTTGAATTATTTTGTTCCATTCTGAATCAACCCACATGCTTTTCCATATGGTTGCTAAGAAGAAACGTGTGCCTCATGTTGGATCGGAGTAAAAAATGCACAAGTGGAGATATTTTGAAGGTTCCATTTACTTATTTTGTAGGACATTTTACTTTGTCACTCAATGATGGCGTTATCACAGCATGCAACCTCCTAGCCCCCATATTAGGCTATCTTATTATTATCTATATTTATTATCTATATTTTTTTATCTATATTTATCTATATTTTTATCTATATTTTTTTACCGAAGCTTTTTATCTACCATTTGGAAGCAAACAAAGAACTTTCAGACTGACATCCAACTATTGGTTCATAGAACGATAAGGATAAAGAACGCTCTAAAAACAAATAACCAATGATTTGCTATTTATTTATCAAATTTCTACACTGCCCATCCCATCTAAGTAACTCTGGGCAGTTTAAAAACAACATCATAAAACAATATTTAAAAAGTGATTAAAAGTACAGTTAAAAAACAAGGTTAAAATTTACAAGTTAAAAGCAAAAAAAAAAAAAAAATCAAGATACTAACAAAGCTGAAAGATTAACAAGGTGGAAGGAGGCACCCTCAAGCTCTCCAGCCATCTTGAGGTTTGCATCCCTAATCTTAGACCCCAATAATAATTGGGAGAGCCTGGTCTTAACACTCTTCCAGAAAGTGAGGGCTTGTCACTCTTGGTTCTTATATCCAGTGCCTTTCCCCTTAAATTAATTTCAGGGGTGAATAGGACTGGTTGTTATTTCATCTGGGACTGTGTGAATTATCCATATTTGACCCACTACAATGATGTATACAGGGACATGGTGGCTCAGTGGCTAAGATGCTGAGCTTATCGATTGAAAGGTCGGCAGTTCAGCGGTTCGAATCCCTAGTGCCGTGTAACAGGGTGAGCTCCCATTACTTGTCCCAGCTTCTGCCAACCTAGCAATTCAAAAGCACTAAAAAATGCAAGTAGAAAAAATAGGAACCACCTTTGGTGGGTAAGTAACAGCATTTTGTGCACCTTTGGCATTTAGTCATGCCAGCCACATGACCATGGAGAGACAGCGCTGGCTCTTCAGCTTTGAAACAGAGATGAGCACCGCCCCCTAGAGTCAGGAATGACTAGCACGTATGTGTGAGGGGCACCTTTACCTTTTTAATGATGTATACAGTTCTAATGTAGAAATGGTAATTGATCCAGACTTCTCACAATTCCAGTTGCACTCTGAGCCTGCTAGCGGATTCCACTGCCTTTAGAACTGAATATTAGTCCCAAAGGTGCTTTTTCAAAAGGCATCCGAACTGTCTTCATTTTTCCTTGAAGACGTTTTGCTTCTCATCCAAGAAACTTCTTTAGTTCTTCAGAAGAAGCTTCTTGGATGAGAAGCAAAACATCTTCAAGGAAAAGCAAAGAAGGTCCAGTTACATCTTTAGGACAACCATGACCTGGATGACCCAGAATCTCCATAGATGACTGAATGTTAGGTTATCACTGCAGCTAAGAAATGGGATGATTAATTCTTTTCTTTTTTTTTTAATTATAAAATTTTTACGGAAGAATTTTTCACAAACTTAAAACCTACAAAAAGTAAAAATAAAATAAAAAAAATAGAAAAGGCAGAAAAGGAGAAGAGAGTGAAGGGGGGGGGGGGAAGCAATATTTATAGAAGTGTCTTTGCAACTGTGACATAGTTAACTCTGTTTCTGTCCTCCCATACACATCCCATTTTAATCAATAAATCCAATGGGATAAGGAATTCTTGATAATATATCAAAGTTCTTTAAATGATGGCGTACCTTTTAGCCAGCAAGAATCTCTCTTATCAAGGAAGTAGACAAACAGAAAACAAAAGAGGTTAATTTTCACAAGGCAAAGTTTAAGACATGCATTGTATGCCTTGCCTCCTACAGAACATACCTTAAACTGGACGATTTTAAAACAGTGCTTGAGTTTTGCTGCATTCACGCCAGCTGAAATTATCCTCCTTTTTGCCGCTAATTATTAATATGTTCAGTACTGTAAGTGAAAATAAAAAATATGTTCCTAATTAAAGAGCCTGGGAAAATGTAACATATTTTAGCTAGATTTGTCATTTAACTGACAAACAAACAAACAACAGTTGAACTATACACTAGTCATCTGCGAACTATGCCTATGAGAAACTGAGTAGAAGATGGGGGGGGGGGGGGTCTGTCATATTATAAAAGAAAAATCTATCATGGGAGATTATTCCCGTTTGTCGCAGAGTTCTGAAACGAGGCAAGGTATTTGCCTATATTGTTAAAAGATGTGCTAATTGTGCAACGTCTATGTGCAAAGTCACTTCAAAGGTAGAAAAAAAAACCGAGCTTCACTTTTTTGATTCGACAGTTCCCACATGGAAAGATTATGGTCTATGGCTTGGAAGCCACCCAGCTAGAGCCCATTGCCAAGGCCCTAGAGCCCTGTGATTCCAGAGCACAGTGAATTACAGTATGGGTAGCTTATGTTCTGCACATGTCAACGTGCCTGAGAAGATTAATTTCAGAGGAGAGGCCAATCTTTTGCTGAGAGTGCCCTTAATCCATTCCGAAACATGACATAGTGCCACTCAAATGTATGCTTTAGTACATATGCAACCCTCATTCCAATGTGGGTGGCTAGGGTTCTACTCTACTCAACCCCCCCACCCCAAATTCAGATCTAAAGAGTCGGAAACAGAGGATTCACATAAACGACTGTGGGTTGGTATCTTGCATCATCTCACAAGTTGGTCACCTACGCTTCAGCATAGATTTTTCCGAACTCTATGTAGGGTGGACTGCAACTCCCATCTATGGCGACGCTGAGTGATGGAAGGTTTAGTTTTGCACATCTGGGGCCCACCAGGGGAAAGCTGGTTAAGCATACCCGTATTAAGTCTTTGCTAACACACCCTGGAATATTTTATCTGGCACAAGATTTGGTAGCTTGAGGGCCCAGCTACATGTTATATTAATTACAGACTTAGTAATCTCACTGTGGCTTTTAAAGAATGAAATGCTACGTGGGGTGGGGGAAGGTTATCATAAGGAATGCAGTGCATGGGGAGGAGAAATTAAGCCTTATTGACAAAACCTGTGATTCTCCATGGCAATTTAATCCTGACAATCAGGGGAAAGGCAGATGTTGCGGCTGGAACACCCTCATATGCACCTTTGTGGATGCATTAGCATAAGGGGAAAGAACTTTCCATAGATGACAAGGAAAGCTCTTCTCCATGACAATTGATACAGAGATAATGTTGAGCATACCTTACATTTATTTAATTTTAAAATCTCAAACTGCATACAATTAATTGGGAATATTAACCTTATTTTAATCAAACACATGTAATCATTTACAAGTCAGTATTAATGTTCTGGAGATTGTTTTGATCTTCAGCTGCCTAGCCACTTTTTGTTTCCTACGGCTTCTCCTTGACGTCAGCCTCTTGGCCTTTGTTTTCTCTCACCCTTGCTGCCTTCACGGGAGGTACAAAATGATTGCATGAGAGCTGGGTTTCTTACATACATAGTAAAGAGGAGTAAAGAAGACTCAGTGGTGAGGACAGCCATGTGTCTGGCTGGCAACCCCATGGCAGACTCAAGAAATGGTGGAGGGATCACATCAAGGAGGATATGAAATGCATGGGTGTCACCCTTGAAGATATCCTAGATTGAACCAAATGGAGATGGCTTTGCTGACAAGCAGACCCTGCCATAGCACAGGAATAATGCAAGAAGAAGAAGAAGAAGAAAGCAAAGTATAGAGTAGTGCCCTTCAGCTAGCATAAGCTTTGTTGTTCTCGTTGCTGATGTTTGATTTGTAACTCTTATGGAATTGGCCAAATATCTCTTTCTTAAATACCTACAGCCTAGTTTGACTTCCCCTCCCATCTACCAGTGGCAATACACCCCCAGATCTTCTCCCTGACATTGAGTTGAGCAGGGTTGGGTGAGCTTTGAGGGGTATTAGAATGGCAAGTTGATCAAGTTGCTTGACTTACAACTTGTAGTCCCAGATTGCTGCACAGGTGAAGTGGCACTGAATGGTCCCAATGACACTATTCATCACAAATCTTCCTTTGTGTCTTGGGTTAATCCGTTGCACTAATTTTGAATATGGGGCTAATGCTCTTCCAAAATAGTGCTGACGGCTTGTTTATAGGAATAGGGATGCTAAAGTGAACCGGGAGGCTGAATGAGCTTCACCTTATGCTAGTGCAGCAAGGAAATTACAATCCTGATATAAGTGAGGATTCCTAATCCTGACTTGTGGTTGGAAACATTTAATGCCACTGAATCTGGAATGTAGAAGTCAAAAAGATGCCTCCTACAAATAATAGAAACAGAACAGTGTACAGCCATACAAAACTCTTTGTTGGCATAAGCAATAGAAACAATGTGCACCCAATAGTGCTGAAACTGGCAACACCAACCTGCCGAGGACTGTGGAACTGCAAGTCATCTCACGAGTAAATGCTCAAATCATTTCAGAATGTTATCGCTATGATACTTTGCCATTTTCAAGAGCTTGACAATGAAATAAGAAGAGCTCAGATAGTTGACAACAAGCAAATGCATTTTATTATCCCTATTACTCTTCACAACTTCCCAGGCACCAAAATATAATTCACCACCACCACTTGAGTTTTGGCACAACAGCTAATTTTATAGATGAGACCATGGGGTTTTAATTTGGGTTACCCACAAAGTTATTAGAAAAAATGTATGCTCATTGAAATGATTGACAGGCATTCTCTTCAAGCTGGTCCTATTTTGCATTATTCAACTGTTCAACTGAAGAAGCTTTTTGGATGAGAAGCGAAATGTTTTCATAGGGAAAAAAAACGTCCAGTTGGCTTTTGAAAAGCATTTTTGGGACAACCATGACCTGGATGATTGAGAATCTCCAAAGATGTTCAACTTTTCAGTTGAAAAGAAATCATCATTCATAACTCTTACCATTCTATATCAAAGCTTCCTTGCATGTTCTTATTGTACTAGACATGAACTGGCTACAAATTTTTAATCTGGAAACTCACTGGGAGCAAGGGACTCCCCCCCCCCAAAAAAAACTATTTGTAAATATCCAACATTAGTTTCTGGACAAAAGTCTAAAGAAAGAATCCCTTTTTGAGGGTTGCTCATGATTATAAACTAAAATCTGAAACCATTAAGGTTTCTGCATCACATTCCAGAGCTACTAATCAACACCCATCTTCAGTAAATTGCAGTTGAGAGGAATAACGTGATCCAAATGAAAGGTAGCCATAATAATAATAATAATAATAATAATAATAATAATAATAATAATAATAATAATAATAATAATAATAATTTTATTTCTATACCGCCCTTCTCCCGAAGGACTCAGGGCGGTGTACAGCCTATTAAGAAGCACAAAACAGACATCAATTTAAAATAATTTAAAATCAATTAGGTAATTTGGCTAAATTTAAAACCCCAAGTTTAAAACACCCAATTTAAAATTTTTACGTTGATAACCCAGCCTGGCGGAACAACAAGGTCTTGAGGGTGCAGCGAAATACCCGGAGGTCAGAGATCTTATGCATTTCGGGGGGCAGTTCATTCCACAGGGCTGGGGCTCCCACAGAGAAGGCCCTTCCCCTGGGTGTCGCCAGCCGACATAACTTGGCCGATGGCACCCTGAGGAGACCCTCTCTGTGGGAGCGAACTGGCCAGTGGGAGGCTATTGGTGGCAGAAGTCGGTCTTGAAGGTACCCAGGTCCTAGCCTTGCATATTTAACAGTTTTTGAGGGCTGTCATGGCAAATTTGGAAACACAGCAGTGCCTTAAGGACTGATTAATTGCCCCATATTCTTCTCCAGGTTCATGAAAACAATATTTTAGACAAATGCATAGTGGTGTACCTATAATGGTAGGTGGAAGTGACCTTGGGAGACTAGGCAAAGAGATGCTGAAAGGGATTGGTCACATAAGAGGTGTACTTGCAAGATTATGTCAATGTAGCCTAACTAAAGTACCGTATTTTTTGGAGTATAAGACGCACTTTCTTCCCTCCTAAAAGAGGCTGAAAATTTGGGTGCATCTTATACTTCAAATTTAGCTTTTTCCAAAGTTTTTTTTCAGCCCTAACAAGGCGCTAGCAAGTGAAGTGATCTCCACTTCCCTGCTTTGCCTGCTCCCTCCGACTCTCAGCTGTGAAGTTTTTTTCAGCCCTAACAAAGTGCTAGCGAGTGAAGCGATCTCCATGGTTTGTCTGCTTTTCTGATTGCTTCTCTCTCCAAAGATCAGTTGTGCTTTAGAAGCTGTTTTTTTTATTCCCAAGCAGGGGATAAAAACCAGCAAACTAATGTGCTGAAGCTGACCAGACTAAGGATGCTAGCCAGATGAATACATGGTAGGCAGATCCCCTCCCCCTATTTTCCTCCCCAAAAACTAAGCTGCGTCTTATACTCTGAAAAATACAGTAGTGGTTCATCTGGCTGTATTTCCTATCTGGTTGCCCCACAAGGCTGACATCTGTCTTGCAAGCTTGAAAGTACATTTTTGACTTTATCTTTTTTACTACCTGAAAAACCAGGGAGGATCTTTTCTGAGCCTCTTGCCCTGGGCTATACGGTCTCTCATCTGACCATTTTCTTGGTAGTGTCTCTTTGCCCAGTCTTCCAAGGTCCTTTTCACATACCATTATAGTACCCAATATTTTTTTTCAGAAGACCCTTCCTTACATAAGACTCAACTCAGAATGGTTCTAGAATGTCATTGCAAACAGAAGCTTTTTGCTATGCTAGAAAAAAAATATTTCTTTGATCTTCTTAGAATATCAAATCTCTACAGAAAACATGCAGATATATCCTGCAAAAAACAAATCAATTTATATTTACATGGCAGACATCTAGAAATGTGAAGGACATCCAATAGTTCTGGTCTTTGCCAACCTTTATAGAAGATGGCCACCTATTTTAGATCACAACTCTGAATGACTCACAATAACCATAACAACCAATGCAAAAACTCTGGTGCCTCAGTCATACTCATGGTATATCCTCAACAAATCATCCAGAGATTCCTCTCTCACTCTACCCAGCACCTGGGGGAAAGAGTCAGCTCTTTAGGGCCTTTCAGAAGGCTAAAAAGATGTGGGGACTGTGGGATTGCCAAGGCAAGGATGTTCTGATGTTCCTTTCCATTATGACACTGTGTTTCTTTCCCAGTTATAACCCTGATGGACATGTCTTCAGACAAGGAGGAGAGGATCCAAAACTCAGGACTAAAAAGTTACACAACAGATTTTCTTCTCATTCTTGATGAGGAGAACTCTGATCTCCTTTCTACTGAAATGCAGAATCTTCTGGAAACTCTGATACTTCAAACTAATTACTCTTTGTCTTTCAAAAACCACAAGAAATCTTCATTTCGATGAAACTGGAGAACTCCAAGTGCTGTGAAATCTCAATATTCTCATAACCCGCAATGAAATTTCAGTTGGTTTGATTTAATGATATAAAATAGACTAGACTAGATTAGACTAGACTAGAAAGGGACTATGGAGATCTTCTAGCTCAACCTCTTGCTCAAGTATATATCATATATCATTTCAGACAAATGGTTGTCCAGTATCTTTTTGAAAGCCTTCAGTGATGGAATATCCACAACTTCTGTAGGCAAGCTATTTCAATGGTTAATTGCTCTCACCATTAAGAAGTTTCTCCTTAATTCTAGGTTGCTTATCTCCTTATAAGTGTCCCATCCATTGGCTTTTATAGGCTTAGGCTACTATAGGAATTCTGAGGTGCCAAATAAATTAAAACAATATGACCTTCCTTTTTGATATATCCTCATTTATATTAAGTGATTCAATTCTGAAGTTACCAGGGGAAAAAACCTTGTACCAAAGGACTCTTACACTATGAGAATGCAGTATGAAACTAAGAAAGCTGGACAGCTACTGTAGGTGGACATTTCCAGATGGACTCTGTACTGCAAATCAGAAAGTCCTGTGTTTTATTCCATCTGGTTCACCTTAATGAATGTTTTATTTCTGGGGGAAAAAAATGGAATAAGCAATGGGAAGCCATAAGGATTATGAGTAGAAGACAACCTCAGCAAGACTCCTTAGAAGAATCCATGAATGAGGCAAGACAATTGCAGGATAAAGCCTCATGTGGAAGTATCAGTTACCTTTCTTAGCGGTCAATGCAGACTAATTAAACTAATGTTTAAGCTGAAAAATAAATTGGGTCTAACAATCAGAATCCATGCTGGAAATGTAGAGAGGGAGAGATGCCGAACTATTGAATTTAAGGATGTAAACATAGGACTGTGATCATGAAGCATTCCATTATTTAAAGTTTTAAACCTACTGGGGTTAAATTGCTTTTATGTGAACTCCTCACACTTTAATGTACATTAATTTCTTCCCCTTCTCATTAATAGGTAATTGTTTCTTTCTTGCTCCCCATGAAAGGTGTGCATTAGAATGCAAAATTCAGAGAATGGATTCCCAAACAGCATTTTAGCCCCAGCTCTAAAATGAACACTGAAGAACAACAATTTCCTCTTATTGTCATTATTGCAGCAGCACATATTACAGTATATACAAAGGCTATATTAACTGTCCTAGGAGTGGAAAGTAATGGAATTCATTGGAATTCAATAAAGTATGATCCTACCTAAAAAGCCAGAATTTAGCATTTTGGGGGATCATAATGTGATTAGCTTGTTACTTTTACCAAAACAATGCAGACATCCTCATACAGAAATCTTATTATCCCACAAAAAATTACTTAAAATATTTGGTCATTTTCTTCTATTATTGAGTCTTATTCTAATCACTCTGGAAAGAAAGAAAACAAAGAAAGAAAAAAAATAAAGGAAGGAAGGAAGAAAAAAGGAAGGAAGGAAAGAAAGGAAAGAAAAAAGAAAAAAGAAAGGAACAAAAGGAAGGAAAGTAGAAAGAAAGAAGAAAAGAAAGAAAAGAAAGGAAGAAAGGAAGGAAGGAAGGAAGAAAAAACAAAGAGAAAGGAGGGAGGGAAGGAAGGAAGGAAGGAAAGAAAGAGGAACAAAAGGAAGAAACAAAGAGAAAGAAAGAAAAGAAAGAAAGAAGAAAAGAAAAGAAAGAAGATCAACTCTTTTCATGACAAATGTTTTTGAAGCAAATAAAAGTTGAGCGTTACGGTTGGATTTTCCCATGTGATGTGCAAAGCATAAAAACCCATTAAATTAGTTTGATCAGAGGCCATCATGGCAGGACCACAAATAATACCCACTGTACCATCTACTGCTGAGTATAGCTGTATGGCACTACTATCAAATCTGAGATGTCTTAGTGTCTATCCAAGCTGACAATCGTAGGGTTGTAATAATCCTGAACACCAGAATCCCAACTGTAAGGTTTTTTAATTTTTATGGCAGTTATCGTTATTCATAATAAATAATGGGTAATACTGAATACAGCCTCTTTCATTATCTTTCTCTTCCCATATCTCTTGGGTATTGCTCAAATATAGGACCATATCTAATATTCTCTCTCTGCTGATTGGAGGGCCATCCACGAGTAAACCAAATTCCACACCCCTCAAATCTTTTCTGGAGAACAGGGGGGGACTGTCTGCACACATTTGGAAGGCATATGGGATGGCAGAACACTGCTGGGAAGAAAAAGGAAAATTATCATTGTGTGAGCAAAAGATGTTAGTTTAAGTCTGACTGTAACTCACAGTAGTACATAACTGCTGACCAATATTAGAATCACTGTCCTGGCATAAGAATGTCTTGCTTTATTTTCGGTTCTAAAGAATCAATGATTCACCAGAAAACTTCCTGTAATGAGATGTTCCTTGGTCAAAGGGCAACAAGTTGGGTGGATGATAATATTTGTAACTATTAATTGTTTATCAGTGCTTTCAGCGTTCCTTGCTATACCCTGATTCAGCAGGTAGCATTTCAAAGGGCAATATTAATTGGCTAGCCAATATAGGTAGTCCTCCACTTAGGACCACAACTGAACCCAAAATTTCCATCGCTAAGCAAGACATTTGTTAAGCGAGTTTTGACCCATTTTACAACCTTTCTCGCCGCACTTATTAAGTAAATCGCTGCAGTTGTTAAGTTAGTAACACGGTTGTTAAGCGAATCTGGCTTCCCCCATTGACTTTGCTTGTCAGAAGGTCACAAAAGGTGATTGATTACATGACTCTGGGACATTGCAAGTGTCATAAATTTGAGTCAGTTGCCAAGTGTCTGAATTTTGATCACGTGGGGATGCTGCAAGAGTCATAAGAGTGAAAAAGGATCATGTCACTTTTTCAGTGCTGCTGTAATTTTGGTCACTGAATGAATAGTTGTAAGTCAAGGACTATCTGTATTCCAAAAAGCCAATAGAAGCAAATTACCAATAACCAGGTGTCAAAAGCAAGCTTTCTCTCTCACAATGTCCAACCACATGTAACAGGTTTTGCATGGATGCTGCCCACAAAAATGCTAAAGTTTGATTGTGACTTCTCAAATCACCTCACAGCTCCTCTCAACTCCTGCTAGGCCTCCTCTAAGTAAACATTCAACTGTCCCTAAGCTTATGAGGTAGCACAAGTTCTCCAGGTAACCGGTTTAGTCCTGTGTGAATCAAGCAATGTAGCTCAGCTCCTGACAGATCACACACACTGACTCATAAATGATGAATTGGCTTGTGATAAAAATACGGCTACCTTTAAAGAAAATAGCATTTTCAGATGTGTTGGAAACTGTGGTGATTCTTTAGTGCTGCTTAAAAGCACAATTGAGGAACTTCAGAAATCTTAAGAAAATGAACCAACACGAGACAGGAAGATTGCTGTTTATTTCTGACCTCTAATGGGCACCATTTTGTGAATTTCCGTGTTTATTAGAAAATGGTGACTGCTGTTTCCTTTCGGTTTGACTGTTGTACAAGATCCATCTGAAAAGTGTAAGGTTGTCAACAGTCCTTATTTGCTGACTCCCAAATACTTTTCCATGTCCCTATCTAATTTTCAAGTACAACTATCTAGAGACTGACTGACATCTTGCCAACCTGCTGGTTCACAATCGCAAAACCTGATTTCTCCAACGGAATTGAGCACTTCTGTTTTAAACTTTGCCTGGGAGCTGCTGCTGGCTGTCTTTCTAATGTCTTCCCCCCCTCCCTCAATTGCTAAACTTTTCCAGTGTTTGTATCAGGGATTGTATTGGGTGTCCTCCTGGACCTCCTGGACTTTAGAAGAGCATTTGACGGCTGTGGCCGGGAGGACTTTCTATCAGGTCCGCCTGATCCACCAGTTACGTCCCTTTCTGGATCGGGACTCCTTATGCATGGTCACTCATGCCCTCATCACTTCCCGCCTGGACTACTGTAATGCTCTCTACATGGGGCTCCCCTTGAGGAGCACCTGGAGGCTCCAACCGGCCGCGCGGGTGGTTATGGGAGCGACGTGGCGTTCCCATGTAACACTTCTCCTGCACAAGCTGCACTGGCTCCCGGTGGTCTTCCGGGTGCGCTTCAAGGTTTTGGTTATCACCTTTAGAGCACACCATGGCTTAGGACCTGGGTACTTATGGGACCGCCTTCTTCCACCAATAGCCTGTCACCGGCCAGTATGCTCAAATAGAGAGGGGCTCCTCCGGGTGCGGTCGGTCAAACAGTGTTGACTGGCAGCCCCCAGGGGAAGAGCCTTCTCTGTGGAGGCACCTGCCATCTGGAATGAGCTCCCCCTGGAGATATGGAGGATCCCGGATTTATGCACCTTCCGCCGTGCCCTCAAGACCTTTTTATTTCAACAGGCTGGCCTGACCTAACTTCCCTTTTAATTGTAAATTTTAAATTTGTTTTAAAACAGTAGGGGTGTTTTAATTTGTTTTGGGCCAAATTATTTAATGAGTTTTTATATTGTCTTTTAAATTTTGTAGTTTGTGTGTTTTATCTTTTTGGCTGTTCACTGCCCTGAGTCCTTCGGGAGTAGGGCGGTATATAAATCAAAAAAAAGAAAAGAAAAGAAAAGAAAAGAAAATGAATGTCCATCTATTTTTTATAGAAATTTGTCTAACTTTGGTGTTTGCTCTCTCTCTTCCAACCTTCATTTCAACCTAGACTGTTCAATAGCCTTTCTTGTTGTTAGTTGCGAAGTCGTGTCTGACCCATCGCGACCCCATGGACAACTTTCCTCTAGGCCTTCCTGTCCTCTACCATCCTCTGGAGTCCTCTACCATCCTCTGGAGCCGACTCCTTCAGTGACTCCATCCAGCCACCTCGTTGTCTGTTGCCCCCTTCTTCTTTTGCCCTCAATCTTTCCCAGCATTAGGCTCTTCTCCAGGGAGTCCTTCCTTCTCATTAGATGGCCAAAGTATTTGAGTTAAAAGTATTTGAGTTAAAATTTGAACATTGAAAAGCCATACTGGGGTACCTAAAAATCTAAATTTCGGGGGGGGGGGGAATCATTTGTGAACTGCTTCGTCCTTTCCCTTTGTGGTATATTTGAGGCTGAGAAGCAATGAGAAAAGAAAAATTCTTTTTTTGTTGTTGAAAGCGCAGATCTACACTTCTGCACAAACGTTACAAGCATTCCCCCCCCCCCTTCTCATCAATGGTGGTTTAATTTGGAGGGAAAGTTTGATGGGAGTTGTACTTAATTATATGTTTACCTCCCATTCTCCCTCCCTGAGTGAAAGAGAGAGAGAGAGGGAGGGAGAGGCTACCTTAACTGGGAAGCTGTGCAGTAGCCTTTGCCTGTCATTTTTAATCAGGTTGTTGGAGGTAATTTTTGTTATGCCTCCTCATTACTGTGTTGTTTATCAATAGGTGCGCCAAGTGTCACTAGCTTTTCTCATCACGGCAGGTCTGACAAAGAGCTGCAGCGCATGGGAAAGAGGCAGCTAGGTGAAACTAATGCCATAGATGTTTGATTCATTAAGAGCTTATTGTTAACGGGGATGTCTGCTTGTAAAGGCTCAGTCAAGCAAAAGAGTGCAGAGTAATCAGTCGGATTTATAGTTTGCAGGGCTTAAAAAAAAAAAGAAAGAAAGAAAATCAACATAAACCTTTGGGATATCGCAGGGGAGGGGAGGCTGCTCTAACCTGAGACCTGCCAAAGAAGGTCAGGCGACACGAAGGTGGCCCCCTTAGTTTGGGGGAAGATAGAGGAGGATTAAAGCCATATGGCTTGGCCTATCATACCTTATGACTTAAGATAACAAAGCCAAGCATTCTGCTTAGCTGACTTTGACTGACATCATCCATTTTAGTTTATGTTGGTCACCTCCGGTAACAGGAAAAAAATGGCCAGGCCAAGATAACATTTGCCTTCTTATTTTTGCATTAAGATGCCTTACAGCTAGTATTTTTGAACACACTGGGGAGGGGGGGGGCAGGTTTCTTTCTTTCTTTCTTTTTTTAAAGAAAACCTCAAGGTTGGTTCAGCTTTCCTCCAGCAATTGTGGGCTTTTTCTGTCTTGCTCTCTTTCTCTCTCCGCCCCCCCTCCCTTGTTTTCAGTTTCTACCTTGCAAATGAGAGGCAGACTTATTCAGAACCAGATGTAAGGCTCCTACAGAATGAGCATAAGCTCTTGTACTTTAAGCCTAATGGGAAGTTTTATATGCAAGGGCCTTGAACTGATTAGTATAATTCCCTCTTTAATACAGCTGTCCCTCCAGATTAAGGTAAACCAAATGTTGCAATCAGAGATTAGTGTACCTTGCCAGTTATTAACATCCCCGGTTGCTCAGTAAGCACGTCAGACACTAATGCTGTGTATTTATTTGCTACTTCCACCCTGGTAACTTGAACTCCTGCACCTGTCAAAGCATTCCAGAGGGGGGGGGGAGAGGGAGAGGGAGGGAGGGAGGGAGAGGGAGAGAGAGAGGGAGGGAGGAGGCTATATATTACTGGAGAGCGAAACTTTTATACCTGTACACCTGTTTGGTTTCGTCAAAATCTAAATCCCCTTCTTTTTCTTTTTCTTTTTCTTTTTTGTTTCTCCCTTGCCAAAATTACCAGGTGGTTTAATCTGTCACTCTGCTGGATTTTATGAAGGAAGACTTTGTATGCAAAACTGTATTTGTTACTCTCAAATGGCTTATTTCCCAACAGCAAAGCTATTCTCCTTAAGGACATTGTTTCCTGGTTTTGTTTTGTTTGTTTTTTTAAAGAAGTGGTAGTGTGCATTCCCCCCCCCCCCTCTCTCTCTCAAAGTTGTGGCTGGCAGTCAAAAGAATCAGTAATTTTCTCCTGCTGGGCACTAATCATTTCGTAGTGCCTGTCTTTACAAGGTGGATCACACAGTTGTCTTAATACATTTGGCAGGATAGCCTCCCTGCCACACAGATGTCAAGAAAGAGAAAGCTGTAAGAAGTAAGAAAACTTTAGGAGTTTCCATGTTCTGAAAAGCTGGCTATATTTTGGGTATCCCCTTCCCCCATGCTTCTTTGGCACATCATTTTAAAACGCTGGTGAATTGAGAGAATCATCAAGAAATTATTTCCATATACAGGAGAAAACATTAATTTGCAGAGATCTTTCTTTTTTTAAAGAAAAAAAAAGCCATATTATGATACATATATATGTACTTTGAAAGACTAATGACAAATATTAGAACAATACATGCATGTTCTTTCAAACCATTGCATTGCTTAGCTTCTCTTCTGTCATGTTCTCATTATACGCTAAATAATAATTGCTGAGCTAACACCAACGAATGAATGAATTCATCTTTTTATTACAGTCACTTGCAGTTGTCTGAATGGTGAACAAACACATTAAAACATAGTAAAAAACAAAGCAGGATGAAATATTGCAATCAGTGGCGAGTTCATCAGTGGATAAAAGTCTACTTAATGCTACAGGCAGCATAACAGAGTTTAGCTATGTTCAAAGAGACTGAATCAATATCGATCTGATAAGAACAGCTATACATAAAAAAAAATCAGAATTTCCCAGGTGTTTTACCATGCTAAATGTTTTCTTGACAAATGCTATAAAGATTCCACATTGCCGTACTTAAGAAACATACTCTTGCAATGTGATGACTTGTATGTTTGTGCTGAATGAAGTGCTATTGTGTTCAGCACAGCAGTTCTCGGAGAGGAATAGTTAACATAAAATGTAGCCTAGTGGTTTGATCTGAAACTTGTTTTCTGAAAGATCAAAATAAATGTTATTATGGGGCCTTTTTTGGTATCATGATAGGGGCTTGGTTCCTTTTTGAGTTATAATATTCTACTGTATTTCCAGCAGTAAACGCTTGCAAGTCATATTTGGGAGATGTTCAGATGGAAGTATAAATTATTCATACAATAAATTGTACTTTGGGGATAATCCCTGTTTGAAAATATCAGGTACTTTTAAAGAAAAGTGTAAGCTAATAAGACTATTAATATTTTAAATCACCTAATTGCAAGTCATATTTTGCAACTACTTTAGTTATTGTGAGAGAATATGCATTGTCTCAAGGTCTGAAATGAAAGGAAGGAAGGAGTATTAGGTATGTTTGCCACCTTGAGTTACTTATAAAGTAATAAAGGTGAGATAACATTTTAGTAAATAACTATTCAATTAAAGCAACTTTTGCTTTCTCAATGTGGTTGTGATACATTAACTGCATATAACATTCTGGAATTAACATCAACATTGATCCTATGTTTTAGATGACTCTAAATCTGTAGTATTTTTTATAAACTTTTATAAATTAAAGTCTGGATCGGTGGTGGGTTGCTACCGGTTCACCTCGGATTGGGGTGATTGGGATTGGGCGAACCGGTAGCGGTGGTGGTGGGATGCTCTGCCCACCTGCCCAGATGCTTCTGTGCATGCCCACGAGCAAACCGGTGGCGACGGGTTTTGAAACCTGTCCCTGGTCTGGATATTGATCATTTTCAAAAACTTTGGAGTGAAGAGTTGGAATAATTCTTATTAACAAATTGAGGAGTAAGGTTTTTAAGAAATAAGTTTATTAGGTTTTCAAGATATACCTGGAAAAATTGATTATTTCCATGTTTATTAGACGTCAGAGAATATTTTAAAAAGGTATGCCATGCCTGCCATCATCTTTATGCTCGATGGAAGGGATATATGATAAGATCACCTTTATTGTCATTTACCTGTGTATATAATGACACACATTAAAATGAAATTCCCGTGGTCTGCTCTTGAAAGAAGGAATGCCATCCTCTGAATATGGCTCCCATCCTTCAGAAAATCATTGATCACCTGTTTAGTCTTCCATAAGAGCTTCAAAACCTGGCTCTATCAATTGGCTTGGATCCCCAATGGGGGTGTCCTTCTCTGAAGGTGGTTAGTGGATGAGGAAGAAGATCTCACCCCCACCCTGTTGTATTCTGATTGTTCACTTATTTAATCTTAGTTCATTTTCATATTTAATGTTCTTATGTTTGCTTTTATGATGTTGTAAGGCTGACCAGTGTCATTTCACAATGAGATGGGCTGCATACGAACATAACATTGCTGAATACGGTTTCAAGAAGTGTAAGACAATTAAAGATGTGTAGGGGATTTTCAATGATAGACCTCAAATTTGGTCTATAATTTATGGAATTTATCAGTATTTACTCTGCATGGACATAGCAATATCTATCTATCTATCTATCTATCTATCTATCTATCTATCTATCTATCTATCTATCTATCTTTTTTCCCAATGGAAAAAGAGTGCTATCCCAGATTTAGAAATCTTGGATTGATGGCATGTATTTGCTCTCTGCTTATGAACTCTTTATTGACCTAATGGGAAGACTGATCAATGTTACTTTGTGAGGTCAAGGTTTAATGGCTTGCTTAAAAACAGAGATTATACACACAGACATACACACATGTGTGTATGTATGTGTGTTCGTGTGTTTTGATTTTTTTTCTCTTTTATGTACATTGAAGCAATAGCAATTAACAAAATCCTTGAAACTATATTGAAGGGGGCTTACAATAAGTCAAAAAAATCCTGTGCCTTCTTTTTGGGCTTTGTCAAATTTCTTTCTCTCCCCCCCCCCTCTCTCTCTATATATATATATCCATCTTCCTATCTCTCTCTCTCGCCTGTTTGTGTGTATTTATACATTTTGTGGAACAAGCTCCTATCTCAGGAATTATGTCCCGTAGCCTTCTGAAGATGCTAATGAAGTCCTAAGCAGGGATAAAGTTTTGTGCTGTGCCATCCAACAGTTGAATGGCTTTAGAATCCATCTTAATTGTCATCCTTATTTCAGGTTGTTGATAAGGCTGGATCTTCAGTTTACAAGTGACAGCCTTGACAAGAAAGCAAGAGGAAGGGTGTAGGCCTGGACTTGTGGTTCTGGAGGGCGATGTGCTCTGACCTGCCTTGTGTTGATACGGACAGTCTATAACAGGATTTGAATTGTCATGGGGTCCCCAGGCAGCCGAAGAGAACAGAGTGGCTGTCCTGCATTTTCCTGTTAGGATCCTGACACGTGAAGCATTGATGAACTCAGCAGAAGAGTGAATAGGAGCTTTTTGGCAGCTGAGACACAAGGGCTAAAGCTGCAGGTCAGAGATAACACGATGGCAGATCTCCTTGAGCACACAGCTACAAGCAGGCCGTCTTCCCTCCTGAGTGCAGGAAACGGCTCATGTTTAATGCGCTGCCTTTATCGTTTATCCTCCTCCTTTCTTCTCAAATGGAACTTACAGATTGGACTGTTTGCCTTTCCTCTCGACTCTCCCCCCCTCCTCCAATTTTCTTTACCATTTTTCTTTTCAGCAAGACTTTCCAGGAAGCACAAATTAATTTTGATAAGGGAAGGCTAAGGTGATACTTGGGTCATTTTAATGTATTCATTGCATTCTTTCTTTCATGGAAAGAAAGAGGTAACCGGTTGGTTGATTTGGAGTCCCACAAGCTTCTTTCTCTCTCTCTCTCCCTCCCGCTCTCTTCCCCTTTCTCCCCTTCCCTCCCCCTCCCTCCCCCTCTCTTCCCCTTTCTCCCCTTCCCTCCCCCCTCCCTCCCTCCCCCTCTCTCCCCCTCCCCCTCTCTCCCTCTCTCTCCCCCTCTCTCCCTCCTCCTCTCCCTCCTTCTCTCCCTCCCCCCCTCCCTTCCCCTCCCTCCCTCCCTCTCCCTCTCTCTCTCTCTGTGTTTTGTGTGTGTACACAGATTTCCCTTTGCTTTTTCCTTTCACATCCTTTCAAGTGGAGGCCTGTTTCAGGAAGGTGGTGGTAGAAGATGTAAAAACACATTCAGTTGCAGCTGGGAGAGGAAGGAAATGCTGGGAAGGTAACTGATAACAGCTTTCTTACCCTTCTCTCCAGCAATATCAGGTAAATTAAGTTGCTTGCTTTTCTTTCTTCTTTTTTTAAAAACTCCAAAACATTCTGGCTGATGTAGAGCTGCGTCTCAGAAGCTGTTTCATTTTAAGCCAACAGTGGGGTTTGTTGTTTTTTTTTTGTACAATTTCCAAATGCAAAATAACAGTTGTGAGCGACTGAGCATTGTCTTTTTATTCAGTGATGTCAAGCCAGCGTCCTGTCTTAATGAAGACAATGAAAAAGCTTCTATCATGTTTTGGCATTGGGGTTCCAATTGCATTCCACTTTCAAGTATTTATGGATAAATGACTCAGAGAAGTTGGGAGGAATCTTCAGAGGTGGGGGAAGGAGGCTAATTCTTTCACACTTAAATCAGAAAACGCAAGCTCTGGAAAAGGACTGGGGGAAAACCTTTGAGACTGCTAATGTTTTATAACAAGGTGGTCATTTAGAACATAAAATAATAGCGTTGGAAGAGACCTTGGAGGTCTTCTAGTCCAACCCCTTCCCCATGGCAGGAGACCCTGTACCATTCTGAACAAATGGATGTCCAGTTTCTTCTTGAAAACCTTCACTGATGGAGTCCCACAGCTTCTGAAAGCAAGCTGTTCCATTGATTAATTGTTCACACTGTCAAGAAATTTCTCCTTAGTTTAGGTTGGTTCTCTCCTTGATTAGTTTCCACCCATTACTTCTTAGCCTGCCCTCAAGTGCTTTGGAAAATAGGTTGACTCCCTCTTCTCTGTGACAAGTAGTGGAAGACTAACAAAGAGAAGACTCCCTAGTCCTTCTCTTTATTAGACTAGACATACCCAGTTTCTTCTATTGTTCATCATATGGTGTAGCTTCCAGACCCCCTATTAACTTTGTTGCTCTTCTCGGCATTGTTTCTAGGGTCTCAAAAACTTTAATTTCATAATTGTATTTCATAAACCACATAATAATAGTATTTCATGTACCACAGGCTGCTTGTGATCTCCATTTTCAAATGCAGCCTCTAAAGTGCCATATTTATGCTAGGGTTATACTAGTCCTTAAGTTATACCAGTCCTTCACTTAAGTGCAAAAGTAATTGATTATTGAAAGAAATGCTGCAGAGAAAGGGGTTATAAAGGGAAAGATGAAGTGGGGGGGGAAGGCAATGGCAGCCAAAGAGAGCAACAGAATGAATGAAATTTATTCTTTTTCTCAAGACCCACACCCTGCGTGCTTCCATGCACCACCTGATATGTGGCCCCCAAACCAATTATATTTGATAGGAAACTAGTTCCCATTCCTGCTTTCCCCCAAGCTTTCAAGAATGCAACATTTTTATTTTCGGCATTTCTAAATTTATATTTTCATTGGTGATATCTGTATGAGAACCAGTTTGATGTAGTGGTTAAGGCATCAAGTTAGAAACTGGGAGACAGAGAGTTCTAAAGTGAGTTAGCCACTCACCTTGGCTAACTTGGGCAAGTCATTCTCTAACAGCCCTAGGAAACAGGCAAGGGCAAACCACTTTTGAAATACCTTGCCAAGAAAACTGCAGGAACCAATCCAGATAGTCACCAGGAGTCAAGACTGACTCAAACAAAACAAAACAACCAACAAACAAAAAATACCCACCCACCAGGGGTGAAATCCAGCAGGTTCTGACAGGTTCTGGAGAACCAGTAGCAGAAATTTTGAGCAGTTCAGAGAACCGGTAGCAGAAATTTTGATTAGTTTGGAGAACTGGCAAATACCACTTCTGGCTGGTTCCAGAGTGGGGTGGGAATAGAGATTTTGCAGTATCCTTCCCCCAGGAGTGGGGAGGGGACAGGGATTTTGCAGTAACTTTCCCCTGCCATGTCCACCAAGCCACGCCCACAGAACCGGTAGTAAAAAAAAAATGGATTTCACCATTGCCACCTACCCACATATATACCGGTAATAATATAGTGTACTTCGTATGATCTTGATTCCATCCCTCTGTTAATACAACCTTATCGTTTGTATGCGATAATCCTTTCTAGAGAGGGAATTCACCAATTCCCTTTGTAACCTTACACAGCAAGAGCAGACTTCATACAAACGGCATTTCTCGGACCTTCTTCTCCTGAATATCTTCCTCAGTCTCTTCAAATCTGCTCCATAGGAACTCCTGTGCTTTTGCAGCAGAGTTGGTTTTGTGATTGGTGACAACGATCGGGTTCACCAACAGCGTCCACTGTTCCAACAACTCTGTAGCACCATCGTAGCCTAATGATAAAGAGTTCTAAGTGTTATGTGCAGAAATGCAATTCAGTCTTCAGTTCAAAGGATTTCAGATAACAAGCCTAGAAAAGATTGGTATATGACATTAGGACCTTCTCAGCGTTATCTCAGAGTTGGTGGAACTTGTTTCTTTGACAGGTTTATCACCTTTCTTTCTTTATGATTTGTAGGTGGACTCTGAAGACCATCCATCCTGCTTTGGAAACCTTTGAATCATGCTGAAGAAAAAAAAAATCTCTATTTTAAATCAATGCAGGTTTTTAGCATCGCCCTACATTTTTGTTCCTTTAAATTGTGTACTTACAATTTTCTCTCTTGCTTTTACCTTTGCTTAGCAAACTTTTAAGATATCTAAATAGGGGGAAAAAAACCCCGAAGTTTTGGAAGCTCCCAACTCAGAAGATACAATGTCTGACAATTTAAAGTATGCATTGATTTATTTAGCATATGGTGATGGTACATTAGCCAGGAGACTACAGTATTAATACAGAATTGTTTGACTGCCTAAAACTGCTAGGCCATTCAGTTTAGGAGCCCTGGAGCACAATGGTTAAAGTGCAGTATTGCAAGCAAACTGCCCACAGTCTGGAGTTCGATCCTGATGGGGCTCAAGGTTAACTCAGTCTTTCATCCTTGTGAGGTTGGTAAAATGAAGATATTGTTGGGAGCAATATGCAAGTAATGCTTGCATTGTAAACCCCTCAGAAAGTGCTGTAAAGCACTATGAAGCAATATATAAATCTAAATGCTATTGGTATTGATATTTATGCACTATCCAGAAGTGCACCGCATGGGACAAACTAGCTCTGCACTCAGAACCGCTAACAGCATTGTGCAGCTTCATCCAGGGCTGTTTCCCTTCACCAATGTCACCTTACATTTGGCCATCATATTTGGGCAGGTCCAGCACCAGTTGGGTTCTTCTGCACGAAGCACCATTATTTTTCCCACCAAAGTGATACCTATTTATCTACTTGCATGTAGCAGGCTTTTAAGTTGCTAAATTGGCAGAAGCTGAGGAAGTAACGGACGCTCACCCCGTCACGTGGTGGTAGGACTCGAACTACCAGAACACATACCTTCATCAGTGTCTTTAAGCCATTGAGCCATCGCACCTCTGTTGCACCTATAGCTTCATATGTTGATGTCCTGGGATTGGATCCTAACATATTATGTAACTATGTTAAGCTTTTGCTGTAAGATCAAGTTCTCAGTCGCTTCATGGCATCTCCAGAGTCAAAAGTGTGGAATTAAAAAAAAATAGAGTTTGGCAATCAACTTCCATGACAGAAGTCTACAAATACAGTTTAATTCTGTTTCTCCTAAAAACATTTGAGAAGTGCTTTAAAGTTTGCCAATGAGGAGAAAAAGGAGGGAGGAAAATGTTTTTTTTTAATTTCGGTGGTTGAAAAGAAGCATGAGTAAGACTAATGGTGGTGAGATTTTTAACTATTATTTTAAAAATTTCCTCTGTTTGCTCTAATTAGTTTGCTGTTTCATGAGTGACAGGGAGGAACATATGACAGTTTTTGTGAGTAGTTTGCTTTTAACAGAGGAAGTGGGCAAGTGGTATATGTTACTTTTAGATTATTTTGTGTGAAGCATCCCGTTTCGATTGGAACTGAAGGAATTCATTTTTCCTCCCTTCCTTCTGGGCAGTTTTGAGTCTGGGTATTTTTAAACTGGGAATCTCTTCTGAAATCAGCAACAGGACAATATTAATTCCAGCAACAGTAGAAAATGGTTCAACTCCTTCAACTTAAATTACTGAAGAAAACAGATTGTGCCAAGATGGTCTCTTTGCTTTCCTTTTAATTTATAGGGAGTTAGGATAAAGGAAAGAAGGGACCATATTAATCCCTTTTGCTGTAGTATGTGATATGACTTAAGCGATTTTGTTTTGTTCAAAGTTCTAAATAGATAGTCCTCAACTTGCAACCACCTGTTTAGTGACCATTCAAAATTACAACGGCACTGAAAAAAAATGTGATTTATGACTGGCATTCACACTTATGCCCATCAAAGCATCCCCATGGTCACATGATCAAAATTTGGGCACTTGGCAACCAGCATGTGTTTAGGACAGTTGTAGTGTCCCAAGATCATGCAATTGCCATTTGTGACTTTTCAAGATGTCTTCTAACAAACAAAGTCAATAGGCAAAGCTGAATTCACTTAACAATCATGTGATTCACTTAACAACACATGACCAGAAAGGTTGTAAAATTGGAAATGACTCACTTAACAATCACTTTGCTGAGCAATGGAAATTCTGGTTCAAATGTGGTTGTAAATCAAGGACTGCCTCCTACAATGAAGAGACACACAAAAAAGCTCCACCTTTAAAAAGCTCCATCTTCTTTCCAAGATTTACTTTGCAAGCCTAGATTTTCAATTGTTCTGTAATCAGCCCAAAGTCTCACAGAAACACTGAAAATAAAAATGCATGAAGCTGCTTCTTTTTATGGGGGAATTGCCTTCAGATATGCTGAAAGGTAGAAATGAGTAAAGCTTCCCCCATTTGGAGACAATGGATAGAGGGAAAAGCTTGAAGGGTTCTCCCCATGATGCTGATTGAATGGCACCGTTGTGGGTTGGTGGATGGCTTAAAAATGCAAGTAGCAGAGAAGGGAAACTGTAAAGAATGCTTGCCCTCAACCAGTAACTTGATTCTGCTATTGGATCTCTGTGGTTACTTCAAAACTTGCTCATATGTGCCTTGAATACTAATCTGGAAGTTTGAAAGAAGTTGGGATCCAGTGCATGTTTACTTGAAGACCAACTTTTAAAGTCATTTGGTCCTAATTCAGATGTATTATGTTCATAAGATTATCAACATGAAATAAATTGGTTGGATTTTTATTGGTCTTTCAGAAGACTAATGTATCAAACCAGTGGTGAAATCCATTTTTTTTTACTACTGGTTCTGTGGGCCTGGCTTGGTGGGCGTGATGGGCATGGCAGGGGAAGAATACTGCAAAATCTCCATTCCCACCCCACTCCAGGGGAAGGATACTGCAAAATCTCCATTCCCACCCCACTCTGGGACCAGCCAGAGGTGGTATTTGCCGGTTCTCTGAACTACTCAAAATTTCTGCTGCCGGTTCTCCAGAACCTGTCAGAACCTGCTGGATTTCACCCCTGTATCAAACAAAACTCCCCTCCCAAGTAAGGCTCTCATTTTGCCTCATTTCCATCTTCTCTCCATCTAGCACCCTTTTTATTTTTATTTTTATTTTTATTTTAACGATGCCAACTCCATGTTGACGCAGCCAGAACTTTTTTGCATCCCTAATTTTATGGAGCAGCTCGTAGAAAAGTTCTCTCTCTCCCTAGTGAGTAATCCCCATTTGAGGTTGCATAAGAGAGCAGGATCAAATTTTACCCCTAAATGGCTGGCCGCCTAGTCCTTCAATTGTATCTTCTGGAAGACCTTGAATCCCTGAGTCCTAATGTGGACACTCACACTTCTGCTTCAGATAGTGCTTAAAGCAGGGCTGTCAAACTCGCGGCCTACAGGCCCGGATGCCTCATGCGCTGGCCACACCCACGTCTGGTTTAGTGAAGCGAAAAAAAGTCATGATATGTCACGTGATGATGCCATGATGACGCGGATTTGACCCCCCTGGTTTAAACCAAGCAGTCAGGCTTCAGTAGTGAGAGGATGTTACATTCCTCATAGAAACAAAGGTCTTTCAAGAAATAATAATAAAAAAAAAATAGAAAAGTTGCAACCAAGAAAGGAGCCAGCAAGGAAGTTGTGATCACCTGAAATGCTGAATGTATGCAATCTAGGGCTGTAGGTTGCAGACCTCTTATCATAAACAGCCAATAAGGTTGACATTCCTCATCCTTCCTTTGGATCCCTGGAGCTTTTAATAATTCAGAAGTAAATAGGTGAATTCAACAGCTGACCGTTTATTTATTTATTTATTTATTTATTTTATTTATTTCCAATTTATATACCATCTTTCTCCCTGAGGACTCAGGGCAGTGAACAGCCAGAATTAAAAAACATACAATACAAATATTAAAACAATTAATATATATATAAATTTGGCTCCAATTTTAAAAATAACAAACCAATTTAAAACGTCTAAAATTACTTCTTAAGCCAGCCCGGCTTGTTGGAAAAAATGGGTTTTAAGGGCACGGCGGAAAGCATTAAGATCCTATCCGAGCATTGGGAGCTGTTAGAAATACAGGATGATTGCTGTGAACTGGTGGACCATTAGAAGTAAGAATAGTATCTGCAATTCTGCAAAATAGGAATTTCAAAGGGTGTATCATTTTTTGGAATAGTAGCAATACTTGAATCCATTTAGATTAGAGTCTGTAGACTAATGTTTGGGTGTCCTTTTCATCCTTGACCCTTACAAATTTTACCCGAATCTTACATATTAATATTAGATATTAATAGGAACATTTTGTCCTGCACGAATGAGGATTATTCCAAACCACACGGAAAAAAAAAAAGTACCTGACCACAAGAACAAGCAATGAAATGTGTAAAAGATGTTTCTTCAAAAAATACGTTTGAAAATTCCCACATTTATGATTCATTTCTTGAAAATGACATCATGAGAAACTTAATTGCATATGTGAGAAAAATTAGTTTACTTTTGCACAGACTCCTGTAATGAGAAGTTGTTTGGTCTGGTGTTGTGGAGATGCCTCAGTTTCCCCTTCTGTTTATGTATTCTGCCAGGAAGAAGCTCTCGCATACAGCGGTTTTACGATGGAAGACTCATACAAATCATGTGTTTTTGGAGGCAGGAAACCACACTGGCTCTCTTGAGGAATGCATTCCTTTCCCTTCTCTCCTGCCAACTGTTTTCACTACTCAACCTGGTTTTCCAGGTCTCCCTACTACCCAGGAAATGCCTTTAAAATCTAAACATTTTGTTGAAAGCAAAGCAATGCATTGGTGAGGGCGTCTATTAATGAAATAGTTTTCCTAGCAACAGTGTTGATTGCATCAAGAAGCATCACTGATAAGATCTCACGTTTTCATCAGTCGATACACAATGAAGCCTTTAAAGCTATAGGCATTGCCACACAACTGTGGATCCTCTCCTCTTGGTAAGAGGGCACACGAAGAATTGTGGAAGTGTTTTGTGGGAGCTGTGGCTGCCCTAGGGCAGGCTTGCCCATTCCCCAAGGGACTGCCGCAATAACACAATTTACTGCAAAACAATGCATCAGGTGGATTTGCAGATTAGAGAACTTCAAGACAGATGCTTAAGGTGAGACTGTTAACTCATCGAGTTTACTATTGTGTGATCTGCTAGCAGCTCTTTCAGATTTGGGAGATGCTAAACCCACAGCCTTCTACGGTTGACTAAATGAACGAAAGATGATTGATGGAGATGGCGATGCTGCCGAAAATATATGCCTAGTTAACTGCTCAACCCATACCCGTATACCTTTTTAAGTGGAAAAGAAATGCAAAAGTAAAGTTATTCCACAATAGCAAAAGCCTTTTCTATCCCAGAGGAATAACATTTTTCTTTTGCAACAATGAGATGCAGGTATCACCTTTTCCTTTCCAAAGGAAATCATCTGGCTTCTTCCTACTGCATGGCTACCCACACTTGCAAACCTCCATTATCCTTTGATCACTTTTTACAGCTGCAGAATTGAAGATTGCTAATGCAAAAGTGCTGAAGGATTGGACAGGCTATGAACTAAGAATGAAGAGGCCTTCATCCTGGGTTGTTTGATTTGGGCTGATGCTACCACCACCACTACTAATCTAAGTCTATGTCTATGTGCAGGTAGTCCTCCACTTATGACCACAAATGAGCCCAGAATTTCTCTTGCTAAGCCAAGCCAGTTTTTAAGTGACTTTTGCCCCATTTTACAACCTTTCTTACCAAAGTTGTTAAGTGAATCGCTGAACTGTTAAATTAGTAACATGATTGTTAAGTGAATCTGACTTCCCCATGGACTTTGCTTGTCAGATGATCGCAAAAGAGGATCATGTGACCCTGGACACTGCAACCTTCATAAATACATGCCAGTTGCCAAGCATCTGAATTTTGATCACCTGACCATAGAGATGCTGCAATGTGTGAAAAATGATCAGATGTCACTTTTTTCAGTGTTGGTGTAACTTCAGTAAATGAAGTGTTGTAAGTCAAGGACTACTTATACTACTAAATGTGTGTATATGTGTATATATATATATAGAAATATATGTATATGAGCCACCGTGGCACAGCGGTTAGAGTGCAGTACTGCAGGCTACTTCCGCTGCCTGCCAGCTGCCTGAGATTTGGCAGTTCAAATCTCACCAGGCTCAAGGTTGACGCAGCCTTCGATCCTTCCAAGGGTGGTAAAATGAGGACCCAGATTGTCGGGGGCAAGATGCTGATTCTGTAAATCACTTAGAGAGGGCTGTAAAGCACTGTGAAGCAATATATAAATTTAAATGCTATTGCTATATGCATATGTGTATATGTATACACAGGTCTCTCGCTTTGTGCATACGTATATAAGTGTCTGCGTTTGCGTGTCTATAACCTTTTTCAGGTTGTGTCATAATACTAACTTGCATGTGTCTGTGTCTATGTCTGTGTGTGTGTCTCTGTGTGTATGTGTCTCTGTATGTCTCTGTGTGTATGCTTTTCACTTACATTGTTTGTATAAGTCTTCCTGTATTTGTCTGAGTCTTATGTAAATCATGAGGACGTTATGACACTGGGGTTCTGAAGTAGTCAAACCTGCACGTGTGGTTAGTACTGATATTCAAATGAGTTGCATGTTATTTGCAGAACAAAATAATTTCTATTATTTCTATCCTACCTTTTGGATGGAGTGCAACCTCTGGCTTTTAATACTCCAAGAACAATAATTATCTAACGTCTGTCAATACACTTCAATAAAGTATCTTCCTTTATTTTAAAATGATGGGATGATTCTTTTTTTTTTTTTGATTTTGTAACGCTATGGCTGGGAATAAGGAAATCTGTAAATTCTAGCAACTTTTATTATCCATTCAGTTTGCTCTGTTCCAAATTTGTGTGAGGGGATTTTTCTTTCTGAATAAAAAAAGTTCAAAAAGTTAATAGGTAGGCATCTTCATACACACTTGTTTGAATTAATTTACATATTCTTGTCCACAGTAGTTGCCTAATGTTAACATATTCTAAAATCTTTTCATTATCATGCATTTGCACATATTGATTTTGCTAAAGTACACATTTTTGATTGAAATCACTGCAAAAATCAGTTTTACAGAATTAACTGAATTTAGGTTTGTGTATTAGTTCAAAATGTGGATTGGCTTTGTTGACATCAAGTTAAATGCATAGTTGATTATAGTGGGGCAGTGCATTTGTTGGTGCAAGGATTATTATTTTACTGGATTTGCTTCTAGGTATTAGTATCATGATACTAATCTGATTGATTATATGCCCTCACCTCTGTGCTGACTTTTAGCAACAACATTGACAGATCTTATCCGGATGATCTGTCCTCAACCTGGCCCTTCAGATTTTCCAGCAGTGCCTTATAGTCTATTATAGTCTGTTATAATCTAGTCTATTTTCTTGCCACAGTAGTTCTTTCCTTCTTTCCCCTTTTCCAGCATTATGGAGTTATCAGAGGAACTGGCATTTCAGATAAAGCATCCAAAATATGATAATTTGAACCTAGGTCGTTTGTGCCCTGAGTAACAGTTCTGGACTAAATTACTTCTACTGTATGATCCATTTGTTTGTTTTCATGGCTACCCAAAATGCTCTTAGGATTCTTCTCCAGCAACAGATGCTGAGACCCTAGAAAGAGTGTAGAGAGGAGCAACAAGGATGATAAGGAGTCTGAGGGCTAAATTATATGATGAGCGACTAAGGGAATTAGGTATATTTAGCCTAAGGAAAAGAAGGCTCAGTGGAGACCTGATAGCAATCTTCCAATACTTAAAGGGCTTATCAGGGAAGAGGGCATTGATTTATTTTCCATAGCATCTGAGGGCAGGACACAAAGCAATGGGTGGAAAGCTGATGAGAAGAAGATCCAACCTGGAATAAGGAGGAATTTCCTGATGGTGAGAAAGATTAATCATTGGAAAGCTTGCTTCCTGAAATTGTGGGTGCTGGAGGTTTTGGGCAGCCATTTGTCTGGGATGTTATAGGGCAGTGATGGCTAACCTTTTTGCCGTCGCGTGCCAAAAGCGGGGGGAGTGAGGGGGATCGCTTGCACGCGTGCCCACATGCACAATTCAATGCCCCCCGCCCCCCATGCATGTGTGCACAACCCCCGCGTGCTCCCCTTGCTTATGGTACGGTGAGCCCGGTAGGCCTCTTTTTTGCCCTCTCCAGGCTCCAGAGGCTTTCTAGGAGCCTGGGGAGGGCAAAAACAGCCTTCCCCACCCTCCCAGAGGCCCTCCGGAGGCTGGAAACAGCCCATTTTCTGACTTCCGGTGGGCCCAGAAGGCCCAAAAATCAGCTAGCCAGCGCACGGATGATGAGCTAGGGCAATGCTCGCGTGCCCACAGATATGGCTCCGCGTGCCATAGGTTCGCCATGAGGGTTATAGGGATTCCTATCATGGGCAGGGGGTGGACTAGAAGACCTCCAAGGTCTCTTCCAGCCCCATGATTCTATCAATATTCAAAAGCATCACTACACACACACACACACACACACACACACACACACACACACACATATTCTATTCTGCTTCTTCAAAGACCTACTTTCACTGCTATAGAATACCTCTTTCCTAGGAAGCTCCTGGCCACATTTTGTTGTGATAACCAAGTCTTTCCACCTTGTTTTATCCATAATACAGTCAATTTGATCTCTATGTACTCCATCTGGTGATGCCATGTACATAGGAATTGTTTTTATTGTTGGAAGATTGTGTTAGCAGTGAAGGAATCATTGGGTTGGCAGAAATTGTCAAACTGTTCTGCTTCATTTATGTTTATTGGGCCATACACTCCGACTATGTTTTACTGCTTACTATTTCTAGCTTTGGTATTCTAGTTTCCAACCAGAAGCAGCACATCTTGTTTGCCCGTCCTGTCAATTTCAGTTTGAGCTTGGCCATAACATTCATCAACCTCCCTCTTGTTCCTTGTTAATGTTGGATCATCAAGTTAGATAACCACCATGGGCAGTTTAGTGAAATGTGTTTAATGAGAAAAAAGTGCTACTGGATCCCTGATTATTAGTACTTTGAAAAATCTTCAGTTCTTTTTCTGTAGAGGCCCACCAATGGGAACTGTACAAACGAAACAAACAAAATGTTAAAAAGTTATGATATTTATGTATTTACTTACCAAGCACATCTAATTTATATTAAAGTAACCAAAATATCTTTACAAATCCCCAAGGCATGTCGCAACTTTCGAGCACCCCTAATATTTGGAAATCGAATTTGAAAATTTTGACATGCCTTATGTACAGATCATCCTTGAATTTCAACTACAATTGAGCCCAAAATTTCCATTGCCAAGTAAGATTGTTGCTAAATGAGTTGCGCCCCATTTTATGACCCTTTTGCCATAGTTGTTAAATGAATCATGTGGTGGTGAAGAGCATCTGATTTCCTCCATTAACTTTGCTTGTTGGAAGCCAGCTGAGAAGATTACAAATAGAGATCACAGGAGCCCGAAACAACTGTGCAACTCGTATATACCCATGCCAGTTGTCAAGTGGCCAAATTTTGATCACATGAGCATAGGGAAGCTGCAACGGTCATAAAGGAGTCCTGGTGGCGCAGTGGACTAATTCCCTGTTATTAAGATCAGCTGCTTCCAATTACTGTAAGTTCGAATCTTACCAGGCTCAAGGTTGACTCAGCCTTCCATCCTTTCTAAGGTAGGTGAAATGAGGACCCAGATTGTGGGGGCAATAAGCTGACTTTGTATAAAATATACAAAAGTATGAAAGCTATTGCTTAACGCACTGTAAGCCGCCCTATGTCTCCGGAGAAGGGCGGCATATAAATCAATTTTTTTTAAAAATAAATTAAAAAAAAAATGTGAAAAACAGGCATAAGTCATTTTTTTCCAGTGCCATTGTAACTTTGAGCAGTTGCTAAATGGAAGGTTGTAAGTCAAGAACTACCTGTATTGTCAATAATTTTATCAATCTATCCATGTGGTTTTTCTTGGTAAGATACAAGAGAGCTTTGACATTGTCTTCTTCCACACAGAATGAAATAAGGCTTGTGTCATTGTTATTAAAGTGAATGCCTGCAGCACCTTGCTATATGCTGCTGCCCTATATAGATGTTTGCTTTCTTTAGCTGGAAGCTCAGACGGCCTTTAAGCCTTGTGTGACCCTACTGACAGTATATATTCTTGGCATTCTTCCATCTTCCCTCCCAGGAAATCTTCCTGCCATAATAAAACCACAGAGCTGGACAAGAGAAGGATATTAAAGTAAGATATTAGAAATGATCAACCTTGTTTGAAATAACACTTCTGGATCAGTTGTAATGACAGTCAGTGTTGAAATATCAATTTAATGGAATAGAGATGGGTAATTGCTCAAAATGTACCAAGTGCGTACCATGGCAAATTTCTTGACTGTTGGTTCTACCACAAATACGACTGACAAAAACTGAAGGCCTTTCTGTAATAAATGAAAGATGTACTGATTTTTTTTCTCATTCTTTGGTGGTCTCAGTTATCCAGCATGTATTACCAATAATATCTTATGTTCCTCAGCTTTTTCTAAAGCCAGCTTGAACATCTGGCATCTCTCTTTCCATGTAGGTCTCTAATCTGTATTGATGATCCTAAGCTTATTTTGCTAGTATGTGTGTGAGCAACAGGGCTATTTCACCATATTTTGAAGTAAGAGAAAGAAAATGATTTGCATCACAGAGGGGTTCTCATAAGTTCAAGACGCAGAAATGTAACAAACATCTAGGACTTGTCTATTGATATTCTTGTGCATGGTCCGGTCATAGCAATCAGGTTGGTATAATTTTTTAAAATATTAAATACAAAAATACTTTAAATCTAACGTCTGATTTTCCTCAAAGGGACAATTGGATTTGGCTAAAATTGGAGGAAGTGTTTGTAGATTTAATTAACGTCGATTTAAGATTTGGTCTAATAATTAGAGCTTTACCCTAAAGAATCAGCAGATTTATAGGGGAAAAGCCAGATTAAAGATCATTATGAATGACTGAATCATCCTATTAACCTGTGCCCCAAATTATACATTGCAAGGATCTATGTTTAGGCTTCTCCCTATGGCATTCTATTTGGCCTATGGAATGAACCACTGTTTTGGCATAAACTCGCTTACACACTCCTGAAATATTGCTTATTACGCAGAAGGTCTCACCGCCCAATGTTTATGCCTGACCCTAAGACTCTTTGGAGTCAGTAGGTTCCTGTAGGCTAGGCCAGAGTATTATAATGCACAATCCCTAAGGACCAGTCAGAATGGATGCCTATTGTGGGCTAGTTCAAATATAAATAGGGAGGGGCATTTTATGCTTGCCTACTGTAGGTAGTTCAAAGAAAAATTACAATAGGCTAAAAATAATGAATCCAGGTGGCTGAATACCAATTTTCCACATTCAGGGAAGCTCTAAAGCTGACCCTGTCATAGCTGTGTGCCAAACCTTGGCTGTTAGGGGTTCTATACACCTTTCACATTTCAGAAACAAAGAGTTACTGACTAGTAGCGATGGCCTAAACACTTACAGACTATGAGGATATTATTTTTACATATTCATTCTTTACAGTTAAAGATGAAGGATAAACGATTGTAGAATATCTCTGTAGATGCCTTATTCTTTATTGGTCAATCCGACAGATTTTCAAGTAGATTTCTAGATGCCAAATTTTACATCAGCTTAAAGAAAGTAACCTAATTATGCTTAAAGCCAATTGTTTATTTTAGGGAGAGTGTTCCCATAGACTCTGAAAAAGATTGGCAGGTTACAAATTTATGATTGGCTTGCTCTTTCAAATATTGGTTCTGCAAAATGTAGAGCCAATGGACATTACAATTTGTAACTTTGATTTCTGCAGCTTGGGTCTGTGGTTTGTGCTTTCATTGCTACTGAAAGGTAATCAAAAGATTAGAAAACTGCTGAACACACCTTTTTTCAACTTTTCACAGGTTAAATCGGTGTTTTCCAAACTTGGCAGCTTTAAGACTAGTGGTCCTCAACTGCCCACGCTGATTAGGGAATTCTGGGAATTGAAGTTCACCTAGCTTAAAGTTGCCAAGTTTGAGAGACACAGGGTTTAATTACAGGCTGTATTTGTTGTGTTCTTGAAGCATTCCTTTTCCCCATAGAACAAGGATTCTTCTCAGATTGTTCCAGTCCCTGTTCTGCAATAGTTGGATACTTCAGAACTCTGCAATCTGATCGGTGGATTGATAAATCATTTTTTCATCTGATGGGACATATGAATTACTTCACTTAAAGTGGTAAACTAGCAGAAACTCATTTTCCTTCCTTCCATCCTTCCTTCCTTCCTTCCTTCCTTCCTTCCTTCCTTCCTTCCTTCCTTCCTTCCT
>WNWU01000006.1:16229066-16245020 GCA_012654045.1 Ptyas mucosa
GAAAGAAAGAAAGAAAGAAAGAAAGAAAGAAAGAAAGAAAGAAAGAAGGAAGGAAGGAAGGAAGTGCATTCATTCTGTTTTCTAAGCTCTTGATTTATACCACAGTGACAGATTATCTTTTGAGCTACATTGGAGTTCCTTTTCCAGAAACATTGTTTTTCTATTGTGTAAATAGATTTTAAAAACAGATGGTGTAGAGTCCTCACTTTGTTAAAAGTAAGACACGTTGTACATGCTAAGTATACATTTTTCTCACTGCCTATTTTACATGTTTGGTCTAGTTGTTAGGGCACTAAGCTAGAAAGTGAGTTCAAGTTCAGCCTTAGCAAGGAAAGCTACCTGGGTGATCTGGGCCAGTCTCTTTTTCTCAGCCCAACCCACCTCATGGGGTTGTTGTTGTTGGGAAAACAGGAGGAGGAAGGTATGTTGGATATATTTGCTGCCTTGAGGTATTTGTAAAACTAAAAACTAATAAAGGCAGGATATAAATATATAATAATCAATAAAAATGTTTCTTGATGATATGTGTAAAATAAATACATGTTAGCTGACGAAAGGATGTGAGGATTATAGGTGTGAGGTGTTATAAATCATGGATACTACATATAGCCAGATACTATGTTTTTTAAACCACAGAGTGTGGCTTATTATGTGCCCATTTGATTGAGGCTTAATTAACTATGGCTTAGTATTATGTCATTATGTCTTAATATTATGTCTTAGTATTAGGGTGTGGTGGCTCAGCAGTTAAAGACCCTGAGCTTGTCAGCTGGAAAAGTCTGAGGTTTGAGACCTGAGCACAGTGGGGGTGAGCTCCTGCTACTTGCTCCAGCTCCTGCCCACCTAGCATTTCAAAAGCATGCAAATCAGTGGTGGGTTGCTCCCGGTTCTGTCTGGTTCTTGAAAACCGGTAGTAAAAGCAGTGGGAGGTTCCGCCCACCCACCCAGATGTCATAAGGTACGATCTGCACGCGCTCCCGTTGTGAACCGTAGTAAAGGTAAGTAGAACCCACCCTGATGCAAATGTGAGTAGATAAAAGGGTAGCACTTCAGTGGGAAGGTAACAACATTCTGTGTGCCTCAGCGTATAATCATGCTGGCCACATGACCATGGAAAGGTCTTCGGACAACACTGGCTTCTTTGGCTAAGAAATGGAGATGTGCATCGCCCCTAGAGTCGGATATGACTGCATAGGAAAAACCTTTACCTTTAGTATTATGTCATAGACCAAAGACTTGGCTTTAGTTTAAGCCAGGAATGCCATTTTATATAGCTCCAAAAATCTTTTGAGTGGCAGAATGCCAGGGCAATTTCTAATACAGCCTCCACAGAATGTGCTGGACTTCAGCTCCATCAATCCTTGCTAGAGAGATCAGTGGCCACATGGCTTTGTGGGAGTTAAATACACCACACATCTGGAGCTCCAAACTGGATGCTGAAGTATTATAAATGTTTTGTTAATTCTCAGATTCCAGACCATTTAGAGTTTCCCAGGAGACTATGAGTAATAAAATAAAAGCTGAGCAATTTTTCAAATAAGAAATAGCCTACTTCATAATATTGCAATGCCTTCTGTGTGGATTATACATCTATGGATCATGAGTAGTTTGTCTGTGGTGGGCAATCAAGTCACTGTGGGCTTGTTTTATCTCACATTGGAGAGACTGTTTAAAAATCAATGAAGTATTTTTTGGAAGTTACTACTAGCTAAGTGGTATGGGTCCAGGTTACCTGATGAAGAGTCTCATCCCAATGCGTTTGGCCCACCCTACTTATTCTGGCTGAAGTGGCATGCTCCAGATACCATCAGCCAAGGAATTCAGAGAGGAGCCTTTTTTCCTGTGGCTCCCATCTTCTGGAACATCAAGGTGAGATTTGTCCTCATTCTCTTGGTCTTCTGAAAGAACCTGAAAACCTGGCTCTACCAACTGGCTCGGGGTCCTGATGGGGGCATCCCGTTCTGGAGGTGGCTAGTAGATTAAGAGAAGATTCCCTCCTCCATTGATTCTTTTTATTTGCTTTGTTGTCAACTTTAATGTTTTAACTTTCAGTGCTCAATAGTGTTATTTTTTTAATCTTCTAGTTGTTTTATTCTTTATTTATGGCACTGTAACCTCCCAGGGTCACTTGATGGCAAGATGGGCTGGCATATAAATTTAATCAATAAATCAATCAATAATAAATGAAGTATCTAAAATCTTACAATCTCACATCTTCATATCAGATGTGAATTGACTAGGGGGGCCTGCACATACCAGCTCCCCCTTGATGCATGTACTGAAATTACCTGTGTCATATTCAGTATATATGTAGTGGGTGTATGTGTGTATGTATATGCAACAATAACTATATATACATCATCATCATTTTATCCATTGTATGTATGTATGTATGCATGCATGTATATGTATATGTATATGTATATGTATGTATATATGTATATATATATATATATATATATATATATATATATATATATATATATGTATGTATACCCTGTTTCCCCCAAAATAAGACATCCCCAGATAATAAGCCCAATCAGGCTTTTGAGCCCATGGCAATAAAGCTAAGCACTTATTTCAGGGTTCAAAAAAATATAAAACAGGGTCTCATTTTTGGGGAAAAATAAAATATATACATAAAATTGTATATTCTGTACAATAAAAATTATTATTAAAAAGGAGAAGGGAGGGAGCAGGATGAGCAGCAGCTTGATGGGATCTACTATTGGTCCATCAGCCACCTCCAGGTGGTCCTCGACTTGTGATCACAATTAAGCCTAAAATTTCTGTTGCTAAGCAAGACATTTGTGGAGTGACTTTTGCCCCATTTTATGACCTTTCTTGTCATAATTGTTAAGTGAATCACTGCAGTTGTTAAATTAGTAACACAGTTGTTAAATGAATCTGGCTTCCCTATTGACTTTGCTTGCCAGAAGGTCGCAAAAGATGATCACGTGATCCCAGGATATTGCAACCATCATAAATATGAGCGAGTTTCCAAGCAGGCATGTGACCATGGGGATGGTGTAACGGTCATAAGTGTGAAAAACAGTTACAAGTCACTTTTTTCAGTGCAGTTCTAACTTTGAACAGTCACTAAATGAACTGTTGTAAGTCAAGGACTGCCTGTGTCATGCTGGAGGACAGCTGGCAGAACCAGGTCTTCAGGTGAAGGTGGAAGGTGAGGTGGGGGGGGCAGGTCTTACCCGGAGACAAGAGGAATTTTTTTTTAAAATTTGATTTATATGCCGCCCTTCTCCAGAGACTCAGGGCGGCTTACAATGCGCTAAGCAATAGCCTTCATACTTTTGTATATTTATACAAAGTCAGCTTATTGCCCCCACAAACTGGGTCCCCAATTTACCTACCTTAGAAAGGATGGAAGGCTGAGTCAACCTTGAGCCTTGGTGAGATTCGAACCTGCAATAATTGCAGGCAGCTGATCTTAATAACAGGGCTTTAGACCACTGTACTATCCAAGGCTCTTGATTGATGGAATCTGCAGTGTGCCTCCTCTGCTGGCATGGATGGGATACATCTGTCCCATTGGGGTGAGACCAGTGGTGAAATCCAATGTTTTTTACTACTGGTTCTGTAGGCGTGGCTTGGTGGGTGTGGCAGGGGAAGGATAAAATGAAGTTTTTTAGCAGTAACTGTGAGAGAGATCTTGGAGTCCTAGTGGACAATTACTTAAATATGAGCCAGCAGTGTGCAGCAGCAGCCAAAAAAGCCTATGCTTATCCTAGGTTGTATTAACAGAGGGATGGAATCAAGATCATACGAAGTACACTATATTAGTACGGTATATATGTGGGTGGGTGGCAGTGGTGAAATCCAATTTTTTTTACTACCGGTTCTGTGGGCGTGGCTTGGGGGGCATGGCAGGGGAAGGTTACTGCAAAATCCCTGTCCCCTCCCCACTCCTGGGGGAAGGATGTTGCAAAATCTCCATTCCCACCCCACTCTGGGGCCAGCCAGAGGTGGTATTTGCCGGTTCTCCAAACTGCTCAAAATTTCTGCTACCGGTTCTCCAGAACCTGTCAGAACCTGCTGGATTTCACCCCTAAGTGAGATGGTTCCTCAAGTAACCTGGATCCACTCCATGCAGGGCTTTAAAAGTAATAACCAACACATTGAATTGCATCTGGAAAGAAAACATCAGCCAGTGCAGCTGAAGGGTCAGCAGTATAACATGAGCCACCAGAGACTACCCTCACCACTGTACTCTGCACCAATTGAAGCTTCTGAATGCTCTTCAAGGTTGTCCCACATAGAGTGCATTGCACTAGTGCAAGCATGAGATGACCTGGGCTTGAATGACTGAGCATAAGGATTGCTGATTGAGGAAATGTTGCAACTGGCACACAACCCAGAGTTGTGCAAAGGCTCTCCTCTTTGAGCAGGAGTCACGAGTCCAGGAGAAACCCCAAGTTGCGAAGTGCCACCCCATCCACAACTAAAATGTCAATGTCCCAGACCTTGGAGCTCCATGCACCCAAAGCCCCTTGGTCTTACTGGGGTTCAGCAAGAGCAGGAAACTATACCAAGATGAGGAAGAAGGAGGTGCTGTGAAGGAGGGTAGAATCCCAAGTTCTTGTGTCATGTTATCGATGACCTGAATCACATGAAGTCTCTCAAGGCATTTATCACTTGACCCAGATTATAGGAAGCTTTGGGTAAGAGGCAAGTCTGGATGTAGATACTTCCTGTTGATACCTAGAACAACTCTTAGGGTAGGGCTAATCCGGATCCGAGTATGATGCAGAGTTGGTCAGTTTGAGACTTACCCATCAAACAATTGAATCCCACTGCACCTGAAATTATATTGAAATTGAATCATGGCATTAGCTAATCTCACTGTATTGCTTAAGAGTTGAATCTCTTTGGAATAAGAAATAGCTTTCCTTGCAAAACAAAGCAACAACGGTGCCAGCTGGGCTCTCTTGTCCAGCCCTCTCTTTTTATTTTGGCTTAGATGCCAGTCCATATCTGAAGACTCCAACCGTTTTCCCTTGAAATCTTTCCCACAGCATCAGATTACACCTTCTGAAAGCTCAATGGGAAATAGAACATTTCTTCAGCAATGCATTGCCAAAAATCATGGATTCTACATCTAAAATTTGTGTGTGTGTGTGTGCTTTCAAGTCATTTTTTTGATACCCAGTGACTGTCTGGACTAATCTCTGCAAATTTCTTGGCACAATTTCAAAAATGGTTTGCTTTTGCCTTCTTCCTAAGGCTGAGAGAAAGAGAGAGACAGAGTGAATGGCCCAAGGTCACCCAATTGACTTCATGCCTAAAGCAGGACTAGAACTCACACTCTCCAGGTTTCTAGCCTGCTGCTTTAAGCACTCCACCTAAACTGGCTCTAATCTAGAAATTTAGCATTTAGAAGAAAAATGCAATCTATTTGTACATTTAATAGAAATTATAGAATAAATTGTCTATGGGGCCTGACTTTTGGTCCACTGTAAATGTGTGAGTATGTGTGTATGTGTGAACTGTACATTTTGAATTCTCCTTAGCTACAGTAGACACACTTTTCATGTTTCCATTTAAAAAAAAAGTAAACCTAAAGAATTTACTTTGAAGAAAAGCTTTGAAAACTTGCCAAGCTGTCTTTGTATTTTGAAAGTCTACATCACGAAAGCAAATAGACACTGGTATAGGAAAAAGAAAACTATTACCATTGTTTTCTTGAAAAGATAAAGAAGAAAGCATGCAAAACTTCACAATGTGTAAAATATGTATTATTAGAATTCATTTGAAATCATTGTCTCTACCCTAGTAAACTCATGATGGCCTTTTCTTCTGTAGAGTTTGAAATATATCTGTATCAGTTCTTTATGTATTGTTCCTTTGCATCCTTTAATTTTCCACATTAAAACAATTCTATTTCAGTTGGACTAGAAGACCACCAAGGTCTCTTCTTACGATTCCATGAAGTGATTAGCGAGAGGTGAAATCCAACAGGTTCTGACAAGTTCTGTAGAACCGGTAGGGAAATTTTGAGTAGTTTGGAGAACCGGCAAATACCACCTCTGGCTGGCCCCAGAGTGAAATGGGAATGGAGATTTTGAAGTATCCTTCCCCAGAGTGGGGTGGGAATGGAGATTTTGCAACATCCTCCCCCCCAGGAATGGGGAGGGAATGGGGATTTTGCAGTATCCTTCCCCTACCACACCCACCAAGCCACACCCACCAAGCCACGCCCACAGAACTGGTAGTAAAAAAATTGGATTTCATTACTGTGATCAGCTATTTTGAAAAAGTCACAACAGCTGGGTTAATTATCATGGACTTTACAGGTTGAACATTTGTAAACTTAGGTTTAGAGCTATACACTGCTTCTTTTCTGAATTTCTCACCACAACCTGCTACTGAATTTCCTTCAGCCCAGAGGAAGCAAGAACCCACACATGTCCTTATTTGCTGACTCCATTTTGGAATCTCACTATAGTAGAATGACTCATAGCAGATAAAATTCCAGAAAGTCAGAAATTATACTGTAGCTGGAATTGATAAAATGGTCTTTTTTGGGATGCTTTAATAGACAGGAGTGATTTTTGGCAAGCCACTGCAATAATCCCAGATATCTGATTGCATTGCTAACTACTACCAACAAAGGGTGTCCCATGAGGAGGAACATTAGTGAAGATACTTCATATTTAACTTGCCATAATTATTTTATAACCTAACATCATGTTCTTTTCCAAGGAGCATGCATTAAAATAGGAAATGCATGCAACGTGGGGCTTCGATTAAAGGCATGGGAGATACTGACGACTTCCATGCTTATATGCTACTTAAAAGACATGTAATTCTTGATTTCGATTTAAAAAAAACCCAGCTGCTACAGCACAAGTTGGTATATATTGTAATGACCCCTAAAGCTTACCAAACATTTTGTTTTTTAATACTTGACACATACAGTACTTTAAAAATTGTACAGGTAGCAGCTTCACATAGTTGAGTTAGTATTCACCAAAGAATAATATCAGGACATTTCTAGAAGTCAGGCAAGTTTCCCATTAATAATAAATCCCAGCCATTCATATTATGTTTGTCTATCTTAAAGCCTGGGATATATGTTTTAAAAGGAGCCCCATATCTACTATGTGGATAGATTTCAAAACTCTGGATAATTCAGAAAAAAAAATACCTTTATTTTATATGCTATTGTCCAGGGGTGGGTTTCAAAAAATTTAGCAAGGGGTTTTCTGCCCGGTTGCTGGGCGGGCATGGCCATAGTGGGCGTGGCCTAGTCGGCCTCCTGCACCATGGCAGGTGGGTGTTTTTGTCCTCCCCAGGCTCCAATGGCTTTTCCCACGCTTCCAGGAGGGAGAAAACAGCCTTCCCAGGCTCCAGAGGCCAGAAACAGGCCTGAACTTCCGATAGGCCCACTTTTCGCCCTCCCCAAGTTTCCATGCGCACCCTGCACTTACCTTTATCCCAAAACAGGCTGCATGGGGACTCCTGGGAGAGGTGGGATGGGAGGGGCCATCCAGGAGTGGGATTTGGGGATTCTCCGAACTGCACAGAATCTTAGCTAGAGGTTCTCCCGAACCCCTGTGAACACCCAGAAGCCCAACCCTACTATTGTCCATATATAATAATTTTCTCACAAATAGGAAACAGAATCTCATTTTTATTTAATTCTCACTTTCCTCCCCCTCTCCCCTCCATTTGTCCTAATCTCAATACAATGCTACGGGAGCTGGATGTTCTTAAAGAAGTAACATCAGCTATTGGAAAATGAAGATATTGCAATGATCTGGAGACATATTAATATACAATATGATGCTTCCTCACATAAGAGCAATTCCAACTGTGGCTTTTTTGGTGTCTCTTTTTGGAAATATATTTAATGCATTATTTAGAACCATGAGAAGAGGATTGTGGTAATATAGAAGCCATTTTCTTTTGTTTTTTAGAAAACATTTCAGGTCATCGATGTTTTTTCCATGAAGACTAAATTCTAGGAAATTGCCATTGATTTTCGCAGGAAGTATGCCATACAATTCCTTCTGGAAGTCTACAGGGATTGTACCATGAGTTTGTAGGCCATCTGGGTCATGAAAAGATCATTTTGGCAGTTAACAAAACCACAACTCATTTTGGAGCTACTTTCTTCAGGCAGATTTAGATTCCTATAGAAACCAGAAAAAGTGATCCATAAATACTGGCTAACTATAATCCTCAAAAACATATGGGTTTGTTTGTTTGTTTCTTTTTCTTTTTTGGGTTGCTTTGTGCAGAAGACTATATGGGTTAAGACTTTGGGATTATAATAACATTCTTATCAACTGGCTCCCTTAATCAGAACTGAACTAAGCTCTTCCCTCATTTCATAACCTTGCCCCTTCTTTGAGATAACCATAATGATCTGATGATCTGTACCCAAACCTTCTAGTTATAGGACATTTCTGAATGCTGTTGTTAGTATTTCACAAAAAAGAAACCCAGCAAATCGTGCATTTCAGGTGAATGGGTTTTTTTTTTCCCCCTTGGTTTGGCACATTGATACGCCTTCACACTTGGCTGGGCCTGAGGTGCATTTGTTCAAAGCCAGATTGTTTTAGTTAACATAATAAGTGAACCTGCTGTTCTACCTGCATGTCTGGGAGAATTGCCAGGAGACTTCCCGACATTTCAATCAGAGGGATAGGGTTATAAAGCTGTCAGTTTCCTGGTAGGCTAATTTGCCTTTCCTTTGGACCTACTGTAACATTCAGTTCATTGACAGAGAAAACAACCCTGGTTCGGGAGATAATATTTTAGCTAGGATCAGTGGGAAGACAATCCCACTAATTTCTTTTGAACTTTCCTTTCTATTAGGATGAGGGCAATTGTGGAACTAAACATTGCTTCAAATAGGGATTTGCAACTTTGTCATGATTGTGCTTAGTACATATTTTTATATGGCGTTTGTCCTCTATTCTGTAGAATCTTGATGTCAAAGGGAGTATGATTTTAATTGTCACCTATAAAAAAATCTTACAGGTTGTATTCAATAACTGTACAACCAGAAGAGATCTCATCATGATTTTCTTCTTCTTCTGATTCATTGTATTTTCATGGTGGATTGTGAATATCTTTGTGCCCACTGGAGACTCATCAAGGAAGCAGCTCCTTCTAAAAGGAAACTAGATTTACAGGCTGATCTGGAGAAGCATGTGAATGAAATAGTAGGTTTCCATACAAAGACAGGCTTACTCATGCCACCAAACTTGCTGCCCCCTTGGCAGGCAATCATCTGGAGATCATCCAATACAGTTAGGTCCACACATCATGTTTAATCATAGTTCCTTGAAGAAAACACATCTGATGAGGATCACACAGCATATTGAATGATGGATTACAAATGATGGGGACTGGATTCATAGTAGCAATAGCACTTAGCAATAACACTTATATATCATCCATAGTGCTTTACAGCACTCTCTGGATGGTTTATCATGAGAAGATTATTTGCATATTGCTCCCAATAATCTGTTCCTCATTTTATCAACCTCAGAATGATGGAAGACTGAGTCAACCTTGAGCCCCCATCAGGATCAAACTCCAGGCTGTGGGCAGAGTTTGCCTGTAGTGCTGCATTCTAAACACTGCACTACCATGGCTTCTTCCTAATATCTACTGAATTACAAATTTAGCTTTGTTGGATGGGTGAACCTCGTCTCATGTCACTTGTCCTCAATTTAGTGTCCCCCTAGATGTGAGGCTCACTGTTTGCAAGTTCCCCCAGCTGAACAGATGCAGCATAGCTTCAGCTATAGTAAGTACATCTTTATTCCATACATGAATCAAAAGATTGCATCAGATCAACTATTTGGAAATGTGTTAATACAGGTAGTGATTACAAATTAAATTATCTATTTTCCCTGTGAAACGCACCCAGAGCAAGCCATTGCCTCACACTCGGTTTCCACCTCCTCTAATAAATTCCGAGGAAAACATCTCCTATAGAAAATGTAATTGGATTGTAATTTTCTCTCACAGCTCCACTCTTTTCATAAAGCTGTTACAAACATTAGGAAGCCTCCTTCATACTGAATTCCCATGCCTTTTGTTACTTTTACATTTTTTTCAGTTAAAAAAACAAATCAGCATCCTTTACTTTGCTGTTTTCTTCATTCTGGTACATCATGTCTTTGCTGTGTGCTTTCTGTTTAATGAACTGGTCATTAATTTGAAAAAGAAAATAGTTCAGTGCATTGTTTAGTGATTTTTTAAGATTTAACTGAACAAATGACATAAGTGATAAATATTGAGGGAGTGCAGTGTAGGAAAGTTGCCTACAGCTGGCCGTTAGGAAGGTAAGCACAGCTATCAAACACACTTTATAAAAATGCTTCTCTGGATGGAATGATATTTGAAATGTTTGAAGCCTACAGGTTAAGATTGCAGGAACATGTTGATGGGTCTGAGAGGTGAGAGCACAGACCTAGAAGGTAAAGAAAGACAGGTTGTGTCAGAAGCAGAGAGGAAACTAAGGATGTTAGGTTCGCCTGTCACAGAAGAAATGTCTTCACAAAAATTCAGATGCTGCACAGAGACAGGTTCCACGGGCAAGCTCTTTGAGATCTGCTGAGTTAAGAAAAGAAAGTGGGACTGTGGGTAAAGTAGAGTTTGTAATCCAAATGGAAATTATTCACCATAAATAGCTGCTTTCTTGTCTTGTAGTAAGACTTTGTGAAGGCTTCACCAATTCACCTGTTCAGGGCCTCAACCTTAGTTGATTTGTATGACTAGTGGGAAACTGTAGTAGAACCCAAAATTGCAATAGTTACCAGAGCAGTTCAAAGCATGGACCAACCCTGAGATCGCTTTGTTATTGTTTCTGCTGGAAAGTTTCCATAAGCTCAACATCACCTAATGTAAACAACAACAAAACAACAATAACAAAACAACATTGTCTTCTAGCTTACATGCATAATATAGGTCGGATGAATTAATTTGATTCAGAGTATGAATGAACAACACATTGATGGCCAAAGGTAACCAGGAGAGATCTCATAATGATTTCTTTTTCTTCTTCTTCTGGTCTACTATAGTTTCATGATAGATTGTGAATATTCTTGTGCCCATTGGAGATTCACCCTCTTCAAGGAAGCTGCTCTTTCTAGAAGGACACTAGATTTACAGATAGATTTAAAGAAGCACATAACTGAAATGGCAGGTATCCACCCAGGCTGTACTTATGCCACCAAGCTTGTTGCCCCTTTGGCAGGCAGTCATCTGGAGATCCTCCAATACAGTCTGGTCCATACCGGTGGTGGGTTGCCCCTGGTTTGGACCGGTTCGCAAGAACCGGTAGTAAAACTGACGTGAGACCCCGCCCACCGCTCCAATGCTGTCATCAGCTATCTGCGCATGCACAATCCCATTATAAACTGGTAGTAAAGGTAAGTAGAACCCACCTCTGGTCCGTACATCACGTTTAACCATGGTTCTGTGAAGGAAGCACATTTGATTGGAATTGCACAGTATTTTATTTTCTCTGAGAGTGCAAAGACCACATATAATGGGTGAGAGAACGATGCAAAATGGGCTAGTCCATATCAGGACAATGGTGTGCTGGAAATGTACAGCAACTGGCTCTGCCAGTTCCATTGCCAGTGTTGCACTATTCCTCACCTAATATCTGATCAACATTCTAGGAATATTGGCTTGCTTAGCTCTTAAGTGGGAAAAAAAATTCATAGAAATTAGCAGCTGGCTCCTGTGAGGTGGTAACAAGGTGCACGATTGAACTTATACCATAATAGTTATGTATTTTCTTGTCTAAATGATGGGGAAATTACTACTGATATTCATCAATCGTGATTGGAATAACTTTATGAGATTGCCCATACCTGATGTAAGGTATCATTGTTCTCCACCATTATTTCTTAACCTTCATTAAGAGATGATTGACTGATTAATTCTGAATTAATAATAATAAAAACAATTAGAGCATCACTTGAATACCATAGACCCTGACAAAGTCACCATCAGTCAATTGTAAAAGGCAGCTTTACTCAGAGCAACTTACATCCTGAGACAATATCTCTACCACCATCAAACATCCACATCTGCCTATCCCAGGTCATTGGGAAGAACCTGATAGGTGGATAAAAATTGCCAAAGCCTGTCTGAGCATCAGGCTGACTGTATGATGAATCTATTATGCTACAATGCTGAGGAAATGTCTTTCCTCATTTTCTTTCTCCCACATTCTGCAGTGGGCAAATGAAAAGTGTCTCCCATGTTCTAAAAATTCACAAGGCCCTGTGAATATACAAAGTGGGAAGGATGAGTGAACATGTAGATCTTTTTCTTCTTCTTCTCGCTTGACCTTCTCAACACTCTCCTAAACTTCCTGAAGTGAAGATAACAAGAGAGGTTCAGGGCAAAGCCCTCATATTTCTATGGGAACACAGAGATGAGACATCTATCCTTTTATCCATTACTCATTCTTAATAAGGTAACGCCTGTCTGGAGTTGGAGTCATCTGACTGGGCTACATTTGACTTCCCAGGTTGAACTGAATGACTTGAATTGTACTTTAGAATTTCATCCCTGTTGTTTGATAATGAAGACCAGGAAGTTTTACGTTTAATGCAGTCTTTGTTGCCTGTAAGCGAAATGGCCAATGACATGAAAAGCAGACTACAAAGGGGCTGATTTGCAGCCAAACAAAACAATTCCTTCGCTGGTATATGAGATAAATAAAGTTATAAATTTCGTTTAGAACACCTGGTCTTGTAGATATTTATTTGGATACATAACCGGATCTATCAATCTAAAAAAATTGTGATGAGCTTAAAAAAATATGGAAACCAAAAACAAACAAAATGGCATAAAGCAGAATATAATGTTTCATTAATATACTGCACCACCAAGAGCCTTGGTGGCGCAGCAGACTAATGTACTGTTAAGTAACACCAGCTGCCTGCAATTACTGCAAGTTTGAATCTCACCAGGCTCAAGGTTGACTCAACCTTCCATCCTTCCGAGGTAGGTAAAATGAGGACCCGAATTGTGGGGGCAATAAGCTGACTTTGTATAAACAAGAACACCGCTTAGGTGGGGGTCGAAAGCCCTACTAAGCGGGAATATACAAAAGTATGAAGGCTATTGCTTAACACATTGTAAGCCGCCCTGAGTCTCCGGAGAAAGGCGGCATATAAATTAAACCAATAAATAAATAAATAAATACTAATATCTCCATTGCTAACATTTTTATTCTCTTTTAATTCATGTTTCTACATGACAAAACAAAACATAACAAAAACTTTGACTGGATCAGACTATATAGACTGCTGTCTTCAAATACCCAAATCAAAGTCCAAACTGAGGGGAGAAAATATATATATATATATATATATATATATATATATATATATATATATACACATACATACATACACACACACACACACACACACACGCACATACCGTAAAAGATGAATCAGACTTGATGGTAGATTTTTTTTTAAAAAAAAATCTTGTTTGTGTCATGTTCATGTTAAATGGTCTGAAGTTTTAATTTTACATTAAAAGGAACCCCTGGTATAAAACAAAGTGAAAATGCCTTTATCATGTCTTTCCTTTTTGCCTAATCATTCATATTGAGTTCAGCTGAAATTTTTGTAAAGTTCCTTCATAGTACATAATGGCACTAAGTTTTAGCCATCTTCTTGGCTAAGCACACTTATAGTATGTTCTACTAGCTCCGATTACCATCAAAACCCCATCATTATACCATCGCCTCAGTTAGGAGGCACTGGAAGATATTTGCCAGTCTCTTTGAAGGTAATGGACATTCGGTCCTCCAGTCTTCCCTGTTTTATCCCTGTTTTATCCCTGTTTTATCCCTTCATACAATCCCATCATGCTACTCTCTGTCTTTTCAATAAGGTCTGTTAGTTTTAAGAGAGGGAAGATAGGGAAGTACCCTCAGTCTCAGTGTTTCCAAATTTTCTTGGGAAGTCTTTGAGTTCAGAAAATTATTATGAAGTGATTGAAGAAAATTTGCTCCTCCTTGAAACAGGATTTCCTATTTGATAACTTCATTTTCATTCCTGAATTTGCCTAAGCAAATAGACCTCAGAACTTACTAAAACTCCTGTTGTTATGACCTTTAACTGGGCTAAACAATGCATCATAGGGCAACAATTTTTGAACCAAGGTAGCTCAAATGGGCTAATTTATAGGATGTCTCCAAAATCTAGAACCTATGACTCCTGAGGGAATGAAATGTAGAAAAGGTGTGGCTGCTTCAGTGCTATTGGCTTTGGTAGGCTGCTGCGGCAGTGACATGAACTTCATTTTCAATGTTCTGTGACAATTTCTCAGCCAGTCTCACAATTCCTCACTTCTTCTCCCACCCAGCAGCAGCCACTAACCTGCCTGCTGGAAAGGGAAGGGAAGAGAAAGGGGAAAGGAAGGAGGAAGGAATGTTCCACACAAGCCATCCTTAACCCACACAACACTTTTTACACACCCCTTCCTGGCCCATGCCAACCACTCTGCACTTTTCCCTCCCCCATGTAGCACTTCATGACACTTCACACCCTTCTTGACATGCACTGTCTGTCCCCCACATGATCTACCCAACCCAACTGGCTTCCTCACTGGCTTTGTCCCTTCAAGCTTCCCACAAGCACAGTAAATGGGGAAGCTGCAGGAATTCTAAGGAGGGAAGAAAAGAAAAAAAAAGATAATGACAGAATGAGAGGGAGGGAAGGAAGGGAAGGGAGAGAAGAAAGAGATGGAGGGAGGAAAGAAGGAAGGAAGGAAGGAAAGAAGAGAGAGGGCAGATAAAAGAAGGAAAGAAGGAAGGAAGGAAGGAAGGAAGAGGGAGGGAGAGGGAAGAACAGAAAGGTAGGAGGGTGGGAGGAAAGAAGGGAGAGGGAGAGAGGCAAGGAAGGAGGAGGGAGGGGAAGGGAGGGAGGAAGTGGGAAGGGGGTGGGAAGGAAGGAAGGAGAGGAAAAGTGAGGAGGGAAGGGAGGGAGGGAGGGAGGAGAAGAAAGAAAGAAAGAAGGAAAGAAAGAAAAAAAGAAAGAAAGAAAAAAGGAAAGAAAGAAGGAAGGAAGGAGAGAGAGAGAGACATATTTCTGATGCTCTATTCCAGGGGTTAGCAACCTTAAACACTCAAAGAACCATTTGGACTTGTTTCCCACAGAAAAGAAAACACCGGGAGTCACAAAATCCTTTTGACATCTAAATTGAAGATAGCACTGCATATATCGTATTTTACCTTTATGCTATATATAAAAAAACTATAGTGTGTTGCATTTATGAAATCAATAGCCTGCTACAGAGAAAACAAATTTTTATTTCTGCATGCAACAAAAATATTTTGAACTCCAGAAAAAAAAAAAGATGGGTCGAAAAGCTCAATAAATCATGTGCCGGCCCGTGTTGCACATTGGTAATTGTGATGCATATTTTGAGTGACAGGGAGCCGAGCAGAGGGATGAAAGAGCCACATGCGGCTCCAGAGCCACGGGTTGCAGACCCCTGCTCTATTCCATCTTCCCATATGTAAAGGAATGGGGAAGCCATCGGAAAGTTAGAAGTCTCTCCCATTCCTACTGCTCTTTTGCCCACCAGTGGTCATTCTGTTTCTCTGTGAAGAAATATCTCTGAAATGATGATCCAGTGGGGCAAGGGTTGTCTAGTATTTCATAACAATTTGTATATGTTTTTGTATATGTTTTATAGCTAGAACCACTGACAGATGGTGTAACTTGAACTTGGACTATTAAATAAACAGTAGTAACCATTCAAATACTGGACTGTAAACTGATACAATGGGATTGCTCCAAGTTCTTCTCTCCCAAAAGACACGGAGAGTCCTCTAACCAGCCAAAGGAGATCTCACTATTTCGTGGTACCCTAATGTCCAATTCAATCCTTCCTTCCTTCCTTCCTTCCTTCCTTCCTTCCTTCCTTCCTTCC
>WNWU01000006.1:16245030-16260425 GCA_012654045.1 Ptyas mucosa
CTTCCTTCCTTCCTTCCTTCCTTCCTTCCTTCCTTCCTTCCTTCCTTTTTTTTTTTTGCTAGTGGCAAGACCACAGCTGAGTGACTTTGCACAGTCAGTCACCCATCATTTTATTTATCAGAATCACTCAACAGCATTAAAAAGCTGAAGGCATTTGGCTGGCTGTTCATGAAAACTATTTTGGCTATGTTGCTCTTATTATGGCAAAGCCTTTGTTATCCCGTTTGCTGTTAGTCTCATGGAGGATTGTTTACAAGGCCAGTTTTGAGTAGAATTTACTTTACAAGTGAAAGATGTCTGTGGCAAACAGACTTTGTAATTAAACCAGATTTGTTTCTTGCTCGGTTCCATTACAGATTACATTAGTTGGTTCTGGAAGAAGCAATAATTGCAGTGTAAATATCCCAAACCTTTCAAAAGTGACTCTAGCTTTTTTCAGCGACCATGACAAAAGGAAGTTTCAAGGTACTGCAAGGAATACATTCCCTCGCTCTGTTTTTGTTCATGAGAATAAGGGATAGACTGTCATGCCAAGCAGTTCTGTAAATATAAAACTAGAATTAGGCTGTTAACAATTTACAAAGAGTCAAAAACTACCTGAGCAGGATATTGGCTTTTAAAACAGAAGAATCCTGCTATATTGTTTGTCTCTTTGCAATCTTCAAACAACCTGGGCCTTTAAAAAAATGCACAAGTTTTCTCCATTTTATGTAATGGATATATTCTTAAGGATTAGAGTTATTCACATAGCTGGAGTTTACGTTACAATTCTGGTTCTGGGGGGGAAAATCTAGTAAATGTTTGGCATGCCGAAGCACCATTTAAATTAATGGGATTTACATTGTTCATAAGTACTTAGGTCCCCTTGCTTTTAATGAGTCTTTTGTTTTCCTTCCTGTAACTTGTTTTGACTGATGGATAGAACGTTCAGAGTGTTTAAATAATCATGAGCACATCTTTTGTCTTTCCGTGTCCTATGTAGATTGGGGAAAAGAGCCAGGAATGTGACGAGATCCTCTGTTATACAGGTAGTCCTTGACTTATAACAGTTCACTTAGGGACCATCTGAAGTTACAACGGCACTGGGGGAAAAAAGTGACTTATAACTGGTTTTCACACTTATGACCATTGCGGCATCCCCTTGGTCAGGTGATCAGAATTCGAATGCTTGGCAACTGACTCATATTTATGACAGAGGTCCTGTGATCACCTTTTGCCACCTTCTGACAAGCAAAGTCAATGGGGAAGCCAGATTCACTTCACAACCATTTTACTAACTGAACAACCGCGGTGATTCACTTAACAACTGTGGCAAGAAAGGTTCATAAAATGGGGGCAAAAGTCACTTAACGATTGTTTCATTTAGCAACAAAAATTTCGGGTTTAATTTGTGTCGTAATTTGAGGACTACCTATATATTAGAAAGAAAGCAAAGAAAAAAATGGTCATAACTTCTGTATGGTAAATCAGATATTGTGTCAGATGAACCTTTTTTCCCCTAGGGAGGGCTTTATTCTCTCTTGTGGTGGGGGGAGAGCAAATGACAATGGGTGTGTAGGACCAGAGATGGTATTCAGCCGGTTTGTACTGGTTCGGGCAAACCGGTAGCGGAGATTGCGGGTGGCCCCGCCCACCCTCCCAGCTCTATGCTGTCCTATTTAGGTATGTTTTTGAGGCTGGGCATATGCACGGAAGGCACATGTGTGTGCGTGGGGAGGGGGGGGCAAACCAGTGGTAAGAATATTGGAAACCCACTGCCGTGTAGGACCGAAGCAAGCAATATGTAGGTCCAGAGCCAAAAGTAATAGTGTGATCCATTCTCTTTCATTTGGACATCCTTTTGTTCCATTTTTCTTTCTGAAATCTTCTTCCCTTATTCTTTCTCCTCCTCCATGACTGGAGGCCATGGGAAAAGAGTGATTTCTCTTCTAAGAGATCGTAGCCCTTTTCATTCAAGCTGTGGGCCACATGTGGGCTTAGAACTGCAAGATGGATCTTTGTGCACCAAAAGTGACTAGGATGAATTGCTGTGGATATGGAAGGTAGATTTTTTTTGGCCAACTATACTAAAACTTTTTTTTTTTTAGAGTTTGAACCTATGGCCAAGCCTCTGTTCTGAGATATGAGTCACACTGTCAGCTCCCAATTCTAGGGCTAGCAAATGTGGGCTGCAAAAGTCCAGGTGACAAATGTTGCAGCAGAAAAGAAATGTAGAGAAGAATGATATCCTTCCTGTTATCTAGGCACCATCCAGATTTTCCAGAAGATGGTTTATATTTTCAAAACCATATATGTGACTTCCAGCTTTCCTCACCTGGGTAGACTTTTTATGTAGTAATAGCAATAGCTTATATACAGCTTCATGGTGCTTTACAGCAGGGGTCCCCAACTCCCGGGCCGCAGCACGCTATTGGGCTTTTAGCCATTTGGAACCAGGTTGCAGAAGTGGAAGGTGGATGAGTGAGAACGTATCCCCATTCGTGCGAGCAGTGGGCAAGCGTGTGCGCGCACTCTCCATTTTTGTGAGTGGTGGCGGCACGTGCCTGCCACTCATGCAAATGGAGCTGCATGCACGCACTTGCCTGCCACTTGCACAAAATCATCCTTTCTACCCCTCCCCCACCTGGTCTGGAAAGCCAGAAAGGTTGGGGAACTCTGATTTACAGCACTCTCTAATGGCAGCACATTGCCCGCAACAATCTGGGTCCTCATTTCCCCAACCTCAGAAGGATGGAAGGATGAGTCAATCTTGAGCCAATCAGGATCAAACTCCTGGCTGTTGGCAGAGTTAGATGTTCTTCTCTCTACTCATTATTTCAGATTACTCCTCATAGCTTTCTTTTCTCATTCTGCTTGACCCTGTCCCCCACCTAAACAAAGTTTTAGTGGTCCCACGCTCTGAAGATCATTGACACCTTCTGTTCCTGATTACTATTCTTATACTCACATTCATGGCTATTCCTCCCCCCCCCCAGCTGAATTTTTGGCACAGCACAATCCAGTCCACAGCCAAATATCCAAACCAGAGAACCTTTAAATGCCTTATTTCATTGGCTATGTATCAACCAAGATAGAGTTTTCTTTACAAAAGCTTCATGTGTTCTCCATACATGCGCACATATTCATGCCAACCTAAAAATAAAAATAAAAGACTACTGGGTATTTTAAGAAGAGAAGGCGAAATAGTAACAGTACACAGTACAGTATAATAATGAATCCTCAACTACCTAGGATTTGTCTCTAATAAGACTAGAAATGTTTGGCTCAGTGAGGTTACTGCATTTTCTTCATGACATGCTTGGGACACAGCTGCATAATACATATATTTGGGGAATGAACAATTAGGCTCTGTATGAATGTGTGTGTAATATGGGAAGGGAGAAAGGCTAGGTATGTGGGCGGGTGGCCTTGTGGGACAATGCATACCAGGGCAGCCTTGAATGACGTCAACTGTTCAGAGCCATGGATCTCATCCACTGATATTTGCTAATCCTTCACTGGGGATAGTAAAAAAGAGGAAAAATTAGATGTATGACTGGAATTTTGGGGCAACCTGATAAACAGAACAAGATACATGGAAGACGTTCATTTGGATACCAAAGGACGATTTAATCCCTTTCAAAGGCTGTCCTACCTGGCAGATAGCAGAATATTTTAAAAAGCCATTATAAGTTATGAAATCAGTGAAAGGGCAAACCACATATTGCATTTGGCATTGAGGATAGTGGTGGAATGTCCCATTGTTTGTACGGATGGATATATTTGATGGATGTACGCTTTCAGAATCAGGGCTTTTGTATCTCAGGGGGTGGCTATTCCATATGGCAGGCACTTTGATAGAAAAGGCATGCTTCTTAGAACCCACCAAATGACATTGGAACAGCGATATAACCTGTAACCTATCTGCCTGATCTGGTGGGATGGATAGGAACCATCAGGGAGTGAGCTGGTCCTGTAAGTATGCAGCCCCATGACATGTATGGTTTTAAAGGTAACAATCAGCATCTTGAATTGCACCCAAAAACCTACTGGGTGGAATGGGACAACTTGCCACGGCCAATTCACTGTGGCCAACTTGCCACAGCCAACTCACTGCAGGACAATTTACCATGGCCAATGTCACCATGGGGGACAATTCAACAATTCAATTTAATTATTAAAAATAATTTATAAACTATTTTAATTTTTGCCATTCATGTTTCATTTTGTCCCTCCTTTGGCAGCCTTTCTTTAACTATTCTATCCCACTATTTCTTTGATATTAGTATAACTCTTGTCCCACGGCAAATTATCCTGTGGGGAGTTGGCCATAGCGAGCTGTCCTGCAGTGAGTTGGCTATGGCAAATTGGCCACAGTGAGTTGGTCATGGCGAGTACAGCTCATGAAGCAGCTATTGCCATGCTATGAAGCCCCCAGTGTGCCACCATATTCTGGAACAGCTAATTCTTCCCTTCAAGGGGATCCCCATGGAGAATACACAACATTAATCCAATCTAGAAGTGAACAAGGCCTAAGTGGCCATAAGGAATGCCTCCTGATTTAAGAACTAGTGCACAAGATGTAATTTTGTAACCCAGTATTGGCTTACTCAGTGGTTTCAGGTAGGTATTAAATAGAGGTCAAGAAAGAGTTGAGTCTTATAGCATCCCAAAAACAGGACCCTAAGGCTCTCCCTTCCTATCAATAATGAATGGACCTAACTTTGAGAGAAGACACGCCAAAAGCCAGTTACCTGCACAGCTAGCGGCCAATTCTCAGTAAATGCAATCCCCTTATTTGACAGGTGTTCAGAATAATCCCTAGAGTGGCTTGCCCCCTCCCTATCAGAATGGCCTGGATCATCTGAAGCAGGTGGTCAGGAAACTATCCACAGATAGGTGACAAATAAGTATGTTTTCCTACCCTTATTGCCACAAGGTAGACCTTAATGCAGGCTCTACATTATGCCTGGTTGGACTTGTTCTTCATCTGCCTTCACCAGTACTTTAGGCAACTCATATATGGTTTCATTTCCTTGAGTTCTTCCTAGGGCAGCCCAGGATCTATGGCTATAGAAATTCCATAAAGGTTCAATTTGATCCAAGGCTGCAAATGAATAAAACTATAAATCTATGTGACATATAAAATTGATCAAAATAATCCAATTTAAATTTGAATAAATCTAGTTCTTTCTTTAAGATAATGAGGTAACTCCTAGCTATCATAATCTTGGCTCATAACACGTGCTATAAGGTGGTTGGCTAGTATGTGGCTCATGTTCTTTTTTTTTCTTTTTTTAATTTGATTTATATGCCACCCTTCTCCGGAGACTCAGGGCAACTTACAATGAGTTAAGCAATAGCCTTCATACTTTTGTATATTTATACAAAGTCAGCTTATTGCCCCCACAATCTGGGTTCTCATTTTATCCACCTTAGAAAGGATGGAAGGCTGAGTCAACCTTGAGCCTGGTGGGATTTGAACTTGCAGTAATTGCAGGCAGCAGATGTAAGTGGATGTTAATCACTGCCTTAGTCTACTGAGCCACCAGAGCTCTTGTGTAAACCCTGGCAATTTTATTATCCTATTATGACTGGGTAAACCATGAGTTAGCATGACCAACATGGATGATCATGGGGGTAGGGTTGAAGCTGGCAAGATAGCAGATAGAAGATTGCCATGCCAGCTATATAGATCACATACAAAAAGAGAAGTTCTTTTTATCACACTGGTCTACCCGCCATCTTGCAATGGTGACATCTTGGTCTCAACAAATATCACTGTATGTGACCATAGATCAACCTTTGTCAGCTGGAATTCTGCAAGAGATCACCAGAGGTTCTGCAACAGATCATATCTGAAAAAAAAAAGCATTGTTTTGTGGACTTTGTGCATTATGCCATGCTAGTACTCTCACTGGTGAGAATTTTTATGCACCACAACTTAGCTTACTGATCAGACAAATGTGCTGTACGTATAATAATTTTCATGCATGGGTTCCCTGGAACCTGAAAATTATTCCAAAGGTTTCTCCAGGGTAAAAAGTTTGAGAAAGGGTGCCATAGATGAACTACCTAAACCTTCCACATGAGCATTTTTGTCTATGAAGTACTAAAATGAACTCTTATTACTCTTATTTTAGTCATCACAATATAAAAAAAAAGAAGTTGAGATTTTGAGTGCAGAAAGACCAATAAAAATGATTAGCACACTGGAGGATAAGAAGTATGAAGAAGAGTTGCAGGAATTGGATATGTCTAGTTTAATGAAAAGAAGGACTAGAGGCAACATAATAGCAATGTTCCAATATTTAAGGGGCTGCCACAAAGAAGAGGGGTTCAACCTATTCTCCAAAGCACGTGAAGGCAAGACAAGAAGCAATGGATGGAAGCTAAGTAAAGAGAGAACCAACTTAGCACTAAAGATAAATTTCCTAACAGTTAGTATAATTAACCAGTGGAGTGGCTTGCCTTCAGAAGTTGTGGGTGCTCCAACACTCTTTAAGAACAGATTGGACAAACATTTGTCTGAAATGGTAAAGGGTTTCCTGATTGATCAGGAGGTTGGACTAGAAGACCTTTAAGATCACTTCCAATTCCATTCTGTTATTCCTCATGTATGATGTAAGAATGTGTTGGCATCAACATAAAAAGGAGGTCTTTCCAACAGGTAAGATCTTCACCTGCAGATTGCTTCCACTTGCTGATGTGAACATTTGGGAAATAGGAATGGGTTGGGTTTAAGGCCCATGGGAAAGAGGTTTTCTGACGAATGACTATAGACATTTAACTTCTAATAATAATTCCCTGGAGTTTTATGGATTCTGAATTTGGAATGCTTGAGTAAAAATGAGCTATTTCTCCCAATTTTATTTGACAAATAGTCTGGGTTTGCCAAGCCCAATTTCTAATGGAGCCAAAGAAAGTTCAGCCTTCACCAGTTCTCTTAATTTGCATTCGCCTTGATCTAATCAAAGCATAATGAGCAGAAAGAAATTCAGTCAGAATGCAATTCTTGATGCAGGGTGTGGTATACTTCATTCTACTATTTTTTTTTGAAATAATTTTATTACAATTTTCCTTTACACAACTCTAATACATAATCAACAGACTGTGTCATTTTTATATACTTCGGATCAACATTCCATACAATATATACAATATATACATTATATACATTCAATATCTAATCCTCAATAGCCTTACGTATATTTCCAATTTTTATTTCTATTATCTATCCAAGTGTACCATTTTTCCCAAACTGCATAAAATTCTGAATCATCCTTTTCTTTTAATTCTAGGGTCAGTTTATCCATATTGGCATATTCACATATCTTCTGAATGATCAATCCCTCTGGTGGTGTATTGCGTTCCTTCCAGTATTGCGTGAATGCAATTCTTGCTGTTGTTAATATGTGTAAAATCAAATATCTTATTTTTCTATCAAATTTTGTTTAAAATTTGATAGAAGAAATGTTTCCAGGTTTAATTCTATTTGACATTTTATTAGCTCTTGTAGCCATCCTCATATCTTAGTCCAGTACTTTTTCACTTCAGGACATAGCCACCAAGCATGAAAGAAGGTACCTTGACTATTCTACTATTCTTAAACAATTAAACAATTATTATTATTATTATTTATTCAGAATAGAATAGAATTCTTTATTGGCCAAGTGTAATTGGACACACAAGGAATTTGTCTTGGTGCATATGCTCTCAGTGTACATAAAAGAAAGGTACATTGGTCAAGAATCATAAGGTATAACACTTAATGATAGTCATAGGGTACAAATAAGCAATCAAATCGTATTAGGAAACAGTCAATATAAATCGTAAGGATACCAGCAACAAGGTTACAGTCATACAGTCATAAGTGGGAGGAAAGGGGTGATAGGAACAACGACAAGATTAATAGTAGTGCAGACTTAGTAAATAGTTTGACAGTGTTGAGGGAATTCTTTGTTTAGCAGAGTGATGGCGTTTGGAAAGAAACTGTTCTTGTGTCTAGTTGTTCTGGTGTGCAGTGCTCTATAGCATCGTTTTGAGGGTACGAATTGAAAGTTTATGTACAGGATGTGAGGGGTCTGTAAATATTTTCACAGCCCTCTTTTTGACTCATGCAGTATACAGGTCCTCAATGCAAGGTAGGTTGGTAGTAGTTGTTTTTTCTGCAGTTCTAATTATCCTCTGAAGTCTGTGTCTGTCTTGTTGGGTTGCAGAACCAAACCAGACAGTTATAGAGGTGCAGACAACAGACTCAATAATTCCTCTGTAGAACTGTATCAGCAGCTCCTTGGGCAGTTTGAGTTTCTGAGTTGGCGCAGAAAGAACATTCTTTGTTGTGCTTTTTTGATGACATTTTTGATGTTAGGTGCCTATTTTAGGTCTTGAGATATGGTAGAACCTAGAAATTTGAAGGTCTCAACTGTTGATACTGTGTTGTCTAGTATTGTAAGAGGTGGCAGTATGGGAGGATTTCTCCTAAAGTCTACCACCATTTCTACGGTGTGTTCAGTTCCAGATTGTTCTGGTCGCACCACGAGGCTAGTTGTTCAACCTCCCATCTGTATTCTTCCTTCCTCTCTGGCAAAAAGCTCCAATTTCTCATTTCTGTTAGCCTACGGTAACCTGCTATGTTGGAATGGGCACCGGAACAACAGGTTGCTGCTCTCGATAAAACCACTGAGTCAGGGGGGCTAGCCTTGAGGTGCAGTTAACCTTGTTGAATACTCTTTTCATTGAATGCAGATTCTCCTGCATAGGAATGGAACCAGAATTGGTGACTCAGTTCTTCCACCCTTTAAAATGCCAAGCATGACTACATTCCTCGATCACAGAGATGCTACAATGATTACTGTAGCGCATCATTTATCCAAACAGCCTGGAGGACCATTGGAATAATCAGAAGCTCAGATAAACAGCAGTGCTCTTTATAAGGATTTGCCATGAGTCAGGCATCTACCCGGTGTAGAGAAACAGAGAAGGGATTGCAGGCATCCTCCTGTAAAAAAATCAAAACAAAGGAAGCACACAATATGCTCTAAATTTCACCCTGCCTTTTAAAATGAATTGAAATGATTACTTCCGTGTGTGTGTGTGTGTGTGTGTGTGTGTGTGTGTTACATGGCCTGGTTATGAAATATTTGATATCATAACAGATTAAGAAGCATGTAAATGATTCCTGTAACAGATTTGCTTGTGTGTTTTTCCTACCTTTGATGATGGCGGCAGGTTTTTGAAATGTTGTGGGACTCACTGGCAACTTTGCTTATGTATTTTGTCTGTGATTACTAATAGTCTCACTTTGTTTTAGGACCCAGGTTAAAAAGGCCTGGTTGGCCACAAGGATGCCTGACTAGTAATGTGCAAGGTGGATTATCACAGTGCATTGCTCCATGGTTATCCATGAAGATGGGAACGGGAATATAGAATGGACCTACAGGAGTCCTGATCATATCTTATGACTGCTGTTTTATCATTTCCAAAGCTTTTACTTCTCAAGTTGTTGGCCTCGAAGTGGCTAGATCTAGGTTCAAATCCATTCTCACCCACAGAAGCTCACTGGGTGATTTGGGACTAGCCACTCTTTCTCTCAGCCCAACTTTCTTCAGAGGATTTTGTTGGGGGAGAAAAAATAGAAGAAAGTAGTTGTAAGCACTGTCTTAAACTTTTGAATGGAAGCTGGAATATAATCCAATGAAAAAATAAATACAGCTGGTCTTCCACTCACAACAGTTCATTTAGTGACCGTTTGAAGTTACAACAGCACTGAAAAAAAGTGACTTATGACCCTTTTTTCCCCACACTTATGACTGTGGCAGCATCCCCATGATCATGAGATTTACATTCGGATGCTTGACAATTGGTTCATATTTATGACCGTTGCAGTGTCCCGGAGTCATGCGATTCCCTTTTGCGACCTTCTGACAAGCAAAGTCAATGGGGGAGCCAGATTCATTTAACAACCTGTGTTACTAATTTAACAACTGCAGTGATGTGGCAAGAAAACTCGTAAAATGGGAGCAAACTTTAACTTAACAAATTTCTCACTTAGCAACACGAATTCTGGGCTCAGTTGTGGTTGTGAGTCCAGGACCACCTGTAACTGAAGGAACTGATAGCAAAAATGGAAGTGATTACAAAAGAGGCCAGTGAAAGACAAGATGAATAGATGCTACCAGAGATGACGCAAGCCTAAGTTTGCAAGAACTCAGAGCATCAATTCCTGACAAATTCCTGGTGAATTGAGGTCCATCAGGCCATGAAGCTGTTGACACAACAATCTGCTTGCACTCTGAGACCAGCTTCCAAGGCTTTGAGTCATCTCAGATAAGTAAGTGGCAATAGCCTTTTCTACCGCGGAATACCAGTTTCCACAATTCCTGGAGGAAACATCTTATCTGGATCCGTTCCAGTCGGGTTTCAGGTCTGGGCACAGCACGGAGACGGCATTGGTCGCGTTGGTTGATGATCTCTGGAGGGCTCGGGACAGGGGATGTTCCTCTGTCCTAGCCCTATTAGATCTCTCAGCGGCTTTTGATACCATCGACCATGGTATCATGCTGCACCGGCTGGAAGAGTTGGGAGTGGGGGGCACTGTATTACAGTGGTTCTCCTCCTTTCTCTCCGACCGGTCGCAGTTTGTGTTGACAGGGGGGCAGAGGTCGACCTCGAGGCCTCTCATTTGTGGAGTGCCGCAGGGGTCGGTCCTCTCGCCCCTTTTGTTCAATATTTATGTGAAGCCGCTGGGTGAGATCATCCGTGGCTTTGGGGTGAGATATCATCAGTACGCTGATGACACTCAGCTGTACATCTCCACCCCAGGCCACCCCAATGATGCCCTCGAAGTGATGTCCCAGTGCCTGGAAGCCGTGCGGATCTGGATGGGGAGAAACAAACTCAAGCTCAACCCGTCCAAGACGGAGTGGCTGTGGTTCCCGGCATCCCGATATAGTCAGTTGACTCCATCACTGACTATCGGGGGCGGGTTTTTGGCCCCCGCGGAAAGGGCTCGCAATCTGGGAGTCCTCCTGGATAGGCAGCTGTCTTTAGAGGAACATTTGACGGCTGTAGCCAGGAGGACCTTTTGTCAGGTTCGCCTGATTCGCCAGTTGCGGCCCTTTCTTGATCGGGATTCCCTGTGCACAGTCACTCACGCCCTTGTCACCTCTCGCCTAGACTACTGTAACGCTCTCTACATGGGGCTCCCCTTGAAGAGCACCCGGAGGCTCCAACTGGTCCAGAATGCGGCCGCGCGGGTAGTGACGGGAGTAGCATGGCGCTCCCACATAACACCGCTCCTGCGCGAGCTGCACTGGCTTCCAGTGGTCTTCCGGGTGCGCTTCAAGGTGTTGGTGATCACCTTTAAAGCACTCCATGGCATAGGGCCTAGTTATCTCCGAGACCGCCTGCTGTCACCAATGACCTCCCATCGACCCGTGCGCGCCCACAGAGAGGGCCTTCTCAGGGTGCCATCAGCCAAACAATGTAGGCTGGTGACCCCCAGGGGGAGAGCCTTCTCTGTGGGGGCACCTACCCTCTGGAACCAGTTGCCCCCGGAGATTAGGAGAATCCATGACCTCAGTGCCTTCCGCCGTGCCCTAAAAACACATTTTTTCCAACAAGCCGGGCTGGCTTAAGAAGAAATTTTAAATATTTTAAATATTTAATTAGTTTGTGAATTTTAAATTTTGTAGCCAAATTTATATATATTTTAATTGTCTTAATATTTATATTTCATGTTTTTATTTCTGGCTGTACACCGCCCTGAGTCCTCAGGGAGAAGGGCGGTATAGAAATTGGAAAATAAATAAATAAATAAATAAATATAGTTTGTGAATGTGTGTCTCCAGATTGGTTTGCTTGGAGCCCTCAGACATTTTTTTCCAGTTTCAGGCAATAATCTTCTCATTTTCTTAGCTTCTACCATGTGATCGGGAATTTAATTCAGGTGTTGTTCATATTTATTGAATGTTACCTGTCGGTGAATGAAGTATAAAAATCCAATTTAAAAAAAATAAATGATACGGCTGTGTATAAATCAGAAACGAGAAGATTGTGTTTTGCTTCTCTTCCTCCGTACAGACCCAGAGAACCCAGATTCTAAGGCTTGGAAGAAGCCCTAAGTGTCTGAAACACAGACAGATGAAATTCAGTACTGTTAGGACATTTGACAGAAATCATGATGGCATCCAGTTAGGAGTAGTTCCTTTGGGAGTTTTTGGCCTTTTTAAGAATCAACATAGGGCTATCTCCTTGTATTAGTAACATTGCTGTAAACTGAATAATCTAAATGCCGACAAAGCATGGTGTGACCCAGCTGCTAAACCATCCAAAGGGAAAGCCACATATTTTTTTAATATAACTTTTTCAATTTGTTGGGTTAGCTCATATAGTGATATATGGCATTTGGAAGAAACCTGTATTTAATCTCCTTGTCTCAGAAGTAAGTGCTTCTACGTTCCAACGCTACTAAGAACAGTGCTTAATTGTTGCAATGTGGACCACTTTTCTAAACTATAATTATAAGAAACATCTAGATCTAGATGAATGCTGTTTGGCTGTTGATGGAACAACACCAATCCTTCTATTTTGGGGGTGCCAAACTCGCAGCCTGTGGGACGGATGTGTCATGTGCTGGCCATGCCCCCTCCCCCCATTTTAGCGAAGGGAAAAAAGTTGTGATACGTCATGTGACGACAATGTGTCATCACAAGTTTGACATCCCTGTTCTATTCAAACCTATCCATTTTTTCTATCTGCAAAGACTTTCTTCCATCTGCTCAAAGGGGATACCTATTGCACACAGGGAGGTAATGAGCAGATTGTGTAATCACAGTATATTTCAGTTTAGCACTTGGAATTTATTGGAAGCCTAAATTTATCCTATCAATGTCCAATTCAGTGGACCACAGTTTCAGCTGCTCTCTGTACTTTTAGCAACTTTTTATCAGGGGTGAAATGTAAAATTTGTTACTACCGGTTCTGTGGGGGTGGCTTGGTGTGTGGGGGTAATGTGACTGGGTGGGCGTGGCCAACTTTTTTTTAATTTTAACTTTTCAAAGCATTTTTTCTGCAAATGCAAAAAAATGCTTTGAAAAGCCTCTGCCGATCAGGAACACAGCTGGGATTGTCAGAGCCTTTTCAAAGCATTTTTTAAACCTGAAGAGGTTGCAGAAAAAAATGCTTTAAAAGTCTCTCTGACGATCCCAGCTGAGTTGCCTGATCGTTTTAAAAAATGCTTTGAAAAGTCCCGATTTTCAACAATTTGTCCCACGTCCTGCGGCATTTTAAAAATGTCCCGATTTTTGGAAAGAATGGAGGACAAGCTAGGGAATGGCGGGAGAACGGGGTTTGCTTACCCCGCCCACTCCTAATCTATTGCTGCCTCCTGAGTCCCAGCTGATGGCTAGAGGGAAAAAGTTAAATGTGGGGATGGTCATAAGTGTGAGGACCAGTCAAAAGTGCGAGGACCTGTCAGAAATGACTTTTTTCAGCCCTCTGAGTAGTCCCTATAGAATAAAATAATACTATACATAATTTTTTATTATTTATATTTGTAAATTGTACTTATGTTGAAATTTAAAAAAATATATTACAATACTATTTTTGCATTCTATGAAAATTTTTGTTGCTCCATATAGACCAAATTTTTAATCAAGCCCCCCCTGGTCAATGGTGTCCCTCTTTACCAATGTTAAAATCTGGTCACCTTAGTATAGAAGTCTAAGTGCTATTGCTATATTCCAAGAAACGTCTCTAGGATTTAGCCGGCAAGTCTGCTGCTTCCAAGGATGCAGCCTCTGAATTTCAGTGTGTTCCTGATTTATATGGCAAGGCTCCAATTGCATTATCAACATCAAGTTCTTTTTAGTAGCATCAGCTCTGGCAACTTGGCTTGGGAGCATATGGAAAGTTTTTGGTGTCTTTGATGAATGATTTCTGTTGCATGATTATTTATAAGCATGAGTATTTGTTAACCTTTGCTCAGGAATGAGCACTATTAATGAATATTGACACAGCTTTTAAATTTATGTAATAAGGGCTCATAATGCACATTCATCTCTGTAGTGTACTAGAGAGCACAGTTAAGAAAAATCAAAGTATGGATCACACAAAGCAGATGCCTCTGTATTATCACATCTTGGGCAATTCTTTTATTTTCTTCTTCTTCTTCTTCTCTAAGAGATCTTGGTGCACATTTGAAAGTAATAGCTTGCCAGATTTGCTTTAAAGGTATAGCCAAGCTAGATATTCCAGAAGCACAAAGAACAATCGAATGCTCTTTCTCTTTATTTTTCCCAATAATTTTTGTACCTTTCACATACTGTAATAGTTTAGTTGGATCTGGGTAAATATTGTTATTTAGAGGTACTCCATCAATTTCTTTAATTTCCAGCTTGCAGCTAAGATTTAGTGGGTAAATATGTCGGTTATTTTGCTTCATGTGCTATTTAATTGCTTCGGCTGAACAGGACTTTTTGACACTGCTGAGAGAGGACATATTTCCTTCCCACGTCGCGACTCTGTTTCTATTCAAATAGCTGTTTAACCTTGCTCTTTACGCACTGCGAGGTAACATTTTGTCACATAAAGTAATATAGCAATCATTATTTTTCTTCTGCGGTGCAGCTTTATGAGATGAAAAGGCCTGAAAGCAAAGTTGGTCCCCCTGTGATTTTAATACAGTTTTAAGCAACCAGGTAAATAACATTTTATACAGCCATAATAATCCCAACTATTTGCCAGAAAGGTGTACCTTTATTGAATTAAAACTGCAGCTCTGAGCATATTTAAATGGGGAGAACTCTCAGTGAACTCAGTTAAGTCTTAATTCTGAGTAGATACCCAGAGGAACCACATTGTTATTTGATTAGGGAGGGAGAGAAAGACCATTGGAAACTAACCTCTATTCTCAGAAAGAAGTAGAGTGGAAATTCATTAGAGGTAAATTTGTAGGTGTATGTCATGAAAGTTTCTTAGGGTTATTAAGAGAGAGAAAGAGTGAATTAGATCATTAAATAAAGAAATATTAAAGTGCTTTATACTGAATTGGAAAGAGAATGAGCCAGAACTTTTCTACAATGTTTAATAAAGAATGCAACCATCTTAGCTGATTGCGTTTTAAGTATTATTTAATGTGATGCATCTTTCTTTCTTTCTTTCTTTCTTTCTTTCTCTTTCCCTTCCTTCTTTCTCTTCTCTTTCTCTCTTCTTTCTTTTCCTCTCTTTCTTTTTTCTCTCTCTTTCCCTTCCTTCTTTCTCTTCTCTCTCTCTCTTTCTCTCCTCTCTTTCTTTCTTTCTTTCTCTTTCTATCTCTCTCTCTTTCCCTTCCTTCTTTCTCTTCTTTCTCTTCTCTCTCTTTATCTCTTCTTTCTTTCTTTCTTTCTTTCTTTCTTTCTTTCTTTCTTTCTTTC
>WNWU01000006.1:16268388-16284187 GCA_012654045.1 Ptyas mucosa
ATCTATCCAAAGTACCTGCCTGCCTGCGTCTCTGTCTCTCTATCATCTATCTATCTATCTATCTATCTATCTATCTATCTATCTATCTATCTATCTATCCAAAGTACCTGCCTGCCTGCGTCTCTGTCTCTCTATCATCTATCTATCTATCTATCTATCTATCTATCTATCTATCTATCTATCTATCCTACCATTTCTCTCTCTCTTTCTCTCTCTCTCATTTCAAGTTTATCTTGATTCTCAGTAAGGTATTTATTATTAATTAATTTTTTTTGCCACCCATCTTGCTTCGAAGTAATTTTCTGGAGTAGTCCTTCCAGTTTTCTTGGTAAGACTTCTGAAATACTTTGCCCCTGCCTACTTCCTAGTTACTGAGAGAGTGGCCCAACTGGTTTTGTACCTCAGGTAGGACTCACTAGTCTCCTAGTTGCTAGCCCGGTGACTTCACCACTAGATGTAACTAGTTCAAAGACAGGACCATACCTAATTATGGAAGAGAAAAAAAACCAACCCCCAAACCCTGCCAGCTAGGGCATTGTTACAAATTTTTAATGTGAGGAACAAGAAAGAATGATGGTGGCAATAGTGATGATCGGATATAGTTTTTCAAACTCTTCAGTAGACAGTATTCAATTACAACATTTCCAGCTAGAATGGTATGTTTGTTTTACATTTGTCCCTCCTGCAGGTGGGAGAACTGAGTGAGGTGCCCAAGGCCACCTGTTGAGCTGAAGGCAAGCTGGAGAATCCATTTCCACGAAGCCCCTGAGGTCTCTGCCCCCCCCTCTCTCTCTCCTGCTGGGAACAGCATTTGTTAACCTGGCTATCTGCCCTGGAGATTCGAGTCTAAACTCAGATCTTGCAAAAATGTTTTCTTATCTTTCTTTCAAAAAGCAGTACTTTTTTTTTTAAAGGACGATTCTCTCCATTCCTTGTCTTGCTTGAACTTGAGTAAGATAAAGATGTCAACAGGTAAGTTATTAAGAAAAGCTACTTTTCGGTGGGCCGATGCTCATTAAGTGGATTGGCAAAGCTTCCACTCTCCTATATGACACTATAATTCAAGAGCCATTGTTTAGAAAGCCTCCTGTTATTGTCCTTTCTTTTTCTGTTTTCTTCCCTCCCTCCCTCCCTCCTTCCCTCCCCTCCCCCCCACCCCACAGCCGCCCCTTCTGAGCAGGATGTGAATATCTCTGGTGGATGGAGGTTAGCTAAGTAAGTCATGCATAGATGGAATTTATTAAGTTTGCACGGTAGTGACAGCTGTGAGTGGGAACAGTAACTCTTGACTGTGCCAAGGGCTTGAACAGAAAGAATTTTCATATGTGTGTCTTAAAGGAAAACCGTGCTGTAATTATGAAAGCTGTTCTAACCACTGCATCCAATTACAGGGGGAATTTGCTATATGTGATTTTAAAAATGTAATAATTTGACAGAAGGCTGCCATTTTGAGTCTCATGAGGCAGATTAGGGACAGAGGAAAGTCAAGTTTCATTACGAACCGCTGGATATCACACAATTTAAGGTAACTTCATTTAATTAGAACTCTGTTCATCGAGAAAAATAACTCATCCAAGAATCCTCCCCTATGATGTAACCTATTCTACATGTGAATATAGGTCTTCCCAAATATTTTTCAGACTGGCTTCCTGCTGACATCTCCCATCCCTCTGACTGCATTCTGAGGGACTGTGCTAAAAGACTGCTTTCCTTTAGAAAAAGGGCTATTCCACCCACGACATTGGAGTCAATAAAATTCGTATGCACATGAAAAATAAGACAAGAACCTTGTCCTTAAAGTTTTGCATATAGGTTAGAGTAAAGGTAAAGGTTCCCTTCGCATGTATGTGCTAGTCATTCCTGACTCTAGGGGGCAGTGCTCATCTCCGTTTCTAAACCGAAGAGCCAGCGCTGTCCAAAGACGTGGTCATGTAGCCAGCATGACTAAATGCCAAAGGCACACGGAATGCTGTTACCTTCCCACCAAAGGTGGTTCCTATTTTTCTACTTGCATTTTTTACATGCTTTCAAACTGCTAGGTTGGCAGAAGCCGGGACAAGTAACAGGAGGTCACCCCGTTACGTGGCACTAGGGATTCGAACTGCTGAACTGCCGAACATTCGATCAACAAGCTCAACGTCTTAGCCACTGAGGCACCGCTCAATGTTTGACATAGGTACTCAGTGTTTCACATAGGTACTCAGTGTTTCACATAGGTACTCAGTTAGAGTACCTATGTCAAAATCCCCAAAAGATAGGGTCTTTTATGGCACCCTAATCTGGCTCTGTAACAAAATCCAGTGATGCACATTTGTAACAGAGCTGAAGCTAACAAAGCCTATTTAGTATAAGGTGACTGTGTTGATAGCACATCTCTATTGGATCTGCACATGATCACGAGGCTTGAATGCAGCTTGGCCTACCGCATAGAAAATGATGTACAGACAATGTTTCCACTGAATATTTTCTACTGGCAGAACCTCCAGTCTCATTCTGCTTCCCAGCTTGTCGCTCCTCTCTGCTGGTGGCAAGTTGCTCCTGTGCCTTGCATCATCCCATCTTCCTTTCCAGTTGCACTAAAGCTCTGGATTGTGTCTACTCAGTATTTTACATGACCATTTTCTCAGTGTGGGAATTGCAGTGAGGAAAGATTGAGGGTTTTCTTTTAAGGCTTTCCCATTGGCTAGTTGGGGGTAAACCAACAGGTAATAGGGAAGGGCATTGTTCAGAATGGGAGGAGCCACCTGATATTGTGAAGCTGATGGAAAAGGTAAAAAGTAATTGCAGTATGGAAGGGCCCTGGATGGACAGCACTGTTGCACCAGTGACTGAGATATTTTAGCTTTCCTGTCAAAAAGCCTGGTGGAATAAAAAAAAAAAAAAGCTGGTGGATTCCTGTCCACCTGTAATGAGGAAACAGGTGGGCTGATGGTTCCAGGTTTCAGTTCAGTCGGAATGGGGCTTTTCCAGAATGGGTCAACTAAACTATATTTTGGCAATACTTTGAGACAAAACAATGTTGTAGATATCCTACTGCATACATTGACTAGATCCGTGATGGCGAACCTATGGCACGTGTGCCACAGGTGGCATGCAGAGCCATATCTGTGGGCACACAAGCATTGGCCAGCTCAGTTGCAGCGTGCACGCGCACACCAGCCAGCTGATTTTCGGGCCTTTTGGGGCCACCAAAAGTCGGGAAACAGACCGTTTCCAGCCTCTGGAGGGTCTCTGGGGGGGTGGGAAAGGCCATTTTTGCCCTCCCCAGGCTCCAAGAAACCCTCTGGAGCCTGGGGAGGACAAAAAACAGGTTTACCGAGCCCACCGGTAACCTTTTTGCTATTGCTTGCCAAAAGTAGGGGTAGTGCAGTAGGGTCTCACGCGCATGCGTGGGGGGGGGGGCGGGACGCAGTGGGGCATTCAATTATGGGTGTGTGCATGCTCTTGTGCAACCCCCCTGTGCTCCCACTGCTTTTGGCACGTGATGGCAAAAAGGTTAGCCATCACTGGACTAGATGATATTCCTCCTTGTATAATGTACATATAGGAAGTCTTCAACTTACAACAGTTCATTTAGTGAGCATTCAAAGATATAGGGGCACTGAAAAAAGTCACTTATTACTGTTTTTCACTCTCACAATGTTTGCAGCATCCCTATGGTCACATGATCAAAATTCAGACGCTTGGCAACCAACTCATATTTATGACCATTGCAGTGTCCCAGGGTCATGAGATCACCTTATGTGACAAGCAAAGGCAATGGAGAAACCAGATTCACTTAACAAGAGTGTTACTAACTTAACAACTGCAGTGATTCATTTAACGACTGTGGCAAGACAGGTTGTAAAATGGGGCAAAAATCACTTAACAAATGTTTCACTTAGCAACCAAAATTTTGGACTTAATTGTGGTCGTAAATTGAGAACTACATGTAGTTTGGCTTTCCCAAAGTGTGTACACATTTCCAATGTGCGTACTAATAATATCATGGCAACATCTTTAACACCTTAGTTGGCAATACACACCACTCTCATGCTAGCCATAAAGTTATTTAAGAAGGCGTTCAGCTTCGTCAATTTTTTCAGATGAAATAAAAGGTGAATAGGCTTTATGCTAGAAGACAATCAAAAGCACCATCTCGGAGAAGGAACAACATAGAACCTGTGTTAGCTTTCAGTATTCATTTGGGAAAAGACGAACATAGTACAATAATTTCATAAATATCCTGCAGGAACAAACTGATGGACTTTATTAGAACCAAACTAAGTAGCTTGATAAAGGGTGAACAAAAATCAAGAAAATTTTAAAAATTGATAGGAAAAAAGTCAAATGATGGAACATCAGCTTGAGTAATATTCTGTATTAACAGAATATTGTGGCCCAATAATATTTTTTTGGGGAGGGGGGTTTATTGTAACCAATGGTAGGTACTTTGATAGCAAGGCAATTCACTGGAAACTTATGGTGATCTAACAGTTATGTATTAGAATTTTAGACAGTAGAAATTGAAGTTGGATAAAAAATAAGCTGCAAGTAAAAAAAATAATAATCTTGAGTTGATTTATCTCCAAATACTTCTAGAAATTACCCAAGTCCTACCCCAAAACCTGGAGGAACACTACTATTCTATAAGGAATATTGAGCTAAATGAACCAATGTTTTAACTCAGAATGAGACTGCTTCCTATGTTTGACCAAACTCCAATTCACTAGATTTTTGGCTGGAAGCAATTACAGTTACTGTGATATAAGACAAAAATAAATTTACAGTGTAGCTATATCCCAGACCTTCCTTCTTTCAAGTTTTTTTTCTTTTAAAGCAAACATATATTGAAATATCAAAGAAATTATGTATTGTGCCGAGTCACCACATTCCCTGTTTCATGTAGTTAAAAATCTAAGTGACAGGGAGGAAATGCAATTCATGAATGAAGCTTAGCAGGTTTGTTTTTCTTCTTTGGTCTGATAATTTTGGACAGACACCGCTGTCTTCTAACTGATCTTCATCCTGTTCTAAAAAGCCTTTGAGAAAAATTTAAATTATTTCAGGTTTTGCTGAGCTCTTGAGGTGGCATCTTTTAATTTTCACCTTTTTGAGGGCTTTTGTTGTAACCTAAGATTTAACATGCAGTAGGTTAATTCCACAGTTTTTAATGAAGCACTATGTTTTCTCTCTTTTGGGTTGTTAGACCACATGGGATACAGGCTCTTGATGTGTAGGGAGTTCTGATTAGATGAAAACATACCTCTGAGGAAGCTCACATTATCACACATGAAACATCAGAAACAGAAAAAAAAGTGATGTGCCGAATCACGTAAAAATAATGGTTGTTAATCAAATTTCTCTTCCAATATCACAGTGGTAGTGATGGTGGTTGGAGGGCTTGCCAAGACATCTAGGCTGACAAGAAATTGAACAAATAATAATAAAAAGAGCCTCTGGGGAAGTACACATTATCACACAGACATTACTTCATGTGCAAAATTCATAATTTGTGATGCTTTGCTAAGTTCCAGCTCTGACAAGGTATGTGCCACTGTAAAACATTTCTGGATGGTGTGGATACAATTTCAAAACATGTTAGGATTTATTATGAGCCACCTTTCTCTTTACACATTCTTCCTTTTATTGGTCTACTAAAAATGGTGGCAATCTCTAGCATACTGTTTCTATAGCTTCATCTCTAAAAAAACCAGCTAAAGTAACACAGAACATGTTGCACTTAAGTCCTGTTATAAATCAGAGGTGTGCAACAAATAATAAAAAAACCCTCTGTTCAGACTTTGCTTACATACTTTAGGAAATGGCCTGACATTTCCTCAGCTACCTCAAACACAATCCATTTTGTCTCAAGTTCAAGGCATTCTTGGCAGAACTGGATGACATTTGTAGGCACCTGAAGGAAGGACAAGAAGCAATGATTGGAAACTAATTAAGGAGGGAACCAACCTAGAACTAAGAAGGAATTTCCTGATAGTTAGAACAATTAATCTGTGGAATGACTTGCCTCCAGAAGTTGTGGGTACTCCATCACCAGATATTTTTTAAGAGATTGGACAATCATTTATCTGAAATATAAATGGTATATAGTATAGGGCCGTGATGGCGAACCTATGGCACGCGTGCCACATGTGGCACACGTAGCCATATCGGTGGGTACGCTAGCTCAGCTCTGCGTGCATGTGCATGCTGGCCAGCTGATTTTTGGGTTTTCTGGGGCCACCAGAAGTAGGGAAGCAGGCTGTTTCCTGCTTCCAGAGACCCTCGGGGGGTGGTGGGGAAGGGCCGTTTTTCTCTCTCCCCACCTCCAGAGCCTTTCTAGGAGTCTGGGAAGGGCAAAAATGGCCTTCCCCACTCCCGAAGGCCCTCTGGAGGCCAGAAATGGCCTATTTGCCAACCACTCGTGGGACCTGCGCGGGGACAGGGCGCATAGAATTAAGGGTGTGTGCTGGCACGCGATAGCAAAAAGGTTAGCCATCCCTGGTATAGGGTCTCCTTCTTGAGAAGAGGGTTAGACAAGAAGACGTCCAAGGTCCCTTCCAACTCTGTTATTCTGTAAGGCATAAAAGTCTTTTTTTAATAGATGGAACCCAACCACTTCAGCTAAACAGGTGCAGAAGTTTTTGTAATTGGCACCTTTACAAACTGTCTTTTTTTTTTTTTAAAGATGCCATCAGGCTTACGTTTGTCTTTTTGGTTGGGGATTGTTGTGGGTTTTTTGTTTTTTTTTTTTTTTTTGGTGGGAGGGCAGGTAGATTCAGAGGAATTTTTCATGCATATTAAGTAAATTATTTTCAGTGAGTGGAATTTTGAAAATAAATATTGCTTCCCTCTCTATTGTTTTGTGAGAAATTGTGCAATGGCTTTAAAAGGTTCTGTTGGAAAGAATCTCTCTCTCTCTCTCTTTCTCCCTCTCTCCCTCCCTCTCTGTCTCTCTCATATTTTGGAGAGACTACTTTTAACAAGAATAGCCAGTAATGTAAATATGCCCAAATCAAGTAGCCTACCCAGTTTGAGCGGAGTGGGTGCAAGGGTTAGAGCATTTGGTTGAATTAAAATCAGTCTTGACACTTTGTTTTAATTTTCTGCTCAGTTGATCATTGCTGATCAATTCCTTCTCCAAAGGACAGAGATTTCAGAAATAAGAGTCCTGGTAATTATTCCCTGATGAAAAGCTACAGCTTTGGGCCACAATGTTGCCCTCTTCCCCTCTTCTCCTCCTGCTGTTGGCTATTTCTGAGGAGCTTCGAATGAAGAGGTCATCGTTTTTAAGAGACAAACTTCTAGGCTGTGCTTCTTCTACCTAATGAGTTTCCAAGGCTTTTAGGGAATCTTAGTTCATTTTGAGTTACTTTGGGATATCCTAATATCAGATAAAGCTTGGCTTACTCCGTAACAGAAACTAACTTTAGAGAAGTAGTTGGCTCCAGGCTGCAATGCAGATGGATAACTACGGTATGTGTTCATTTTCACAGCATTGTTTTGAAGACTGATAGAAATGTATATAGCCGTGATGGCGAATCTATGGCACGTGTGCCACAGGTGGCACGCATAGCCATATCAGTGGGCACGCCAGCTCAGCTCTGGCGTGCATGCATGTGCTGGCCAGCTGATTTTCAGACCTTTTTGGGCCACCAGAAGTAGGGAAACAGGATGTTTCCTGCCTCCGGAGGGCCTGGGGAGGGAGGAGGGGAAGGCCTGTTTTTCTTTCTCACCTGGCTCCAGATTCTCTCTATGCATCTGGGGAGGGCAAAAACAGCCTTCCCCACTCCCTCGGAGGCTCTCTGGAGGCCCGAAACAGCTTGTTTCCCAGCTTCCAGTTGGACAGGAAGTGACATTTTTTGCTGTCCCCAGCCTCCAGAGACTCCTAGAGAGGCAGGGCACATAGAATTATGGCTGTGGGCACATGCGCGCACGAACCTCCATCACCCCACCCCCTCCTGGCACACAATGGCAAAAAGGTTGCCCATCTCTGGTATATAGTGTAGCTTTACATTGAGCTTTTCAAAAGGTTCATATTTCTTATAGCAGACCTTACAACAATTTTCCTTTTAATGAGCATTCTAGTAGTTTTTCTATTTCAAAGCAATTTACTTAACATCCTACATTTATTTTATTTTATTTTGGGGGGAAAAAAACCCCAGTAACTTTCAATATATATGTGCATAGTAGGGCACCTTTTCCTTCCAGCTGTAGGTCAATTCATCAGAGAAAAATGAAAAATACTGTGATAAAACACAACTTTCTGAAATGGAAAAGCAGACCCCGGCAATCTGAAAGCAAGAGAGCTACAAAGTTAGTCTGAATTACAGCTGTACGCATGAAAATTGGAACCCTACCATCATATTCTTTTTCAAGAGGAGGCAGTCCTACCCTGAAGTGAAAGATACATTAGCAGATAGCGATAACTGGGAACAATATGACACCTTGACCAAAAATAAATAAATAAATACTGTTTCCTCTTGGTATGTGGAGATGCAGCAAACGTCCAAATATATGACTTAAAATTGCATGGTATATAGATATATTTGCCACGTTTTGTGTATTTGTGAAAGGAATTGCCATTGGAAAGCAAACAAAAAAAGGGAGAAGTGATTCAAAAGTGAACACATCTCATTAAATATTGCCTATTAAGGGATTGTAAAATGGAAAAAAACCCGCTTCATGCTTGGTCAAGGAGCAAGCATTTTCTACTGAATTCAAAGTTAAGAAGAATGATTTTGAAGAATCTTGTGAGGTACTTCATGGACTTCCTCTTACTTTCTGAGTAATACAGTGCTGACAATCACATAAAACAATACAGCTGACCAGGCATTTCCCCCCTCCCCTCATGGAATGGGGGGAGGAGAGGGGGAAGGTAATTTGTAGCATATCCTGACACTAACATATTTTTTTCTAAAGCCAAATCTGCCAGCTAGTAAAAGAAATGTGCACCAAGGTGTCTGAATGTGACTTCTTAAGTATATTTGATTAATTATACGTAGTTCTAACTTATCTTTCTTCAGTTCATTTTTTAACAGTTCAGTAATGCATCTATAAATATCCAAAAAGTTGTCACTTTTCTAAATCCATGATATATATGGCTACTAATTCATGGCTCTAGAAATTGTATCTTTCAACTTGTCATTTTAAATGTTATACGCTTTTATGGCCGCAAGTAACCTGTATCAGAAATTAAACGTTGAACTTTAGCAAGGAAATAAATAAACTAGGTTGACACTAAGACTATACCAGAAGGTACCTGGACAGCATGTTAAGATAAAGTTGCTAACCTTTTCCTAGCCTGAGGTGACTGAGAGATTTTTTTTTTAGCTGTTTTACTTGTTGATTTTTCTAAATGGGTTCATGAGATTAAAGCATAAAAAGTATAGGAAATTATTAATCACCAACCAATCATTTATTTATTCAGTTTGGATGGCTGCCTGCTCGTTATGTAAGATATATGCACAGGACTTGCTGCTTGCTTCTGGGCAAAAGAAAATACGAATGTTTGCAAATAGTCGTCAGGAACAAACTGGGGAAGGAAGTAGCGATAGACCAGAAGACTAGTACTACATAAGCCTCAAGAGGGGTTCAAGGAGAATGAATGAAGGAGAATGAAAAACAGAGCAAAACAAAGACTGCCAAAAAAAATACACAAGTATGTTCAATGGATCCAGAACATAGATTATGGGTCAGTCTGTAGGCAAAATTTCTCCTGCTCTTGCTGAGAGGTGCTGCTGGAATTCTAGAAGTTAAGAGAAAATAGTCTCCTCCTCCTCCTCCTCCTCCTCCTCCTTCTTCTCCCCCCTCCCCCCTCCCCCTTCTCCTGTTCTTTTTTAGTGCATATATCTGATAATGTTGTATAAAGTATAAGTTCTGACTTGCTTTCCACAGGACTAAAGTTACTTGATAGGACAATGAATGAATACAATATGTCATAGAATCAGAGATAGAAAAGTTGCAGATAATTGTGCTAGTTCCAGCAGGAGTGTCTGACCTATAACATCAAAAGATCCCCTATCAACAGTTTATATATCAAGCAGTATAAGTGAGATGGAGAAAGTTCCTCAAGTCACAATTTATTTCCTTGGATTCCTATGAGGGAAAAATGAGGAGAGAGGCAAGAATTTTAAGGATTTTAAAGTAATTTATGTGAAAGAAAATTTTCCCTCACCTCCAGTCTATCTTACATTAGCTATCTTACATTAGCTCAGGACTAATTGATGCTGGGGGTAATAAGTTAGGAGTAATAGGGGAACAGGTGGAAGGTGAAAGGACAGGAAATTTTTCTTCCATAAACTTCCTTGAGATAATTTAAGTTAGAATCCAAGCCTGTCAATATAGTCCTGAGCCAAACAGATCCTCATTGCTTTGATGAACAGAGTGTGGGACAATGTGTGAAAATCAACCTGAAATAGTATTACTTAGTGAAATTGTTCCTGAGGCTAATCTATTAAAATATAATAAAAAAATTTAAAAAAAACCTGGGATGGGGTAGCAAATAGGATTTTTAATTGGCATCACATTTCTTCCAATTTGATTTTTTTTTTCAAACATCTCTAAAGGAAGGTATTAACATCTTCATCTGTTCTCTAAAAATTGTCCTGATTAGGCTTTGATTTTCCTCCAGGGACATCAACACATTTTTTGACTGCCTCAGCAATCTGATCAGTGTAAGCCACACTGTTCTTATTGTAACTGAAATTAATTTCCTATAGTGATATCAGTACATATCAATCATTTATATGTGACTTGCATACTCTACCTTAGTGTTTCTCAACCTTAGCAACTTTAAAATTCTGGACTTCAACTCCCAGAATTCTAGGAGTTGGCTGGAGACAGCCAACTCCTAGAATTCTGGGAGTTGAAGTCTGGACTTCTTAAAAATGCCAAGGTTGAAAAACACTGTTCTATCTGAACTCTGATTGGCTGGGATAAATTCAAATTTGAAAATAACACCTTAGCCTAATGCTGGGAAAGATTGAGGGCAAAAGAAGAACAGGACAACAGAGAACGAGGTGGCTGGATGGAGTCACTGAAGCAGTAGGTGTGAGCTTAAATGGACTCCAGAGGATGGTAGAGGACAGGAAGGCCTGGAGGAACGTTGTCCATGGGGTCGCGATGGGTCGGACATGACTTCGCAACTAACAATAACAACAAAATGAAAACAATGGCACTGAATGGAAATATGAGCAGCATGGGGAAAAATGGAAGTTAGTAGTCTTAATCATTGGCGAAGGAGGTGATCCTGGACGTCATTTGCCTCCTAAAATTTTACTTTCACCTCCCAATTTAAAATGGGTAAATTTCTGATGCAGACCTATTCAGCACAAGAACAAAGGAGAATTCATGACAGGGGGAAGCTACTGACTCTTTGCTTAGCTGAGGGGCAGTATACTGGAAGAAGTTTCGTTTATTTTTGTCCAACGTAAATTTCCTGTAATAAAGTAGGCACCAGGGTTCTTTCCTTATTTAAAAAGAAACCATTCTTGAGTTTATGTTAGAGTTTAGCAGGATAAGAATTTCTAAGACATGACATCAAAATCTTACATTGTTCTCAGTTGATCAACAAGGAATGTGTGTAGCCTTCTCAAAAAATGCCCTGAATTCTCTATGAGAGAAAGGTTTAGATGCTCCACTCTATGTAAAATAAATAAATACATTCTTGTCTATGAGACAAAACTACTACGCAAAATGCTTTATCAAGGCAAAACATGTGAATTGGCTCAGGTGTTGATAGCATTTCAAGAAGTGCTGTATCCTAACAACTATATCCCATTGAAAGCTAAATATCACACTTTGACAAGGCAACACGCAGTGAAAGAATTAAAGCCTCATAAATTAAAAAAAAAAAAAGACTGAAATCTGACCACATGAAAAACTAGGCGGTTTGAGGGCTTGACAGCAAGGTGCAGTCAGAGTTGGGTGGTGGGTTTCTTGGCAGAAAAGAAAACAGAAGTCATGGTTACTGATCCAGGAGTGGTGGGAAACCACACTATGTAACTGTCAAAGATGTTTTGTAGGGCTGTGATGGTTTAAAAAGCAAAAACACTTGGATGTGCAGTGGGCACAACAGTGCAAAAATCAAAGGATTCCCATGAGATATGAATACCAAGCCACAGAATATTGTTTTCTTCTTCTAGGATTGTTTCTTGTTATTGTTCAGTCGTTAAGTCATCTCCAACTATTCATGACCCCAGGAACCACAGCATGCCAGTCCCTCTGTCCTTCATTGTATCCTGAGTCTGTCTAAATTTGTGTTCATTGCAGTGAAGACACTATCTAACCATCTCATCCTCTGCTATCCTCTTCACGTTTTGCCTTCCATCTTTTCTAAGATCAGGATCTTTTCCAAGGAGTCCTCACTTCTCATTCAGTAGCCAAACTTCAGTAACTGTCCTTGCAAAGTTGATTTCCTTTAGGGTTGACTGATTTGATCTCCTTGCAGTCCAAAGGACTCTCAAGAAACTTCTCCAACATCTTCTAGGATAGTATTTTGCTACTCCTATGGCCTATAAGTAAATTTGTGGCAATCTTTTTAAAAAATATACTAGACAGCAGGTATTTTAAAAAGACCTGCCACAAATAAACAGAATCACCATGGGCAGGCAAAAAAGGAGTAGGAGTGATTTCCAACTACCTTCCAGCTTCCCTGTTGACTTTGCTTGTGAGTAGCTAGCTGGGAGCATCGGAAATTGTGATCATGTGACTGCAGTGGCAGCACTGCAGGGCAATGTGGCACTGCTGGAGTGACCACAACTTTGCCAGTGGTCTAAAGCGCCTTGAAACTTCACTCCCACAGGAGTGATAGATCCCAAATTTTGGATCCATACATAATCCATTTAAGGTACCTTACTTCAAAAATTGTTGCCCTGTGATATAGCATATCATAACTTATTTTAAATTAATTATTAGCAGAAAATAGGAGCAAGGGTATTTTGGAAGTGTTCACGGTGGAATTCTGACCTTTTCCACAGTGGTGGGATTCAAATGTTTTTATTACTGATTCTGTGGGCGTGGCTTGCTGGGCGTGGCATGGCTTGCTGGGCATGACATGGCTTAGTGGGTGTGGGGGAAGCATATTGTAAAATTTCCATTCCCTCCACACTCCAGGGGAAGTTTACTGCAAAATCCCCATTTCCTCCCAATCCGCTGGGACTCAGGAGGCAGAGAATAGATGGGGGCAGGGCCAGTCAGAGTGGTATTTACCAGTTCTCCGAACTACACAAAATTTCCACTACAGGTTCTCCAGAACTGGTCAGAACCTGATGAATACCACCTCTGCTTTCCCCCCTCCTCTGAAGACAAATAGCTAAAGATATAGTTTTGTTATGGCAAAGAGGTAAGCATAGGGAAAAAAATACTCCTTTAGATGAATGGAAGTTGTCAGGGAAAACATGAGAAGAAGCATCATCTCCTGGTCCTGTCTGCTGCTTTGCAAGCTTAGTGAGGTCATATATTAGATGTGAAGAATGAGGACCCTACCTTAAGTTCCAATGAACAAGATTTATTACTCAAGAGTTACACAAGAATCCAGTCAACAAATGGTCAGCACTAAATTGATGCTGAGGTAAGGGTCAATGTAATTCAAGAGTGGGATGGACTTGGTCTGCTTGCAGGAACGTAATGACTTCAGGCTGATTCCTCTCTTGACTCTGCTCCCAGGCTCTGCCTCTCCTTCTGCTACACTGTGCTAGGAAAGAGGAATATGATTCCCTGAGGGTTTTTGTCCATTCCCCCTGGTTAATAGAGTGGGACTGCTCCAGGTCCCTTCCCTTACAGGCTGTCATCTAACAGGACTTGGGAAACCTGCCTTCTCAGTAGCAGTCTTTGCCTTCTGGAAAATCCTCCCACTGGGACCTAACAACCTTTGGGAAAAAAGCTGACTCTTTCCCCCATGCATTGGGATGGGGGCATGGGTGAAATCCAAAATTTTTCCCTACCGGTTCTGTGGGCATGGCTTGGTGGGCATGGCAGGGGAAGGAAACTGCAAAATCTTCATTCCCACCCCACTCCAGGGGAAGGATACTGCAAAACCTCCATTCCCTCCCCTCCTGGGGGAAGGATATTGCAAAATCTCCATTCCCACCCCACTCTGGGGCCAGCCAGAGGTGGTATTTGCCAGTTCTCCGAACTACTCAAAATTTCCGCTACTGGTTCTCCAGAACCTGTTAGAACCTGCTGGATTTCACCCCTGGATGTGGGGAGGCTGATCAGCTCACTGATTGTTATTGGGAAATGTTTATTGTTTATTACTTCAATTTATATGACCACCCATTTCAAATCCACGACTCTGGGCAGCTAAGAAAGTTAAAAGAAAACATAAAAAAAATCATACACAGAAATAGCAACCAGGGTGTTTATTTTTATTTATTTATATATTATATTTAGAAACTGTCTATCTCCCTCATAGAGCGCGTCTGGGCAGTGTACAAATAGATATAAAAACATAAAAGCCATATATAAATATTGTAATAAAAAAGTTAAAAACAAGAATAAAATAATTGTTTCTTAACTATTTCTTCTGAGATTTTTAAAATGCTTTTATTGATGTAGCCCAAATTTATGGTCACATAGTAGGTTTTCCAAATAAATAAATGTTTACTTCAAAGAAAACCTCTGTGTAGCCTAACACCAGATGATACTGGAAAGGAACAAAGTATATTGTATTCCTTTAAGAATCAATCCCATTTATTTTAGGAGACTTGCAGATAATTCTGAAATTAAGGTAAATTTGCTCTGGATACCTGTAACAATTTCCCCATCTACATCAAATTGTGTTGCCTCTTCACTTCGGTGATGACCAAAATAAAAAAGTAATTGTCGACAAACAGAACTCCAGAAACTTGAGAATAAACCTATTAGCTAAGTCTGTCATAGAACAAGTTAAAGCAGATGTAAAAGCTCTGGGGAGATCATCTCTGTTTCAGTTGGGGCTGAAGAGATCAGAGATCAGCTGAGCATCTCTCAAGGAGACAACAAGCTACTTCCTGACTGAGGAGGTTTTCCAAGGAGCCACCCTTTTTCAAAGGATCCAGTATGGATGCTTGGACAGATCCAAGAACTAGCTTTCAAAGATGATCTCCTTGCCTCATTTACTATTGTGCCATCACTTGTGATAGAAATCCCAGCCTCTGAACATTTCTATGCATCAGGATTTAAGACCAGTTTTTATGTGATTGGCATAAGTTAGAGCTAGAAAAAGAGAAGCCTTTAGAGGATTGACCCACCAGCAAGAAGGGGCTGCCCCAGTGACGTCCTCCTGGGGAGAAAAAAAGAAAGCTTTGTGCCCTGTTTTTGTTTGGGGAAATATTGTTCGGGCAGTTCCCCGGGCTATAAAAATTACAGTGATGTAATATGAGACTGTATGAGAGGCCGTTTTATTCCCTGACTCCAATCAAATAGCCGACAACAGGAGATTATGAAATGCCCGAGAAACTGTGTGGTTTTAGCAATTTTTTTTAAAAAAATGTTCAAATTAGCTGAAGAAGGATGGAGGAAAAGGAAAGAAAAGTGTAACAGATTGTAGAGTCCCTCCTCTGCAAAGACTGAAGCTGCAGATGATCTGTGAGAAAATATGGCTGAGCTAAAATTCTCATTAGCTAGTGGGGAAAAAAAAGGAAGAAAGTTTTTCTCTGTTGTTTGTATCCAGGATCTCAAAGGCAAGAGTAGAAGCAGCAAGATAAATGAGGAAGGGACTGATGCAGGGTCTGGGTTGCAGGCTGTAGCCAGAACACCACAAGATCCCATCAGGAAAAATATATATATATATATATATATATATATATATATATATATATATATATATATTTAAGTG
>WNWU01000006.1:16291319-16320518 GCA_012654045.1 Ptyas mucosa
ATTATTATTATTATTATTATTATTATTATTATTATTATTATTATTATTGCAGCCAATTGGTATTCAGGAAATTTGCTTTCTTGCTGCCCATCTTGGCAGTAAATTAGATACTGGAGAACATCTCAAGTTTTTTGAAATGCGGAGGGAGGGGGGAGGTTAGGTATGCAAAATTGATTGACTGGTTCTGGGTTTGGGTGTTTCTGCAGTAAGATCAGCCATTAACTCAACTCTGCCCAACTGGATCTGTTTTGATTAAATTGATTCCCTTTTTAATGTTCCCATACATTAATATTAATTGAGCCCAGTGCAATGTGCTTTGCCTGAGAACCGGTCTTTTGCTCTATTCTATGGATAGAACTGTTGGTAGGAAAAGTTATCTACACATTCATTACTCTGTATTTAGAAGCAAGACTGTGTTGTGGAGAACATCTTTGCAATCTTTGTAGAACATCTACATCCAGTTCTATTGGATTGGTATTTTGTGGGTTCCCCTACAAGAATGAAATGGTGTTTGAATCACAATACACAGAAGTTTGGCTCAAGTTGTATCTCATCGATAAAACACAAATGACTTTAGGTTGGTGACTATCTGATAGCTTGTGCCTCCTTGTAGGATTGTGACACAGCCAATGTGGTGGGGTTCAAAGGGCTCTGTTTGTCCCTGAAGACGAACACATCAGAAAACAATTCTGAAGTTGGACTGTAAAATGAGAAAAGCAATTTTTCAGAAGCTCTTGAGTCATTTGGTCATCCTGCAAAAAATAAGCAGAAGTCTTCCATGGAAATTTGTAATGATAAAACTTCTCTGTTTAAGCTCTGGCAGAGAAAAGCCAGCAGCAGTGGGTGGGGTGGAACATGAACAATTGCACTCACATACAGCTATGCACACTCGCACCATCGTTCGCTTGAAGCCCACAAACCACTGATCTGTATGTTAAGCTTATTGGCACAAGCAGGACAATTTTCCTGCATGACCTATTGGCTAAAAACAACACAAAATAGAAGTCAAATCACTTAAAGAGCTGCTGTTTAGTGAGTTAGAATGAATGAAGTCTTTCGTGAATTTGTGCTTTGCACATTCATGGCTATTTCTGTTCTAGTCATACCCTGATTGCCCCAGGCAGTCCTTTTCAGGACACTTGACCTGTCAGTCATATTTCAGAAACTACTGATATGGTACTTGCTGATTTAGTTTAGATTCCAAAGAGGCTAGCTGCTGGATTACAGACTAATGACCCATCTGATGCTAAAGGCAAAGGCTCAAAGTGCAGGAGTGAATGGAGCCTCTATGTGGTCTGTAGGGGGAGAATTTATTATGTCATTAAATTTGATACAATAAATTTTCTTTCTTTCCGATGCACTGTACCGGGGCCAAAAGGAAAAAAATAAAAAAACACCCAAGGAACAAATTTTATCCTGAACACACCATTTGGAGTTGTTTTTAACATTTTTAAATAATTCAGATACATTATTCTTATAACGTAAAGACACACAAACCATGTGCAGGCAAATTTTAGAAATAACCATGGGAATGAAAAGATGGGGGGAAAGGCATGGCTGATTAAACTAATTTAAATGTCTACAGGCTAGGTTCATCTGAGTATAGCTTTTGGTTGGCAAATACAAAGGAAAGTATGCTTTGATAGCAATAGCACTTAAACTTATACACTGCTTCTTAGTGCTTTATAGTCCTCTATAAATGGTTTGCAGTGCAGCATATTGCCCCCAACAATCTGGGTCCTCATTTTACCGACCTCAGAAGGATGGAAGGCTGAGTCAACCTTGAGCCGGTCAGGATTGAAGGAATCGAATTCCTGGCAATGAGAGCAGAGTTAGTCTGCAATATTGCATTCTAACCACTGCCCCACCATGGCTCTTTGCCATAGAGGAGATGGAAGTGAGGCTAATCTACATAGCAATAGCAATTAGCACTTAGAATTATATACCACTTCATAGCAGCTTACAGAGTCAGCATATTGCCCCCAACAATCTGGTCCTCATTTTACCAACCTTGGAAGGAAGGAAGGCTGAGTCAACCTTGAGTCGGTCAAGATCAAACTCCTGACAGTAAACAGAGTCATCCTGCAATACTGCATTCTAACCACTGTGCCACCACAGCTCAGTTATAATTCTTTAGGTGTACTTTCAAGGGATTCTAGAAACTAAATACCCCAATAGTGTTAAGAGACTGTCAATAAGTTATAGACAGCATTCAAGAACTAATGTGAGATAGGAACCAGTTTTGTCACATGAGGATCACAAAATGAAATGGAAATACATAAATGTAAAGGCTGCTACAATAATAATGAGTACGTTCAACATTTGGTGTTTTATCTGCCTGCATATGTCTCAGGGTTGTTTTACAGCAACAGATAGAGTGTTTATAAATAATAACAAAATAGTCTTCAGAAAAATAATTGCACGATTTCTTGTAGCTGTGCTATATAGCTAATAATTATTACTCATGGAATCAAATTTAGGGATTTCAAGGCCAGGCATGCTATTGAAACTGATGTGATGTTGGATGTTTCTTAGCATACATCAAGAAGACTACATGGGTAGTGGACTTTGTATATTGATATCAAATTGTATATTACATGCCAATCAGAAGCTGGGAAGGACAACAAGACACAATAAAATGAGTGCAAACATTTTTGTAGCAGGTAAGACAGAATCATCCAATGAAATCTATCTAATAAAAGAAATACTAATCAAAACAAGAGGGTTTTTTGCCATCTCATAAAGGAAAGCGAGGATACAACAACAACAAAAATCCTGTAGTTGTAGATGTGATAACCTAAAAGATCCTTTGCCTTCTTCTCATCAATTGGGCATCCCCCACAATAGGAAAATAGAGAAGGGCTTATCACCAGATCTTAGAACATGGCCATGTTAGAATAGAAACAGTCACTCTGCAGTATCCTGGAGCTTTATTGATTATTAAAACTTTGAATTATGCTCAGAAATGAACTAGTATCCTGTCTAGCTCTTAGAGGACAGATGTAAAATGATTTCCTAGGCAATTGCAAGTCAATATTTCCACTGCTTTATTCTAAATTACTTGCAGTTTCTTAGGAAGGTCTACATAGAGTTCAACAATAATACAGCAGGGGTGAAATCCAGCAGGTTCTGACAAGTTCTAGAGAACTGGTAGTGGAAATTTTGAGTAGTTTGGAGAACTGGCAAATGCCACCTCTGGCTGGCCCCAGAGTGGGGAGGGAATGGAGATTTTGCAGTATCCTTCCCCTGCCACACCCACCAAGCCACACCATGCCCATCAAGCCACTCCCCCAGAACCGATAGTAAAAAAAAAAAATGGAGTTCATGACTGTAATACAGGTATATATAGTAAGCATCAGCTTGGCCAAGCCTAGCTCTGTCAATAATATAAGCAGTTTTCATATCAACCTAAACTGAACATTTTTAGTCAAAGCTATCATTTGACCATCCAGATTCAATGCCTAGGCTAGAAGTACCCCCAACTATGCAGCTAATTGTTCAATGTTTGTGTGTTTGTATGAAGAGGGTAGCTATCCCATCTAGGCAGGTCTAAATTAGATCTCTCTCAACTGGTTCTTTTATTGTCTCTAGAGAACAGTTCAGAACATCAACAGTATTCCTGGTAATGGGTGAAAAGGTGACATAGAGCTGAATGACACCCAGCAACAGCATACCATTACACAATCCTTGGATAATTTCTTGCCATAGTTTTATAGTTATTAATTATCCTGGGACCCTAGGTCAAACTCTGTGGAACACCAAAGATCTGTGACCGAGGAGCTGAATAAAAGTTCTCCAGCATTTGAAGGAACCATTGTGAAATAATATTTTCTAAGTTCATCCCTACCAGATGGTCAAGAAGAATATCAAGGCCATGAATACGGTGAACTGCTGAGAATAAAATAATAATAATAATAATAAGTAACTCTTGGCAGAATAACTTGCCCTGGGGAGCTGTCTCAGTCCCAAAGACAAATAACACTTCATCTGGATAATTAATTTTATCCATAAATCCATGGAACTTCAGTGCTACCATATTTGTAAATAACCCCTCTCTCCTAACAGCAAATGATTATGCAATGTGTTAGATGTGTTTAAAGCCAAAGGATTCAACTGGATTTGACGTGTTAAAAAAAATGATGGGATTGGATTGTGACCGCCATATTAAAAAAAAAAGATAGGAAATCTGGGATAATGGATTGCATTTGAATATTTTCATGGTATAACCACAATTAACAATATAATTCTACAATATACGCTGTTTCACTTTAGACCTAAAACAAGCTTAGTGTAAATTTGGACTCATTTCCAAGCATTGTAAGGTTCACCTTTTTCTAAATACTGTATTTTTCAGAGTATAAGATGCACCGGAGTATAAGATGCACCTTAATTTTTGGGGAGGATAATAAGAAAAAAGCTGATTGGTGGGTGGATCGGCCTCCTGGAATACCCCCCAATCAGCTGTTCCCAGAGGTGAATTTTAGCAACAAGTTTGTTGGTTGTGACCTCTGTGCCTTGCTTTTTTTTCTGCCTCTGAAACTTTTGAAACTGTTTCAGAAAAAACTATTTTTTTCCTGCCTCTGAAAGCCTCCGAAACAGAGCTTCAGAAAAAAAGGCTTTTTTTCTGAGGCTTCTTTCAGAGACTTTTTTTCTGAAGCTCTGTTTGGAGGCTTTTTTCTTGAAGCTTCTTTCAGAGGCTTTTTTTCTGAAGGACTGTCTGTACTCAGTTCAATCTCCTTTCTTTGGTATTGGTATATAGATTAACCTCTTCCGATCTGTTGGTTATTGTGTCATTCTCCAGATTTGTTGGCATAGTTTGGTTAGAACTTTTACTGATTCTTCTTTTGTTGCTTGCCATATTATTTTAGATAAAAGCCTTTCAGAGGCTTTTTTTCTGAAGCTTTTTTTCTGAGGCTTTTTTTACTGAAGCTTCTTTCAGAGGCTTCTTTCAGCCTCTGAAATCTCCGTTTGCGAGGCTGGACGGGGCTACATTCAGAGTATAAGACGCACCCAGATTTTCACCCTCTTTTTTGGGGGGAAAAGGTGCGTCTTATATTCCAAAAAATACTGTGATCTCCTAATGTAATCGCATGCGTAGATAAAATGGGGAAACTGAGAACCAGTTGTGTTGTCTTGAGCTTTTGGAGAAAGTAAGGGACATAAATGCATTAAATCCATCCACAAATCAAACTAGCAAAAATAAACTTCTTCCTCTTCTTTGTCTACAGACCAGATACCAGTACCTTTTAATGTATATTTAGCAATATTTTACAATGAATTTAATGGAGAATCTATTGAAAGAAAACAAGAAATATACACATGAATCTGATGGAAATAAGTCTATGTTAGTTTGATTTCTGTAATCTGTTTCTAATTGCCACTGAAATATATAAAGGTTGTTTAGAGTACTGATGCCAAAGGCTTGTTCCCATTTGTTTCTTCTAAGGTGGAAGCCATTTTCTCTAAATCATAAAGATCACTGTTAAAAATAATTCTGATTTATAGCCATAAATGGCTCAAACATTCTTTTGAGGCTGGAAAAGACAAAGTTCACTTGGGCTTCTACATAAAACAATTTCTCTATTGTGCTTTGGACTATTAAGGGACATTCCAGACTGCCTGCCAATTACGCCCTATTAGAGTGGTAGCAATTTTGTAGCATTCATGTGATAATCACACTTCATCTCAAACAAGCCATCACTACAGTAGCCACAGCACACTTAAAAATAACTGCTTCCACAAATCTGAACAGAAACATCCCCAGTACTGATAACTTAAAGTTGCCCATTCGTGACTGATTTTGAAGTCTAATTCCAGATGAACTTCCTGAACTTAAAACCTGAACAAATTTTTCAGATTTAAGATCCTCTTTTTTTTTTACACTCTTCTGCTTGGCAAGTCGGTCTAGAGATTTTGAATAAATTTATTTGATTTTATAAAGCACCAAAGTCAAAATTTGTGATTTGGGCAGCATGTATCAATAAAACAAAACAAAAGAAAATCAAGAATAAATAAAAGTAGATCAATATAACAAATCACAGTACATACCCAAGGCAAGGTATAAGTCGCCTTGAACTGTGAGATGGGCAGCAAATAAATTTGATTGATGAATAAATAAACAAATAAACAAACCCTCATTTACAAAATAGGCTTAGCCAACATCCAAATGTGTGGGGAAACAGCCAGGTCTTCATTTGAAAGACTAACAAGATTCAACTGTTTTTCAAAGAGCTAGCCATGAATATGTGTTTCCTAAGGCCCTTAACTCAAATCAATTTTTCTTGTAGACATTCAAAATCCATGTTTGTCAGTACAAGCAAGGTGGAACACGACCATGGCAATATCAGGTTTTATTCCTGACCACCATGTTTTTGTTGGATTTTGAATTATACCAGTCCAATGAAAAAGATTCAGTGGTGAATAGGATTTTCCCTTCCTCTCTTTGTCACTCATGCTCCCTCAGATTCATTACTAAGAATCAGTAATTCTTAGTAAATGTATGGCTTAGCAAAATCTATACATAAAGAATCCAAACATTCTCTGCTATTAAGTGAGTGTTCCACAGGGTGGGAACATCTTTGTAGAAGATGGAACTACTCAGTTGGCCCACCCCAAGCATCTAAGGAATCACTTAGTTCCAGGGGGTGCTTCGGGAGATTCCTGAAACTCTGTTGAACAGTTTTGCTGAGATCCAGTCATCAGCTGGTATGTTAGGGCAATGGGAACCAGGGGTGTCATTGCATTTGAATGATCTTTCCCTGTTTGCCAATCAAAGCAGTTACTTTGGTTACTGAAGATCTCCAGGAAATGAAGAGGCAGAAGAGATGTCTAGAGGATATTAGTGGAAGACAAAGGGTGAATCATACCGACATAGGTAAATGCTCAGATTGACATCTATACCACAGCATTATGAATGGTGAATCATCAATAAGGGACCAGGTTATTGGAAGGGCCATCTTTTCCTAGTTACATCTATCTGACCCACCAGAGCGCAGGGGCAGGGTATATTATGTGTTCCCTTTCTTAAGTGAGACCAAAAAGAAGAGCCTTCTCTGTGGTGGCTCCCTCCCTGTGGAACGCCATACCCACAGAGGTGAGATTGACTCCCACCTTGATATCTTTCAAAAGTACGTTGAAAACATGGTTTTGCAAGTGAGTCTGGGAACCCCAGGGTGATACAGAGCCCTGGAACAACCAGACACACATGCATAGAGTTCAAGCTAGTTACTTTATTGCTCTATACCTATTTCACAGGAATTTCTCCAAACTGTCAGGTTTTGCCTGAGAAAGACTAGATAAGGCTCAAATGCATTCTTGGGGGGGGGGGAGTCAGGGTCAGACCTTGACCTCTTGTATTTATATAACGAGTCCAGACTCACTTCAGTCTTCCTCCTGACTGGGATTATTGTTCTCCAACATAGTTAGTGGATGAAGATTAAGTAACCCAACTTGGTGGTATTTTGGTTTCTAGTTTACTTAATCTACCGGTATGTTCATTTTAATATTTTAATATTTTATACACTTGCTTTCAGAATGTTGTAAACTGCTCAGAAGGGACATGATGGCTCAGTGGCTAAGAGGCTGAGCTTGTTGATCAAAAGGTTGGCAGTTCAGCGGTTCAAATCCCTAGTGCCACATAACAGGGTGAGCTCCCGTTACTTGTCCCAGCTTCTGCCAACCTAGCAGTTCGAAAGCACGTAAAAAATGCAAGTAGAAAAATAGGGACCAACTTTGGTGGGAAGGTAACGGTGTTCTGTGCACCTTTGGCATTTAGTCTTGCCTGCCACATGACCACGGAGACGTCTTTGGACAGCGCTGACACTTTGGCTTTGAAACGAAGATGAGCACCGTCCTCTAGAGTCAGGAACGACTAGCACATATATATGAGGGGAATCTTTACCTTTATCTTTAAACTGCTCAGAGACATTTAACAGTGAGATGAGCTGCATATAAATGTAATAAACAATAATTTTCCAATGGTTTCAGCCCATCTACTAACACTGAGGAGAGTCGCTTCTTTGTGGACCCCTACGATAATTATAGGAACTGTTCTCTTCAGAGCTGAGGGAATTGTTCCTTCTTATTTGCAGCCCCTCGTCTTTGAAAACTGTATTTCCCGAGGTTAGATTAGCTCCCATCCTGTTAAGTTGTAGGAAATCTGTTACAACCTGACCTTTAAAAGAATCCTGCGAGTGGATCTGCTATAAATAGTCAGCTCTCATCATGGTATTTTGTTTGATATTTGATTGTTCATCAGACCCTGAAGTTCTCTTAATTAAATATTGTTAGGTTGTTTATTTTGATTTTTTTTAACCCTTCTCACTGTAGGAGAGGAATATGCACCACTCAGAGTCTTCTGGAAAAGCATATTAGCCTTTTGAATTAGTAAATAAAATAAATTGTTATTGTAGGCTGCACTTCCAAAAATCAAACCCAGTTTTTTTAAAAAAAGGAATTCAATTTGTACAACTTCATCTGCCAGAGATCAAGCATGAAACTGAAGAGATGTACCTACAAATCTGCATAGCATTTATGTTTTTAATGCTAATGCCTCTTGGGGCAATAAAATAGCACTAAGAAGATGAAGTTCATTGAAAAATTCATATTAGAAATTGTGAATACTCCAACACAGCAAGTTTTTAAGAAGAGATCGGATAGCCACTTGTCTGAAATGGTTTAGGGTTCCCTGCCTGAGCAGGGGGTTGGACTGGAAGGCCTCCAAAGTCCCTTCCAATTCTGTTATTCTGTTAATATCTTCTCTCATTGTCATAGCTGGATGAATATTTCATAATTCATTTTTAAACCTTATTATATATGCATTCCAGGTAGTTTTAACATAAAAGGTGGGCAAGGGAAGAATGAACGGTGCCATTTCAAATGTTTCCATGTTTTCACGTATCTTTTTTAACCAAATCTCATTAAAATGGCGCTTCACATTTACAATATAATGGGTGATGGTAATTGGTATAACTGAGGTGATCAAGGACAACTGGGATGTGAAGAGCAATGCTGCAAAGGCTTAGTTTCCCCAAATTCAGAAATTGCTTTCAGTCAAGGTTTTCTCCCCTCTTTCTGAGTTACAGGGATCATTCAAACTGTCAGAAACTTTTCCCGTAATGAACGTGAAAAGGGCAGCGTCTCCTATTTGTCGCCATTTCAGAGTTCTAAGCAAAGCCAGATTCTGATACAGACATTGAAGCTATTTGTTGAAGTGTCTCTTAGGGCCCTGCCTATCTGAGGATTCTTAACAGATTTAAACAGACAGACTGAAGAAAAGGTTTCATGAGAAATGCCAGCCTCTGCAACATTTGCATCCTTCAGAAGTTAGTAAAATATAACTGAGAAGATTGTCCTCTCAGCACGTGTCGTGCTGTGAGTGTACTTGTGCAGCTCCGTTCATATCTAATCAACCTTTCCGTGTAAAACTGTCACCCCTTTATTGAAAACAGAATCTGTACGGTAAACTATGAAAAGTAGGGAGAACAAATATTTAATTGTAGAAGATGAAGTAGAACATTGAAGTATGGTGAGGTGTTTTTTTTTTTTAAAGTTTAATGAGGTGAAAAAGCAATGCAAACCCAGTCTTTCCAAACTGCAATTCAGGAAGGTAGAGAAACGGATCAGAGACAGGTTTCACTTCTACTTAATTTTGTGCTGAAATCTGTTTTTCAGTTTCCTGAAAGTTTTCTTCCTCTACAAGAATGGCTTCTATTTTGCTATGTCATTCATTGTCATTTTAGATCTCTAATTCACACCGTTGCAGCATCTTGTTGGGTTACCTTTAGTAAGGAGAAATTCCAGTGGGTGGTTTCACCAGTTTGCAGTGGTTCTAGATATTTATGCTTCCTAACAATTATCCAGTGGAATAAAGTGTCTTCCTGAATCAAACCCAGGAAACCAAGGAGGCTGTGGAACACTGGAGAGATTTGTATAGTGAATGTTCTCAAAGACTTCTGGGTCACTTTGTAAGCCAGGAGGATGCAAGAGCAGTGGGCCTCAAGGTAATAATTTGATGGTGGCTTTGCTTTTCTCTTGGCCACATCTGGGAAATTTCTGATTGCCTAACATAGGAGGAGTGAGCTAAGGATGGCAGTGTAGAAATGCTGGTCTGAAAAGTGGGGAGGGAAATCTAGATTTGCCTTCCTGATGAGGCTTCTCCCTTTTCTTGCTCTTGCAAAACCCTCTTTGCAATTTTCATCTTATGCAGCCTCCTTTAGTTGAAGGGACTCAGCATTCTATTCTCTATAGCAGTATTACGCAACCTTTGCAAGTTTTAAAGGGGCAGACTTCAATTCCCAGAATTCCCCAGCCAGCATAGCTAGCTAGGGAATTCTGGGAGTTGAAGTCTACCCCTCTTAAACTTGCCAAGGTTGAGAAACACTGTTCTACAGTAAAGGAAAGATAGAATGTACTCTTTTAAGCCCTGGAAGTGGCCCACATATTACATGATACAGTAGAACCTCTGGTCACAAACGCTTCTGACCACGACCAAATTGGGTTCCGACCAAAAATTCCCCATTTTTTTTTTTCATGGCCGATTTCCCCTTCCACACCATTTTTTTTGTAAGCACCAAATTTCCAAAATTAGGTTCAGGTCACGACCAAATCGGGTTACCACCAAAGTTATGGAACGAATTATGGTCGTGACCAGAGGTTCTACTGCTATGATGGTGAACTATGGCACGTGTGCCCAAAGTGGCATGCGGAGCCATGTCATCGGACACGTGTGGCGTTGCCTGTTCCTGTTCCGGGTTTCTGGTGTGCATGCACACGCAATGATCAGCTGGCTTTTGTGCATGTGCCAGAAACCATAAGAGCTGGTCTTCTATTTTCTGGCATGAGCCTGCATGCCGGGCCAGCTGATCGGCGGCAGTAACTGGAAGACTTGCTGGCCGGCGCGTGTGTACTGGAACCCGGAAGTACCTTATCCGGCATGCACATACACCCTGGGCAGCTCCTCTTCCTGGTTGTGGTCCTGATGAGCATGCATGTGCATGCAAAATGCACATGCAAAGTGCTCCCTTTTCGGAACTTGGTGCTGAAAAGTGGAACATCACTGTTCTACTGTATACATTTGCTAAGAACTGAATAATGACTGGAGGGAGGGGATAGTCTAACATGATGCTTAATGTATTTTATTGCTGGCAGATTGAAAGCTCTGGATCAGCCCTTCACAGTAGACCAGACTAGGAAAAGTCAGAAGAGCAACAAAGATGATTAGGGGACTGGAGGCTAAAGTGTATGATGAACGGTTGTGAGAACTGGGAATGTCTAGTCTAATGAAGAGGAGGACTAGGGATGAATGATAGCAGTCTTCCAATATTTGAGGGGCTGTCACAGATAAGAGGGGGTCAACCTAATTATCCAAAGCAGCTGACAGAGTACAAGAAATAATAATAAAAAAAAGAATATTATCAAAGGGAGATCCGACCTAGAATTAAGGAGAAATATCCTGATAGTGAGAACAATTAATCAGTGGAACAGCTTGCCTACAGAAGTTATGGATGCTCCATCACTGGAGGTTTTAAAGAAGAGATTGGGCAGCCATTTGTCTGCAATGGTATGGAGACTCCTCCTTGATCAGTGGGTTGGATTAAAAGTCCTCCGTAGTCCTTCCCAACTCTGTTATTCTGTATTTTAAATAAGATTCTGAATGCTAATGCTACTTTTATTACAAAGTTCCAGTAACAGAATCTTGCAAATATGAATGTTCCTGTCCCCCATTTTTATGTTTAAAAGAACTAGGGAGGGTCCTGTCTGAGATGTTTTCTCAAATTACATTTCTGCCCTGGACTCAAATTTTGTTTATCTGACCATTGCCTTGGCTGTGACTCTAACTCCTGTTCCTTGAGGTTTTCCCTTCTCACTATGCTCTTCGAATTGCTTATTGTTTTCCAATTATGCTACAAAAATCAATAAGGAAATGTGTAATTTGTCTTAGGTGAGGAACAACTGAAAGTAATGTCTTATATGCGTGGGTTATTTCTCAATTTTGGGAAATTTATGTAGATTTGTTGTTTTTTGAGAGTCAATTGCTAAAAAAGTAGACTAGAAACCGGAAGGTGGTGAGTTCCACTTCTGTGTTAGGCACAAAGTCAGTTGGGTGATCTTGGGCCAGTCACTCCCTCCCGGCCCTAGAAAGGAGGCAAGGGCAAGCCACTTCTTCTAAAAAACAAAACAAAAGAAAAGAAAAAAAATCCTGCAGGATTTGGCCAAGCAGTTACCAAGAGTGAAGATTGGCTTAAAGGTACACAAAATGAAATAAAATAATTGCACGTTGGCGTAATCTTATTTTTACTTGTAGATATGTAATAATTGGCCTGTCATATAGGGTAAGTAAGTAAGTAAATAAGTGAGTAAGTAAGTAAGTAAGTGCCGTGGTGGTGCAGTGGTTAGAGTGCAGTACTGGAGGCTGCTTCTTCTGACTGCTGATTGCCATTAGTTTGGCAGTTCGAGTCCCACTGGCTCACGGTTGACTCAGCCTTCCATCCTTCTGAGGTCAGTAAAATGAGGACCCAGATTGTTTGGGGACAATATGCTGACTCTGTAAATCACTTAGAGAGGGCTGTAAAAGCACTATGAAGCAGTATATAAGTCTTAGTGTTATTGCTAAGAAAGTAAGTAAAGAAATGTGATTATGCCTTGTAGGTGATTTTGGTGGAATGAAGGAATGTGAATGGAGGACTTATTTGTTCAGAGATTAGTGATTTTGATTATAAGAAGGTCCAGCAAGTGATGAAGACCACAGACTAAGAATTACTCAGAAACAAAACAAAAACATATGAACTAAAAGTGTGTCGTTTGTATATGCTACTTAAGACCTGCAAGGGATCTTTGAATGCTGCAGGAAATTTATAGCCACTCAAAATGACCTGGCTTTGGTCATACATTTTTTGTAATTCATAATTTCTTGAGCCATGGTTTGCTAGACCCTTAGTTGAGTTCATACATCATGTCCCAAAGGTGCTTTTTCAGGAGACAACTGGACTTTGTTTTTTTTTTCCAGTTGCCTCCTGAAAAAGCACCTTTGGGACAACCATGACCTGGATGGCTGAGAATCACTACAAACTTTCATACATCACGGCAAGTACAACAGTGAAGTCCCAGACCAAATCCAGCAGCACACGCACACAATAGCTATGGGCTCCTCATAGAGAGGAGAGGTGCTAGTTTTCCTTCTTTTATGCTGATATGCATATATCTGGATGTGGAGGGAGTGCCCTGAGAAACAGTAGAAGCATTCCTCTGGTCTCATTCCTGGGCCACTAGTTTAGTGTTCTATTAATATCTTCTGTGACATTCCCTGAGCTCCCACTGGTTTCACAAGCCCTGAGAGTCAATGTAAAAACACTGTATTTAATTGTCAGGTGAGTTATCTTTTCCAGCTTCACTGCACATTGCTGACTTTATTACCTGTCAAGTCCTTTGTGATGAGAAGCAAACTAAACAGGCACTGAAGGAAATATGCCTCAGCAAGAAATGTGCTCTTCATAGTAGTTGGTTTAAGTTTCAAAGGTGGGAGTTTCTGTTACCTATTCTAAAATGCCTCGCTTCACCATAGGTATTTCAGGTAGATTAATGGCTCACTATATAGTACAAAGTTACTGATGCAGGGATGTTACCTTGGGTGCCATAGGTACAAGGTACAAACATTCAAGCTTCAAGCTTCTTTTTCCCCCCTTTTGTCTTTACATAATAGCTGAGAACATTGGTAAAATTTAAACTAGCCAAGCAAATCTAACAATGTTGTTGGTGCCATGAAGCCCCATGGTTGCTAGTAGATTTCAAGTTTACGGGAACTAATCTGCTTTTTACTTGAATCTTGAAATTCACCAAGGAGAGCCAGATGCAAATACAGGTAGTACTTCAACAACTGTGGCAAGAAAGGTCATAAAATGGGACAAGACTCACTTAAAAACTGTCTTGCTTAGTGACAGAAATTTTGGGCTCAGTTCTGGTTGTAAATCACGGATTACCTGTAATCTGCCTTGGTAAACACTACTACTACTACTACTACTACTACTACTACTACTACTCTACTAATAATAATTTTGGAATATTGGAAAGGAGTTTAAGCTTTTTCCACACACAAAAGCCTTCACTTGATTATCCTAAGCTTAAATATAATTGTGGATGGGAAGAGAAAACCAGTTTGGTGTTGCTGAGGTTAAGTAATTGTGAATTGGAAATGCTGGTTAATCTGTTGTAAATCTCCAGTAGGTCTTATTCAAATCTACCTTCTGCTAAAAAAGAATGCTGCTTCTGAGAATGTTCAGTCCATTGATTACTATCTTGTCTGTGATACTTTTTTTGATTACGTTCAAGTTTGGAAACTGGCTACCTATTTGCCAAATAAATAAAAATGGATCACAGATGTGTGACCCGATTATGGCTTCACCATAGGTATTTCACGTGGATTACCAGTTTTTAGCAAAAGCATCGCTAAGCAAAGCAAAACGTGGTCATGTGGCCATAAATGTAGGATGGTTGCTGAGCACTCAGCATGCAGTCACATGACCTTGGCAGGTGTAGTGGCCATCATAACTTTAGAACCAGGTGATAAGTACCCCTGGGGAGGTCCTTATGACTTCAAATGGTCCCTGATGACCAGTCATACGTTGATGACTATCTGTAATGCATCCAACAACCACAAAGAGCTTTTTTCAGCATAAACATACCCTGGAAAGATATCTTTTTCCCCCCATTGTCTTCATCTTGTCCATGACATGTAAATCATTCCTATTTGTATGGCTACTAAAAACAGTGTTTTCTAATATATTCCAGCACCATCCAAAGGCAGCCTTCAGTAAGGCTACCAGATGCAGTATGGAAAATCCAGAAGTTCTTTGGATGACAGCAGTGAATAGGCAGATTTTTTGCAGTCCCCCCATGGTTGGTTGGTTTTTTGCATATCAGGTTTACTAGCCTTCCACCCAGTGGTGGGATTCAGCCAGTTCGCACCACTTCAGGAGAACTGGTTGTTAGCATTCTGAGCAGTTTGGCAAACTGGTTGTTGGAAGAAATCATTAGGGCAGAGAACCGGTTGTTAAATTACTTGAATCCTACCACTGCTTCCACCTTCCATCTATTAGCCTTCCATCACAAAACCCGTGGAGGGAAGTCATGTGAATGCAGGGGCTTAAACAATGAAAAGTAGAGGTTTGCAAGAGGAATGGCACATTTCATACAGGTAGTCCTTGGCTTACAACCATTCATTTAACAACTGTTCGAAGTTACAATGGCACTGAAAAAAAAAATGACATGAGACCAATCCTCATATTTAGCACCATTGCAACAGCAACTCCCTAGTCACGTGATCAAAATTCAGGCACTTGGAAACCAGCATGTATTCACAATGGTTGCAGCATCTTGGGGTCATGTGATTGCTATTTGTGTCCTTCCCCAGCTGGCTTTCGACAAGCCAGCTTTTGGAAGCTAGATTTCACTTAATGACCCTTTCATTCACTTAACAACTGCAATGATTTGCTTAACAACTGTGGTAAAAAAAAAGCTATGAAATCTAGTGTGGCTTCTTGAACAACCACCTTGCTTAACAAAGGAAATTCTGGTTCCCAGTCATGGTTGTAAGCTGAGGATTCCCTGTACTGACACAGCTTTTTTGGGACTTGAGGATGGTCAGCTTGCTGTTCAACTCAAAAGTAGAGAAAGAGAGTAGAAAAAAAATGCTACTCCAAAATGGATCAAGAGATTTTTTTAAAAAAATAACACAGTCCTTGAAGGAAGATGGCCACCTTTTCAGAGATAAAACAGCAGCTATATGATGTGAAAAGGTTGAGTCATCCTTTCTCTAGCACTGGGGGATGTACTATGTTTGACCTTCCATGCTAATCACACATGGTGGACATACTACTCTGTAGCTGTTCCACCTGCTTGAAAGTTTTCTGATCAGAGATGTGGACCCTGCAGCTGATTGGATGCAGCATTCTTAACGTGCAAATGAGTTGGAATCCTCATCGTGGACTCGCCAGATGCATTGGCGATAGGCATGCATTGTAGGGGATTCATTGTGATTTGGGATTAAGAGTTACTAGACCACAATGGTCTTGATTAGGATTCAAGGATTTCAAACTACCACCATGTGCAAAGTATGGTTTACCACTGTTTTTGGTTTAAGGAGTTCAATGTGGTGTTTGGGTTACAAGCACAAGTAATAGGAGTGATTATTTATGCTGGTTTTATTTATCAAATTTAGGTAATCCCCATCTCTCTCTCTCTTTTTTTTCTCTCTCTCCATCCATCCATCCATCCATCTATCATCATCATCATCTATCTCTATCTCCTTTATATCTGTAAATTAAAAATCCCATAATTCGAACAGTGCCATTCCTGTTGCATTTTGCCCTTCATCTTTTCACATCTTAGATGCACTCAGAGTGGCAAGGAGGTTTGATTAGCTCTATGAAATTAACCTCTCAACATTCAGAAAGATAAACAAAAAGTAAGTAAAAGGGCTTTACTCACACAGCTACTTTGCCCTTTATGCACAGTTAATCCACTCTTATTTCAACAGAGGCAACTTCCAAATGTGCTTGAATGAGGGGTCCCACCAGTGTAGGCTGAGTTAGATCACTCTCACTCAACTTTATCAATGCCTACCAACAGAGTGGGCTCGCATCAAGCCACCAACCACAGAAAGAGGACTATATGGCAGACATGCTGAACCAGCAAGTTGCAGATCCTCTAGAATATAACCAAAATGAGAACTGAAACTGACTTGTAAAACAACAAATTGACTTTTCCCAGTTGTCAAGTGTTTGTACCTTCTGGCATCAGAAATGGCTGCAGATGAAGTCTGGTTCCAGGGAAGGAAATTATCACATCGCAGTTATCCAGAAGATGACTTTGTCGGTTGATTGGCTCTCAGAATCTTAATGATTAACAAATTTACCGACTAGGCTGAAAAGGGTAAGATTTTAGTCTACGCACTTAATCAACCAGCCCTCAACCAAATAAAAATTTAAGCTCTGTTCGTGAAATGGAATATATCGGAAACATTTTCATGATGTGGCAGGCCACCCTGAATTTCACTCCACTTTGCCCTTCCTCTACTGTTTTTGCCTATCCTTTTTAAATTCCTGGCTTTGGCGGTGGTTCTAGTTTAAATAGAACAGAGAACATTTTTCTTCTAGCATAGGAATAAATAATGATTTCTTTTGGCTGTAAGGGCAGCTTGCAATGCTGGGGATTTGGGGCAGGTGATAACCCCTTCGCAGTATGCATGTCACTGGCTAAACACGAAACCTCCAGAAATCTCGACACTGCTGAATTTGCTAGAGAAACAACAGTATATTCCTCCTTGCCTGTCTCTCCTATATTGCCATTGCTGTCAGTTAACTGGAAGGCCCTCTTCCTACGAGGCCCATTGACCATCCAGACCTCTCATGCAAACTCAACGTGTCAGATACTCTGGCTTTCGCACCAAGCGGGCTCTGTGCTCATTGGACCTTGCAAATACAAGCCTTGGGGGAAATTCATAGTGGTGTCACTGCTGGTAAGTTCAGGAGGGACATGGGTGGTCTTGGTCATCTGCAGAGAGCCCACGTACCCTGGAGCTATGAATTAATCAGCCCTGCATTACTCCTATATATTCTTCCATTTCAACCTGATAAATGCAGTAAAATAGGTGATTAAAAAGAGAAAGAAACCTTTGTTTCTCGCTCCATGTTTAAAGGAGCAGCCAAAGGTAATTCAGATATTCATGAAACGTGAAAGATTCCCCCCCTCCCCCCACAAATGTTTCAGGCAAGTATTCATATAAGTGCTATGAATCTGATGAGTGTGAAGCACCAGCCTTTTATCTGTGTGCCTTTGGAGAATCACTTAACTTGCACAACTGCAGAGTTCACATTTGATGTTACCTGGTGGCAACTTTGGATCCGATTAAAGCAATTAAGTTCTCTTTGTAAAAGCAAGACAGACCATGAGCAAGCTCGAAGAAAATCTGCCATCGGTTCTTTTGCAAACTCTAGCAAGTTCAGTTGTCACATGAGTAGTTTTACTAGCTCGGAAGCAGCTGTTGTAAATTTTGAGAAGCCTTGGCAAACCCACACAGTCGAGAAGGAAATCTTCTGCACATTTTCATGGGGGTAAACTCCACTGAATATACATGGAACGGACTTCTGAGGATATCCAAGGAATTCTGGGAACTGTAGTCCTAATTCTGTGCATTTGGAAGGCACGCAGTGGGGAAAGAGCTTGTGCAGGCAAATTCAAGGAAGTTTTGCTAGCCATTCTGGGTGCGGTTGGACTCAAACGACTCCATCAGTTCATGGAAGGAATCCTTCTGTTAACACAAGACTCAGCAAAGACTGCCAAAAAGGGAAGTAATTGCCCTCTTCTCTTCCAATTAACTGCATAATTCTCATGCTAGCCCAGAGGAAACTCAAAACCATCCATTTTGGGTTTCCTCATAGTTTTATATTTTGGATTGATTTACTCCAATCCTAAATCATAGATGATTATTTATGGTGTGATTCTCCTTGGCTCATGTTACGTTGATATGTGCCAAGGAGGCCCTGTTTCTCCTTTTCTTTTGAATTTCCCTTGAAAACCTCTTGTCTGCCTAATTATAAACCAGAAAATATCAGCAGAAGGACAATAGGGAAGGTGAAAATCAGATTTTATTATGTGCAGAGTATATTTTACCTGTTTTGGGTACATTAAAACATGTTCCTTCTAATTTTATTACTACAAGGAATTTAGTTGTTGCCTACTTCTATAAACTGGAGAAAATCAGACTTGAAGCAATTGGATCAGAGCAACAGTATATAAAATTATAAGGACTAGAAATGTATGTTCTTGAGTACTTGTTTTTTTAATCTTGCCATAAGAATTTTCAGAAACTCTTTTCAATGGGTACATTACAGCTTATCCTTTATTTTGATAAGGATGGAAGAAGAACTAGATAAACTTCCTTATCTGAGGTACAAAAGACATTAATATGATCATAACTCCAAGTTAAATTATATGTTGAGGAGATTTCCTATATTTCATCCCTTTTAAAAGAAATTTAATGGGTAAACTTCTGGATGTGTGTGGGGGGTGTCCTTAGCCCCCCCCCCCCCATATATGTTGTATCTTGAGAAAGGAACAGAAGAAAATAACAACTAAATCTATTCATCCATACTTAACTTCACTCAATGATGTTTGGGCACTTCATGCCTTTTAGTTCTTTGCAAATTCTGGATTCATAAAAATATAGCTTATTTGTGAACCAGCTTGAGTCTCGATGTGTATAATTTTTCTCCCTATCAATCTGCTATTTTCTAACACTAGGAAAAAAAACAGTAATCAATGGGTAAGCCTTCCATTTAAAATTCTTCTCATTTTTGTTTTGTTTTGCAGAGTTATAAATTTAATCCTTGGCCTTACTTGCACACATTGCTTGTGTGACAATTTACAATAAACGGGATTTTTTTTAATGGCACAATACATTCAGTTGCCCCCCTGCTTCCCTGCCAACCTTCGATCTTTCCATGTAAAAGAAAGAAATCTCCTGTCTGTGAATCCCTTTGCAACAGCAGCTTGAAAGGTAGTTTACCAACTTCAGTTGGCTATTGACGAGCTTGTAAACAAATTCATATATTTGTCATGCTGATTATAGTGTTGGCAAACACAATGGCTGATCATGTTATAAATGTTTATCAACACCCGCACTCACCCACCTGCTAAGAGGTGCTACGCTTTAATGAAATTGTTTGACTATCAAGGCCGGTTGCTAAGATACAATGTTCTCGTTACAGGGATGTGATGCTTACAAATTTCTATTATCAAATAATGATTAGAAATGTGCTAACCTCAAGGTGTTCTGTGCAGCGAAAGGTTTGCTGAGCCTCAAATTAGTAAACTGTCTGCCTGAGAAGACACTTACAGAAGGAGCAGGCAAGCATCAAAGTTACAGGGTTGACATTTTAGAACAAGACAATGTCGGTCAGAGGAAACATCTCGTGCATATGATGAAAGACTGTCTCTGGAAATGTTTACATGATCAGTTGCCAAGTACAATGTCTTTATGACACATTTCCAACTTAATATATTCTCAAGTTCTTGCATCAAATGATTGCACTCTCTTATGGTTGCATTAAAAGCTCTTTTTCTCATCTTTGGAATAACCAACCACCCTCCAACTTGCAAATAGCCGATTCCTATTGCAGAAAGTCTATGGCAGGCAATGAAGTCAAATTAGCAGGCTCAAAATTAATAATATTTAGAGGCCAGATTTCACTTGCTAGACAATGCTTAATCAGGGTCAGGAATGCTGTTGATGTAAAAGCAGTTTGGTGTTTATATGAAAGAAAAAATGTCAAAGATTTGTGCCATTTTCTATTCTACCTTGGGTCATGCTAATTTATTTAAAGAGGTTTTTTAAAGAAAACTCTAAGCACAACATTTTATTTTATTGTTATTTAACAAATGTATTTCAGTGGTGGCACACAAGGATTACATTTATACTGCTAAAAATACATAACTTTAAGTACAATTATTGAACATATTACTGAATTAAAAATTCAAACAGTAGTGAGAGCTGTCATTAGTGTGAATCTCCATTGAAAGGTAAGCTGTGCAAATCCTTGTCACCAAGGACCAATTCCTGCTTGTTGGGAATATGTATCAAATAACTACCCACATTTTCCATTTCGCCTTTGAAAATCTTAATCCATGTCAGAAGCCAATTCTCATCACAGTACACAAACTCACACCCCACATCTCTTTTAATAATCCAGAGAGCTGCAGCCAATTAAATTCAGTACAGCACCATCTATTAATGAATAGTTTTAAAGAAGGCGGAGTTGTATTTCAGTTGTACTGTTTCTCAACGATCACAGATTTTGAAGTTCTATACGGTATAACACTATCATGCAAATATGTGTTTTTCCCTAGAGTTTACATTTCAAAATATGTTGCTTCATTTATGCATTTTGACACAAAAGTGCATGTGGGGGAGCGGGGTATTACTCTTGAGAATAAAAGCAATAAAAACAAAGATTTACTCAGCTTTCCATCCTTCCGAGGTTGGTAAAGTGAGGACCCAGACTGTTGGGGGCAATATGCTGACTCTGTAAACCACTTAGAGAGGTCCGTAAAGCAGTATGAAGTGGTATATAAGTCTAAGTGCTATTGCTATTACTTCTTGATAAAATCCACAAACTAGAAATAAATTTCAGTGGAGAGAGTTGATTGTAAACCAAAGCTAATATGAGGTGAATAGAACAGACTATTGAACTTTTACAACATGCAAAAGACTGAACATTAAAACAGAAGAGAACATAAAAACATAGTTGGAAGGGATCTTGGAGATTTTCTAGTCTAACCCCCTGCCCAAGCAGGAGACCCTATACCCGTGATGGCGAACCTATGGCATGTGTGCCACAGGTGATATGCAGAGCCATATCAGTGGGCAAGTGAGCGTTGCTCTAGCTCAGCTCTGGCATGCATGTGCATGCCGGCCAGCTGATTTTCAGGCCTTCCGGGCCCACTGGAAGGCTATTTCCAGCCTCTGGAAGGGGGGGGGGGCATTTTTGCCCTTCCCAGGCTCCTAGAAAGGCTCTGGAGGCTGGGGAGAACGAAGAACGGGCCTGTTGGGCCCACCATGCCATCACGTGCCAAAAGTGGGGGGAGCGCAGGGGTGTCGTGTGTGCCTGTGCGGGGGGAGCGGGGTGCACTGAATTATGGGTGTGGGCACATGTGTGTGTGACCACCCCACACTCCCCCCAGGCTTTTGGCACACAATGGCAAAAAGGTTAGCCATCACTGCCCTATACCATTTCAGACAGGTGGTCTTTTCTTAAAAACTTCCAGTGATGGGGCACGCACAACTTCTGAAGGCAAGCTGTTCCAGCGATTAATTGTTCTCACTGTTAGGAAAATTCTCCTTAATTCTAAGTCGCTTCTCTCTTTGTTTAGTTTCCATCCATTGTTTCTTGTCTTGCCTTCTGGTGCTTTGGAAAATAGGCTGATCCCCTCTTCTTTGTGGCAGCTCCTCAAATATTAGAAGACTGCTATCATGTCACCCTAGTCCTTTTCACTAAACTAGACATACCCAATTCCTGTAACCGTTCTTCATGTGTTTTAGCCTCCATATCCTCTAATCATCTTTGTTGCTGTTCTCTGCCCTTTTTCCAACATCTTTTTTATATTGTGGTGGCTAAAACTGGATGCAGTATTCCAAATGGGGGACTAATAGTTCATGTGATCTTGATTCTATCAAAAACCTATAATTGTTCCACATTTAAAATACACTAATCCATTCTGATGAGCTTTATTAGTTTATTTCAGTGCTGCAGTACTTTTGTGGGTTTGCCAAAGCAGTCGAGTAAAACCAGTAGTGACTACTTAAGTAGCTGTGGCTTTACAATACCCTCTGCCCTTCTAATAATGGGAGCTATTATACAATTTTCAAAATTAAGTGTTTTCTTCTTTGACTTGTCACAAAAATTGCACAAGCATTAAATGTAGTAATAGTTAAAATAAATAAACAGTGGCCAATAGGATTGTGCAATGCATTTCAGAGATGTGCTTCATAATGAATGTGAGTGCAAACAAAGCACCTCTTTTAAAATCCTTAAAATATTCATAGGTTTGCAAGGTTTCCAAGACTGCTTTAGAAACTGTTCCCACCTGAATGACATTTGTTGAAACACAAATTCACCACTTAGATTGTGTTTGCACAACACATTAGATTAAAATCTGTCTGTGAATTTTGACCCACAGACTTTTTCAGTAGAGTCTTTCATGGTCTCTGAGCTTGGCTGTTTTCTTGCCGACATTTCATTATCCAATTAGGTAACATCTTCAGTGCTAGAAGGGAGTGTAGTCTGCTCTCCGTATATACAAGTGGCTTACTCTGTCAGTGTTGGTGGAAGTGTTCTTGGTGATTTAGATAACATGAGAGAATCGGGAACAGTCTTTAAAGCAGCCATGTTAGCTATGCAAAAGATGTGGCTGTTTCAATATTTCAAAGAGATGGTTTCTTTGGGTTCCTATGCTTGGCCTTAACTTACTGGACAATCCAACTGGATCTGTGGTGGCAGATAGGAGCTCAGATGGAGTGAAGAATGTTGAAATAGCATTCATGATAACATATATCATTAATTAATTTAGTATTGAAGGAAATCAGGTTCATTTCATAGGAAAAATAGGTGTAAAGCCTCTATATATATGTATTATATGTGCTGATAGAATAGTTAGGATCAGATGCAGAAAATCCTATTGCAAATTGGAGTAATAATTCATAGGAATAATTCATTTGGGGTGCTGCACTGGCCTTCCAACTTGTTAGCTATGGTTCAGTATAGTATGTTGGATTGTCATATCCCATGTAGTTAGTTGATGGTGCAGCATGTTTTACAATCCCAAGTAACTGGGTTAATGTAATAAATTATAGGAAAAGATGTCAAGCAAACAAAGACAAACTGGTCGATAGAAGGTGGGAAGAGGTAGACTTTTGTTCAATCACCATTTAATGATGGAATTCAAGTTTTTCAGATATTACCTTTTGCCCTAAATATTTGAGTATCATTATGAGGAAAACAGTATCTTTGGATGGGGTACTAGAGTGATAATAGGAAGAAGGAGAGGAGAGGAGAGGAGAGAATATCAATCTTACAAACAAATGAAGGTTCCCCTTTTTCTCCCTTCTCTTTTACCATTACTGGCAAGTTTTACAGAGACTCATTAAAATGCAAATGCTGTTTGACAGTGCCTGTTTTTAATGTTTTAGAAACAGTGGAAGGAAAACTCCACATGCTTTTCAATTGTTGCTCTTCTAAGTAAGCATGACTTTACAGGGTGGGTGGATGGGGTGGGGAATTCCTTCCTGCCAAGTAATTTCTCAAGACTGTTGAAGAGGTATTTATTTTCATGCAACTAGGAAAGTCCCTTCAGTTAGGTGTTTTCTGCACTCTCTTCAGATACCATACATGGTTGGTCTATGAGAAAGAGATGTATTTACAGCCAAATAAAGTCATGAAGAGAAATCATTAAGGCTTAAGAATAACTGTAACGGGCCTACTTGAAAACAAAAGGGTTGAATAGACTTGGGCGTTTGTACAAATGCTCCCACTTTGATTAACATAGGAAAGTATAAAAGCAAAACAACTTCATTCCGCAACACTACCCCACCCCATTATCCATATAGTGATTTAAACCCCTAAATGAGTAAACTGAGGTCTAAGAACTGTTGAAAGAACAGGGAAGAAAGACTGGGCTTGGTAAAGTCCACTCAAAAGTCCTGTTTGGAGAGCTGCTATCTTAAGATGAGGAGTTATCTGTTCACAGCTACCACTGAGAAGGATGTTGTTTCATATCTTCCCTTGGCACTTTTCTGTAGCCTGACTTGTAAGTCTTAAGATGATATTATTGAGAATTATTCAGCCAGATGGGATCACCAATTGAATCCCAGGCTGTGCCTCTGATGCCAAGGGTACTTAGCTTTAGAGGATATCAGATAAATGATCTAAGAAAAAATGGTCAATCTACAGGAAGAAAGGCAGTCTCCAGATACCACGATTCCAACACTGTTTGCCAGTCAGTAATTTATTATTCTCTGAAGACGTGCAACTAAAATTAGAACAGAATCTGAAAAGTTGTGAAAAATAAAAATATCATTCATTTGGGTGGTACAGGAAGAAAAGATTTTTCTATTAATTAACTTATGTCCCTGTTGCTGCAGTCTTGGGCCTCTGTGGGATTATTGGAAATCTGGTCTTGGGTTTGTAGTCAGAACAGGAAGATAAAGGGAAAGAGGGAAGATAATGCAAGAAAGGGGATGGATGGTAAGTGTGTGTGTGTGTGTGTGTGTGTGTAGGTGCATGTGTCTGTATGTGTATCGGCTGGCCAAGGAAGCAGATTACTAGATCAGAGTTCACAGCAACTGTTGTCAAGGCAATATTGTTGCAGACAAAGCTCTCCAGAAAAAGCATTCCATATGCCATTAAAATTATGCATGATATTCTTTACAGTATATATATTTACTTGCTTTTAAGTGATCTGTTAGAGGTACTCAATTTCCATAGAAGTGTGGAATCTGCAGCCCTCTGAATGTTGCTGAACTAAACTCTTTTCTGGCTCAGCCAGCATGGCCAATCTGAGGGATAATGGGAACTGGAGTCCAACAGTATCTGAAAGGCCATAGGTTACTTTCTTACTCACTACTTATCAAAATCAGTGGGATTTCCAAACTGTATAATCAATGTGACGTATTTTCAAACTAGTCCCGATGTTCAAAGAAACTGATGGGTTTCATCCGAATTACGACAGCGGCATTTATTTTGATTTAGATCTGGTTCATATTTGTGGGGGCGTATGTTTGTGTTAACACACCTTCAAGCCAGTCTTGACTTCTGGTGACTAGCTAGACAGAATCCATGTGGTTTTATAGACGATGTCTTTAAAAATAATTTGCCTAAGGCTGAGCTAGAGCGATTAGCCTAAGTCATTCGGTTGGCTGCCATGTCTACAACAGGCCTAAAAACTGGGACTCCCTGTCCTAATTAGGTACTGAAATTGTAAACCCAAATTTCTTGAATAATTTGTATTACACAGCCTGAAAGTTCTACCCATTCACATAAGTGTAAATCCTGATTTGATTTTGCAATTTTAAATAATGAACATCACTAAGAAAGGCACTCTGCATTTTCTCAGTACCGTCCAGAGGTGGGTTTCAGCAGGATCTGACCAGTTCTAGAGAACTGGTAGTGGAAATTTTGAGTAGTTTGGAGAACCGGTAGTAAAAATTCTGACTGGCTCTGCCCCCATCTATTCTCTGCCTCCTGAGTCCCAGCTGATTGGGAGGAAATATTTATTTTTATTTTTTATTTATTTATTTTTATTTATTTAGATTTATATACCGCCCTTCTCCCCGAGGGGACTCAGGGCGGTGAACAGCCAAAAGTTAAAAAACATACATACAAAATTTAAAAGCCAAATAAAACCAAATTTTAACAATGGCCCCAATTATTTAAAATCCCAATTATAAAATATTAAAACCCCAAATATTACAATATTTACAGTTTAAAAATTTTAAATTATTTTTATAAAAGAAGGGGAAAAGGGAAGAATTAGGCCAGGCCCGCCTGGTGAAACAGGAAAGTTTTTAGCTCACGGCGGAAGGCACGAAGATCCGGGATCCTCCGTAACTCCGGGGGGAGCTCGTTCCAGATATTGGGTGCCCCCACAGAGAAGGCTCTCCCCCTGGGGGCCGCCAGCCGACATTGTTTGGCCGACGGCACCCGGAGGAGCCCCTCTCTATGGGAGCGTACCAGTCGGTGGGAGGCTATTGGTGGTAGTAGGCGGTCCCGTAAGTACCTGGGTCCTAAGCCATGGAGCGCTTTAAAGGTGGTAACCAACAGGCATTTTGCAGTAACTTTCCCCTGGATTGGGAGGGAATGGAGATTTTACAGTATCCTTCTCCTGGAGTGGGGTGGGAATGGAGATTTTACAGTATTCTTCCCACACCATGCCAAAGCCACGCCCACCAAGCCATGCCACACCCACCAAGCCACACCCACAGAACTGGTAGTAAAAAAATTTGAAACCCACCACTGGTACTGTCGCATCCTTTTCTTTGTACTACCACTGAGTTCTAGCTTTAAAAACAAATTTTGGGAGACATTCTGGCATTCTATATTTGGTTCAGATGATTCCTGTATCCAATATTGTGTTGGAATTAATTTAAAGCTTTCTGAGATATCTGAACAGAAGCTGAACTCCCCTTAACAAGGCCAAATCCAGATCAGAATAATCCTAAAGCTCTGTTAGCAAGAACAGAAGCAAGACCCTGAATTTCTACATTTTGCTAAGCTAGTTTGTTTTAATTTTAAAAGAAGTTAAAAATCAGCCTTGCCAGTGAGTACAATGCTTTGTTTGGCTAATTTCTCAAGGAGCCTGAACCTTTAAACAAAACAAAATTCTGGTGATCATTTTCTTATATTCCAAGTTATTTAAACTATAACTCTCATAACTCATTTTCATTGATAAGAACTGAAGCCCTAACATAGGGCACAAGGTGATAAGCTTGTGAGAGACTTGGCAACATACAAAAAGAAGGCATGAAACCACAAGTAAACCATATTGCCCTTTTTGGGCATCGTGCTAAGTCATGATCTGGGCTGAGACAAAGAATGCTGTTTGGATTCTGTAAGATAAGGGTGAATTAGATACATAGGTAATATTTATTATGGTTACTGATCAATGAATGGAACAGGTGACATTAGGAAAAAAAAGAGAATAATAAAGGAGGTGCTAAGACATAGGAAAGTAAGCACAGACAATACATGAGCTAAAAAGAACAGTAAAGATACCTGAAAGTCTAAAACATTTTAAAGGAATCAACATGAATGCATGACATTTAATATAGTAAATGTAAATATGGATAGCAGGACATTAAAAGTAGAACCCAAGCACTAGAAACAAAGTGACCAAATTAGTTAATAATACTTTAAGAATAAGATAATATAATAAAATAATCTCCTACTCGGTGAGTAGTGAATAAGTATGGGCATGAGTTTTCTGTGTATGAATAAAATTGCATAGTGGTCAGTAACAAATCAGATACGACAAGAAAAAAAAACGTAGATGAGGGGTAAGAAACAAAGAAGAAGTAAAATTGTCCATTGATTAAAATAAAAAAGTAACAAAATAGTTTCCTGCGAAAGGCAATGACAGTTGAGAGAAATTTTGTGACTCTCCTGGTGGTAAAGCAAATCTTTTCCTTCCTCAAAATTTAAACATTGCTTCATCTTTTTTTTTTAAAAAATAATAATTTCAGCTTTTTAATGTTTGTACATTGATCATATCCAGCAATTGTCCACAAAAAATACACAACAGAACCAGAAAATCTTTTCTGTTGGATTTTTTTCACAAAATTACCTTGTATCTGTTTATTAATTTGGTAGATTTGGTAGATTTGCCTTCATTAAATACTTCATATGCCTACAAAGATTTCCAACAGTACTTGAAATTTTCCAACAGATTACGATGTCTTAATTTCATCCAATTCTGTCACTACAATATTGTTTTTAAAGTGATAGTGCAAGACAAAGTGCAAGACACAGATTTCTCTAACACAGTTTGAATTCAGCCCTCAGCAGTATTAAGTAGCTCTGCCTCCGTCTAAAACAGGCCTACCAAACTGGCAGCCCACAGGCTGGATGCGTCATGCGCAGGCCACGCCTACCCCGGCTCCGCAAAAGCAAAAGATGTCACGACAGGTCACAATATGTCATGTGATGCGATCGAGTTTGAAATCCGTGGTCTAAAACAAATCCACCTAGTTTCCAGATTTCTGGGTCAGACTACAAATGATACACTGTGGTTGATAAATGTCATCATTAATTTATACCCTACTCCTCTCTGTCCCAATAAAACAAAGGTCAAGATAAGAGTACAGGATTTTCCTCCCATTTAATTCAATCAATCAACCAATCAATCAATCAGAATAGAGCTGTAAGAGACCTTGGAGATCTTCTAGTCTAACCTTCTACTCAAGCAGGAGACCCTATACCCGTGATGGCGAACCTATGGCACGGGTGCCACAGGTGGCACGCGGAGCCATATCTGTGAGCACACGAGCGTTGCCCTAGCTCAGTTCCAGCGCGCATGCGCGTGCTGGCCAGCTGATTTTCAGGTCTTCCGGGCCCACTGGAAGTTGGGAAATGGGCCGTTTCCAGCCTCTGGAGGGCCTCTGGGGAGGGCGAAAAACAGTCCTACCTGGCCCACCGTGCCATTGCGTACAAAAAGTGGGGGGAGCGCAGGGCAGTCATGCATGCATGCACAGGGGGAGAGGCACATAGAATTATGGGTGTGGGCACACGCGCGCGTGACCCCCCACGCTCCCCTTACTTTTGGCACTTGATGGCAAAAAGGTTAGCCATCACTGCCCTATACCATTTCAGACAAGTGGCTGTCCAGTCTCTTCTTGAAAATCTCCAGTAATGAAGAACCCACAACTTCTGAAGGCAAGCTGTTCCACTGGTTAATTGTTCTCACTGTTAGGAAGTTTCTCTTTAATTCCAGGTTGCTTCTCGCCCTGATTAGTTTCCATCCATTGCTTCTTGTCTTGCCTTTTAGTGCTTTGGAAACTAAGTTAACCCCTCCTCCTTCTCCTTCTCCTTCTCCTTCTCCTTCTCCTTCTCCTTCTCCTTCTCCTTCTCCTTCTCCTTCTCCTTCTCCTTCTCCTTC
>WNWU01000006.1:16320528-16344408 GCA_012654045.1 Ptyas mucosa
CTCCTTCTCCTTCTCCTTCTCCTTCTCCTTCTCCTTCTCCTTCTCCTCCTCCTCCTCCTCCTCCTCCTCCTCCTCCTCCTTCTTTGTGATAGCCCCTCAAATACAAAAATACTATCATTTTAAATAAATTAGACTAAGAGACAATAAGTGGGTCACAGTCACCTAATGAACCTTAGGACTGAATGAAGGTTTGAACCCATATTTCCGCAATCTGGATTGGGATTCAGTCAATACGCTACACTGTGTATGCTTCTGAACTTTGCTTATAGTAAAGTGGTGATTGCACAGACATGATAGGAAATGTCCCTTTAAATTAATTCAACAGCTTTTTTTAAAACAGCAACTGGAATGCTTTGGCTGAATTTGCAGTGGGGAGTTAATGCATTAGAGCACAATCTTCTATCCTTAATACAGATAATATCAAGTCAAGAATACCTGCCCATGTGGGATAGCATGGACACTTTATCTACAACAGCTGTTGTCTGTTCAGTTGGGGAGGGGGGGAAAGGGGGCTTTTCTTCAAATTTATGCTGTACTGAGTGATTTGCATTGCATCAGATTATACTGGGATATATTGTGTCATATGGGATGACCTGGGATAACCTGACTTAATGCAACACACATGTTTGTATTGTATTACACATTTTTTAAAAAGAATCTCTGAAAAGCTGTTGGGAGCAGGTGGCTTCTGTAAATGGAAGATACTTTCCTGCGGTATTTCATACCATCAAATACCAAAATGTGTCTAAAATGTTTGGCAGAATCATCATTATCAAAATTACAGGCAGAAATGTTTTTAATCTGCCCTTTTTTTATTATTGCGAGGAGTGAACATTACACTGCCTTAAAGTTCATTAAAGTTTGATTTTGTGAATTCAAAAGTTATGAGTGGAAATTTAAGAATTCTCATTAGTTTTTTTTTCTTTTAAGAAATACCCTCAGCTCTGGTTTTTTTTTTTTTTTAAAGAAAGCTATTTGAATTTGGATATGAATTCCCTGTCTCAATCATAGGATTCCAAGTGGAAGGATGGAGTATATTGCAATCAATTAATATATTCATTTAAAAATTCAAATGTTCAAGTGGGCATATCAGCTAAGGATTTCAAAAGCAGGTCAACAGAAAACATCAAGGAAAGGCATTGAAGGCAGGAAATCACCAGGGGAGAAACTGTTCTCAGAAGTGGCTAAATTTATCAAGGCCTGATGTGTTGCAGAAAACAAATTTCTTCCTCGTGGGTGTTCAGCAATCTGCACAAATAAACCCCTTAGATCTGTCATTAGAGAATCAAACTTGGGCAGCCATTCTTTAGTTCGCCATCTGTGGCTTAAAGATGACAAACAGGGCCAGTCCGTAACATACTGCTGCTGGAGGCAGAGATGGCATCACTTTTTCTAGGCTGGCAGTTGGATCTGACTTTGGTCCTTGTGCTGAGACAGTGGCCTCCCACCAGAGCTGAGGCTGCAAGCTAATTTAAGGCCTCCTAAGAAATTGGGAGGGGGGGAATTATTTTCAACTACGTTTGAATGGAGGGGAATAGCTAGAAAATTCATGAAGATTACCTCTCCTACTGTCCCAAACATCCCCCCGAAATGGTGGTTCTTACTTCATGGAATTGCCAAGACAACCTTGATGATAAACATTCATTCTAAGGATGAAAATATTACCTTTGGGAAGCATTCTGGATTTTAAGGTTAAGGGTTGTGACACTGAAATACCATTAATGTGGGCTTCTTAGTCAAATCTGTATGACAATATTCCACTTAGCCACAGGGGCAACATGATGTTTTCTTTACAAGCCAGTAGAATGGGTAATAATTGAGACAAATCCTGCATATTAAAAAAAATATATTGGTGAAATGTAACAACCAGAAGATATGATGAAATATAGTCAAAAACATACATAACAGTGCTAGGTGTGCAGAAATTTAATCCTTGCTTTTTATGACAAATTGTTCTGATTGCTCTAAACTTCTCTTCGTTCTTAGCTTGCCAAGTTTTACAGCCTTTACTTACATTTCAGTTTTCCACCCAATAGTTGTGGGGAAATAAACCAATAGTCTATGGAGATTCTCAGTCATCCAGGTCATGATTTGAAAATATTTCACTTCTCATCTAAGAAGCTTCTTCCATTCCCTACTATCCCGTCAGAGTTGAAGAAGCTTCTTGGATGAGAAGCGAAACGTCTTCAAAGAAAAAAACAAGACAAGTCCAGTTGCCTCCTGAGTAGAAAAAGTACCTTTGGGAAAACCTAACCAGTATTGTCAGAATAGGTTACCAGTACAATCCCTCTTTCACCAGTAGCAAAGAGCATTGAAGGAAAAAATAAGATGCATAAGTCTTCCATTTAGCACAACTATTTTGTAAATCCATAGGCAAGGAATATTTAAGCAGAAATCATGCAACTCTGTAGGCAATCCATTTGAACTGAGCCAACTTAGAATGATGGGTGCTTGATCTTGACTTTCTAGTCACTCTTCCCTTGCCCATTTCTTACTAGTGCTGTCTCCAGCCGCAATTATTTTTGAAACATATTAGTAGCATCTGAGGAGTCCTCTCTTGTTCCAATTCAGAGTGGTGACAGTCACTGCATTTTGACAAGACAGTGCCTGTCAGATATATACTGATGGTCGTGCTCATTCAGTCTATGCGGAAGTTATTTAGGCCATACAGTTTCAGGTTTAAAAGTTATTTTATTATTTACAAATATACAATAATGAACAGGGTGTCCTGCTGCATTTATTACCCTAACTGTATGACTCAGAGGTTGAGAGGGAGAGAAGTTCACTGCTGTCTTGCTGAGATGGATGGGAAGAATTAGGGAAGATATCCAATTGATTTGTGAGTATGACTCCAATAAGGGAGTTCATTGGTTTATACAGTCACATGGGATGTCTGTAGACTTAGAAGACTTAACCCCTTCTGGTGCCTGGGGCATCATACTAGGCAATATCTGACAGTGCCAGCCACCCATAGAAGGAGAGACATTGCCATGATTTGGGAGGCATCTCCCAAATGGTGAATAAGCTTAAGGGCCCCAAGAATGCTGACAGATTAAAAAAGAGAGAGAGAGAGAAAAGAAAATGAAAGTGTTGGGAAGAAGATGGAATGGAAACAGGTGTGCTTGTTTGTTAGAGTTATACCACATCTTTCTTTCAAGGAGTTCAAAGGAGTATGCATAATGCTCTGTCTTCCATTTTTTTCCTGAACTTGAAGTTGGGTTAGTCATTTGTTTGTTTGTTTGTTTGTTTGCTTGCTTGCTTGCTTGCTTGCTTATCTATCTATCTATCATCTATCTATCTATCTATCTATCTATCTATCTATCTATCTATCTATCTATTTAGCTAGCTAGCTAGCTAGCTAGCTAGCTAGCTAGCATATGGCCTAAGTACATGGATAACAGCAGTAAAATATATATAAAAGGAGTACCTAATACTATAGTACATATATGAGGGAAATGTGTAGTCAATTCTGTAAGATATGGGGATTTCAAGAAGTTATATATATATAGCCATATCAAGAAGTTATAGGTTAGATTTTGAAATAAGTTGGTTCGTAAGAATAGGATAAGTGGTCTATATATCAATATTTAGCGCATTCATCCAATTAAACACAGTGTTTTTTAATTGGAGGAAATCTGATTTTTCTCCTATATTAACTTTCAAATGGTAACTAGTCACTATATGCTGGATTGAAAAATCCTAAATTATCTAGTGGCTTCCATTAAAATGGGCTAAAACTTAGCTCTTCCCGTTCCTAATCTTAACCACACTGGTCCTTTCCAGTCCTAGGCTATTCACCAGGTTAGGGTGCCTAGATTCCTAAAAAAAAAGGAGCCTTCCAGATGTCTCATTTTGTTGCAGGCCCCATTTGGCCCCATTTAAGCCACGTAGAGAGATAACCAAAATTATATCAAGGTGTTTGGAGTTATTTCCTTGTCCCTTAAAACTCACAAGCCATGAAGCACCCCAAAGAGCCTAAGGAATACAAACAGCAAGGAAAAAATAACCCACTTGAAACAGGTCTCTGCCATATGTTTTTTAAAAAGTAAGGATGCTTTGACCTTAGTCCATTACACACAGGTGGCTGTGTGAGTTTGAGGGTCACTGAACACTGTTCAATTTGTCCATAAATCACATTTTCTGGAACACATGTTTTAAATACCTTGGTAAAGTTTTAACACGACGAAGGCAGGAGAAAGAACATTTGCTAATATCTCTGGAGTTTTCCCTTTCTCAACATTTTCTGCTTCTCTCTAAAAAGAAGCCAAGGTTTTCAACGCGGATTAAAAACAGTATGACTTCTGTAGTATCTTCTTCTCAAGGGAATATGGGAGGAGTACCATTTAACGTGAACATGTAGAGATTCAACATAATTTATGTGCTTTAAATATTAGCATGACTAAGTGGACAGAATAAACATCCAAGTGTTTTCAGATTTGCTTTTGGAAATGTTGGTAAAGGTTATAATTCAGTCCAGGTTTAGCTTTTGCACCTTACTGATTTCAGTGGAAGGGAGCTAAGGATAGAAAGAAGTTGCAGAACCTTGTTAAAAAGCCATAAAATCAGTTTATGTCTCCATTTCAGAAGACATTTTAAACGTTAAAAAAAAATCATTGAGGTAATTCTGAAACTACCAGTTGTCTTTTCTAACCAGTTGCCTTCCAAATGCATTGGGGCTATACAGATAAATCCTCAATTTACAACCATTTCTTTAGTGACAGAGTTCTGGGATCACATGATCACCGTTTGCAACCTTCCCAGCTGTCTTCTGGCAAGCAAAGTCAATGGGGAAAGCTGGATTCACTCAGTGACTGCCTGATTCACTTAACGACTGCAGTGATTCACTTAATAAGCCTGGTAAGAAGGTAATGAAATAGGGCATGGCTCACTTAACAACTGTCTTTCTTTACAATGGAAATTATAGTTCTAATTGTGTTTGTAAAGCGAGGACTACTTATAGTTCCCAAATTCCAAAGTCCATATAGTCTGGAAATTCAGGAAGTATAGTTCTATCTCATCTAAGTCAGGAAAAGTTATTTGCATCATTAAACATCACTGTGGCCTTTCCATCCATATGATCCTTGATCTTTTGCTTACTTTTTACTTTATTTAGATTTTATTCCAGAAATGTAGGTTGGCATTATACGTGGCTCCTCAAATGTAGTTTGCAAAATAACTCTACTTATAAAAAGTAAAACGATCTGAACTGAACTGTCATGCTAGCAATTCAGGAGGAACAACAAACCAAAACAATATCATGCCAGCTTTACAGCAAGAAAAACAAGGACATAAAAATATGGATTTATATTTCCACCTTTTTCCGACCATCTTGTGCTTCGTGACCACATCCTATGACAACTCACTGACATTATTATGATCGTATATGTGTTTTAAAGATGTAAGCACTCAGGCAATTGGCTCTCCTTCTGTAAGCTTTATAAAATGGTCTTTATAAAAGGGAATTTCCAATTCTTATGGAGATAACAGATTTTCCAAAGCAGACTAGATCCCCCCCCCCCCTCCAACCTTTTGGAGTGTCCCCTTCTTGTTCTACGGGCATGTAGAAAAGAACCAAGGTGCAGTACAGTATACTGATTCAAGCAATTTCACGCCTCTTAATGGTTTTGTAATACTCAATTGTGAAATAATTTAAATGAACAGCCATCGTAAAATATTTTTTTAAGAGTAGGTTTTCTGGGTAAAGCAGCTGAGGTGAAATGAGCCCACTGCTCAAGTGCTGCTTTGTATACTAATTAGCTAGCTCTGTGGGTGGATGGGATGGGATGGGGACATTTGACCTGCTGAGGTGAAGTCTTTGGCTCTTGTCAGAGTGAGTCTGTGCTTTGGGTGGGCACCTGACCGCTCCGTGTCTCATATCCCGCCGAACGTTGTCCTGTTGTTTGCAAAAGCTGACCTAATATAAGGAGACACATTGTCAGTGCCTGCTTAGGTGAAGACTGAAATGCAAGGCAGTCATGACACGGGCAAGGAAGTCAGCTACTCAGAATACAGATCCTCCTTTTTGCCCATTAACCTGGGCATTTATCAAAAAGATTGGCTTATCTCTGAGGTAGAAATTCAAATGTTTTGTTTATCTGGGCTTATATACAGCACTTTTAAAATAATCTTCTTTCTACTCCTTCATTGAAATGGAAAGGTGGTATAAAACAAGAAAATTCCAGAAACACAAAAATGGTTCTGAGTGAACAATAAAAACTCTTCTACAATTTATCAGCCATATTTGTTTCTTTTCTCTTCTTTTAGATGCTGTCTATTGTATTGATTCTGGTAACTTTTTTTTTTTTTTTGGTAAATAAACACATTACGGTTGAGTTTGGGGTAAGGGGATGACTGTAATTTGTAAATATTTTATAGTTAACTAGATAGTTAACTATAAAATAGTCCACCCAATATTTGTGGGGAAATAAACCTAACCAATAGTTCAATGATGGTGAACCTTTTCGGCACCGAGTGCATGCTGGAGCGCTGGAAACCCGAAGATCAGCTGGCCAGTGCACTGTTTCCAGCACACACATGCGCACTGGCCATCTGGTCTTCACACATGCCGGAGCACTGGAAATCTGAAGACCAGCTGGCTGGCGCATGTATGCCTGTTTTAGGGGGGTTTTCCAGGCTATTTTCCAGCTGTTTTTTGGACTGTTTTCTGGCGCTCCGGTGCCCATGAAGACCAGCTGGCCGGCGCGCATGTGCCAGCGTGCTGGAAACCAGAAGAGCAGCTGGTAATGGTGCCGGTGCTCACAGAGAGGGCTCTGTGTGCCACCTCTGGCACGCATGCCATAGGTTCACCATCACGATAATAGTCTGTGGAGATTCTCAGTCATTCAGGTCATGATTATTCCAAAGATGCTTCCTTCCCCCCACCCCCCGGAAGCAACTGGATTTCTCTTCGTTTTTTCTTGCTTTTTCTTTGAAGACATTTCACTTCTCATCCAAGAAGCTTCTTCAGCTTTGTTCTTTCCCCATCATCCAGTCAGAGCTGAAGAAGCTTCTTGGATGAGAAGCAAAACATCTTCAAAGAAAAAGCAAGAGAAGTCCAGTTGCCTCCTGAGAAGAAAAAGCACCTTTGGGAAAACGTAACTAGTATTGTCAGAATAGGTTACCACAGTAGTGGGTTTCAATTTTGGTCGCTACCTGTTTGCTCGTGGGTGCGCGCGTAGTCACGTGTGTGTGCAATGCTTTTGCACATGCGTAGAAGCTTCTGCGCATTCGCAGAGACGTCCAGGCAGGTGGGCAGAACCTCCTGCCGCTACCGGTTCACCCAATCTGGGGCGAACAGGTAGCAACCCACCACTGGGTTACCAGTCCAATCCCTTATCTTGGTTGATGGAGGCTGAGGATATAATATTTTTACAAGAGACATCTGATCATAGAGAGTTGTGAATTATGTATTATGTATGCAGTTATGTACCATCTAGGTCTATACTAAACTTTAGGTAACATTTTGGACATAGCAACATTCTGCTGTACCAAACAGATGAGAGACTGCTTTGCTGCTTTCTATCTTTTCTTGTTTCTACTGAGGATTTAACAGTGAATGTCTATTGTCTAAAGTCAAATTCTGCCTCTTCTTTATTTTTTGATTGGTTTTTGAGTGTTACTGTTTTTATTTTTTAGCTGAGTTTGCTCTCATTCCCTCTACTTGTTTAGAGATCTATTACATTACTGTGTTTATAGTAAATATTGTGGTTTAAGTCTTCATTATTTCATTTCAGTGCCACTTTTTATTTTCTGAAACTTTTTTTTTACTAGGATGAAATTTCATACTAGATTCACACATTTAACTCTAAGTCACTCAGAGTCTCCTGAACCATGAGATGAGCAGCAAATAAATTTGATAAATAAATTAAAATAAAAAATAAGTATTCAATATTATTTGCATATATTCATTTATATCCTACACACACATAAAACACACACACACAATTATCACACATGTTGGGTTTGATCCAGACTAAGGTTGCAATCAATCATGTACATATCTAATAGTACATATCTACATATCTAATAGTAAGTCTTGCCTTTGAGAAGACAGGCATTAATTTACACTGCAGATTACTTCAAAACTCCCTTGAGCTCCAGAATGGAAAGTGAGATATTCATTTAACAAGCCAAGAAAGAAAACAGGTTATTCATTTTCCTACTGAAACAAATTGGACTTACATTTAGTCATGACTCACTGAAAGTTACATTAAGCAAACTTAACCTAGTTCCTACCCAATGCTTTCAAGTGTTTTGGTTTGGATATTGTCAGCTCTGAATTGAACGTATTTTTCAGAAAAAGAGAGCACACCTTTTCCACAGGCCTTTATACAATCAAAAACCACTTCTAAAATGGGGGATATCAGTTGGATGCTATTGGGTTGGGCACTCTCATCTGTTAAGCTGTTTTGGAAAATGATCAGTTTGAAGCCTTTGCAGGTTATTTGCTTTTTTAACCATTCCAAAAAAGTTGCTATCATGCATTAAACAATGGCTGCACTCTCATGTGTAACTCTAGATAACTTATGAACGAACAACATATTGATGATCTTAATACAAAGCCACAACATTTAGTCCTTTCAAACAAGCAATTGAGAACAGCAAGAATGTCACACATTATATTAATCTATTCTTAGCCTGTTTGTAGACACACTGGATTGCAACTATAAACATACTTAACCTGGCTTAGCTTGTGCTCCAAATCTGCATCTCAATTACCAGATTTGCTTAAAGTAATTTCATCTAACCAGTTAAGCATGGGAAGTTGGCATATTCTTTTTTTTAAAAAAAAATAATTTGCCTGCCAAATGCCAGAGCAGGTACCTCTGTTCTCTTTTCCCATGTCACAACAGAGATATTATTCTGCCAGCTCCATTTCCACAATTGGTGTCCAATATGCAATCTGATCACCCGCCTTGAGTTTTGTGAGTTGTAGTCGTGGCGTTAAATTGAATCACAAAGCTTACATTAGCCTGACATAAATCTGATTCTGGCCTGAACTTGTTTGAAATACCAAAACGTTACTCACTGATCCCTAATGAGAAGTAATCAAAGAATTTAACCAGCAGTGCAAACACTTACATATGCTACAGATGTAGCCAAATGACAGAGAAGTGTTCTCTTTTCTACTGGAAAGATGTCTGCAACTACACCTTGCTAATAGTTGCTCTGTTCTAGGGGAATCTGTAAAGAGGAAGAAAAACCACAATGATTTAGTTCTCCAGGGGGAAACTTATTCTTCCAGAATACCTGATCTTCTACAACAGGGTTGTCTGCTTCAGGAACGCAATATATACACAATGCTGTGTAATGCAATTTAGAAATTAACCAAGCTACAGGAATATAATTTGGAGAGCTCCCAGCCCTGTTGCATTTGCCATCTTTCCAAACACCCATCATTTATTTGAGGTTCCTTTTTGTTGTCGGATGCCAGAAACCCAGCTTGGCAACTTACTGTTCAAATTATCCCCATCTATCTAGTCCTGAGCTTGTGATTATGTTGTTGTTGTTGTTTTTTTAAAATCCAGAATGCCAGGAGACAATCTAATTTAACATAGGGGTTGGTGTAACATACCCTGGGAAATAAAGATAAGTAGAAGATCAATGACCTTTCGTTGAAATACTGGGTAACATAGGAAGGAATAGGGAGAAGGGAAAGCCAGTAGGGCTGTAATCAACCTTATATTTAGAAGCTAGTATATTCAACACATAAGAACAGGAGGATTTAAATGGCTAGAGAGGTCTAAAGACATTTGGAATTAGTAGCAGAGTAAAGGGTTTTTTTACTCTTTAAGGGACGCGGTGGCTCAGTGGCTAAGGCACTGAGCTTGTCAATTGAAAGGTCGGCAGTTCAGTGGTTTGAATCCCTCGTGCCGCGTAATAGGGTGAGCTCCTGTTACTTGTCCCAGCTTCTGCCAACCCAGCAGTTTGAAAGCATGTAAAATTTGCAAGTAGAAAAATAGGGACCACCTTTGGTGGGAAGGTAACAGCATTCTGTGCGCCTTTGGCATTTAGTCATGCCGGCCACATGACCATGGATATGTCTTTGGACAGTGCTGGCTCTTTGGCTTTGAAACGGAGATGAGCACCACCCCCTAGAGCCAGGAATGACTAGCTCATATGTGCGAGGGGAACCTTTACCTTTACCCTTAGAGTTTTTTTTCCTCTATCTCTATTCTTCTCTCTCTTTCCTTTATGTTTCAAGCTGGTTTTTCCGCAATAAAGGGCTGTAAGACAGAAAAACAGTGGTGAACACAAAAGACGTTAGGTTGATCCCATACAACTCCAGACATAACTGGAAACAGCAACCTTGGAAATCCCTGTCGGGAGATTGGCTCTTCCCTAGATCATCCTTAAGTGGCAATTCAAGAGAAGCAGCATTGCTGGAATACTGATGGCAAGGATAACTCTTCACTTAGAAAGTCCCCCCCCCCCCCCTAGATTCTTAGTAGGGGCAGCATAGATGAAGGCTTAATTTAGCTGTTCTGATACCTGCTTCCTTGGAGCCAAGAAAATTGGGGACATTTTTGCTAGGTGCAGGGAAGAAAAAGTCTAGTGGAGAGATAGGCAATATCTAAGACATCTTCTGAATCTTACTCATTTGGCATCTAAGCTCAGAAGGAAGCCCATTTTTCATTTCTATCCCTAACAGAGGAGTTATTGGTGTTCTGTCTGAAAGATCTGGCTGCCTCATAGTTTCCCCTATGTACAGGGAATTCTAATATACTGTAGCTCTAAGAAAAAAAGTAAAAACTTAGTGATTTGGGTATTCCTGGGAGCCAGATGATAGTCCAGAGATCAAGAAGTGGATGATTTTGTCTCCATCCTAATGATAAAATTTGGCCCATTGGAAGAAGTCTTGAGGCAGAGACTCCACTTCTGGTCTTATGTATTCTCTTTAAGATGAGTTTGTATCTTAAAACTTTTTTGCAGACTTCTTTTGAAAAAAAAAAGTTTAGTTCTACTTAACCCAAACACCTCCCTCTTTTTCCAACATTTTTGGGAGTTGTCTGCTACCATTTTGAACATCTGCATGCTGCGAAAGGTGATATAATTACAATATATTCTTCTATACTGAATGGTGAGTAAGACCTTGCATTTATATTTCTGGGTGTTTTCTATTTTTAGCTATCTTATATGGAGTTAGCTCTTTCCTTTCTGGAAAAAAACCAGAGCATGATTATTAATATAATATAAGCTAAAAAGCAGATGATTTTGAGAGTCGATTTAGTGTAGTGATGTAGTGGTATGATATGGTCATTTACTCTTAGTCTTAGGAAGGAGGCAATAGCAAGCCACATCTGAAAAACCTTGCCAAAGCTGCAGGACTCTGAGAATTGGACATGATTAAACAGAAGAAAAAAATGCATTTAAAATACATGCATGTTATGTCTGCTTCCTATTGCAAGTGAATGGAAGACCAGCTAACATGATAACTGATCACAGCTTTGGACTCCTTTAGAGCAACAGCACAGCAGCAGTAATACCATAAAACCTTTGATTCAGTCCTCCTAATACAGGGGTCCCCAAACTTGACAGCTGGCTGGAGAATTCTGGGAGTTGAAGTCCACAAGTCTTAAAGCTGCCAAGTTTGAAGACCTCTGCCCTAATATTTGTGACACTACTGAAACCTTCCCATTTCTTTTAGAAATATAAAATAAGAGAGTTGGAAGGAATTTCTAGTCCAACCCCCTGATCAAACAGGAGACCTTATATCAATTCAGACAAATGGCTATCCAATTTCTTCTTAAGACCTTCAGCTTTTTTTTTAAATTTGATTTATATGCCGCCCTTCTCCAGAGACTCAGGGTGGTTAAGCAATAGCCTTCATAGTTTTGTATATTTATACAAAGTCAGCTTATTGCCCCCACAATCTGGGTCCTCATTTCACCTACGGCTGAGTCAACCTTGAGCCTGGTGGGATTTGAACTTGCAGTAATTGCAAGCAGCTGATCTTAATAACAGTGAATTAGTCCACTGTGCCACCAGGACTCCTAGCTTTGGAGTGCCCACAACTTCTGAAGGCAAGCCATTCCTCTGATTAATTGTTCTACCTGTTAGGAAATTTCTCCTTGGTTCTAAATTTCTTCTTTCCTTGATTAGTTGCCATCTATTGTTTATCTTCCCTTCTTGTGCTTTGGAAAATAACTTGACCCCCTCTTCTTTATGGTGGGCCCTCAAATATTGGAACACTGCTATTATGTTCCTAATCCTTCTTTTCATCAGATTAAGTCCTTCTTTTCATTAGACTAAGTTTACTTTACTCCTGATCCTAAAGGGACTTGGATGAAAAATTTCAGGAGCAGCAATATGTCAAGACCCCCTTTTCCAGGTGGACCATAGAAATCTTCCTTCCATAAAGTTTGACCAGTGAACCATATAGTTTGGTATGCCTACAAATGATTATCCCACTCCATGAATTCATGGGCCACTCTTGGCCTGCTGGAACCCTCACTTCAAAACTCGGCTGGGGAAGTTCCTTAGGAGTTAAATCTCTGTGGGGTTTAGGACACCTATTTTGTCACATAAATCATCCCCCTCCAATAAAATAGGCCCACTGATTTATGAGCTGTTGGGGCTACAAAGAAAATCTACTTGTGGCACCTGAATTGCCCATTTTGTACTCTTGGTGTACACTGTGGACTCCACACTCAAGATGATCCCAAGGTGTCCGGTTGCTTCACAGCTGACCTTTGCTTCCTTTGTCTGAATTTTCTGTTTTGTGTCAGAATCTAGTTCCTGATGATCCTTTCTCTGAATGAGGCATTTGGGGTATAATGTCCATGGAGATTTCCTTTGCCTTTATGCAAAACACACAAACCACCACACCCCAAAAGCCTCACTCTAAGGAACAGCACCAGAAGGCAAGACAAGAAACAATGGATGAAAACAAACCAAGGACAGAACCAACCTAGAACTAAGGAGAAATTTCTTGACAGTGAGAACAATTTATCAATGGACTTGTCTCCAATGACTTGCCTCCAGAAGTTGTAGGTCAGGACTGTTAAACTCCTGGATGCATCATGTGCTGGCCACGGCCATGCCCAGTTTAACGAAGGGTGGAAAGTCCCAATACATCATGTGACGCCACCGTGATGATGTGAGTTTGACACCCCTGTTGTAGGTCTCCAACACTGGAGATTTTTAAGAAGAAATTGGACAGCCATTTATCTGAAATGGTATAGAGTCTCTTGCTTGAGCAGGGAGTTAGACTAGAAGACCTCCAAGGTCCTTTCCAACTCTGTTATTCTGAACAATTTATAAATGATGAGATTAAAGAAGGAACTCTGTAGTGTCCCTTTAACCACTGGCTGCTTCCAGTAGGAAGAGCATTAAGCAACTGGAAATATTGTATGAGCACGGAGGAAGCAGACAGGATAAATATTGAGATGACAACAGATAATGCAAAGAGATAGGCCGATCCACAGTTAACGGGGAGATTTATATACAACAACAATAATAGAGATATTAGGGAGAGGTGATAGAAAGAAATATTTATCCAGACTTATGGAAGACTTTTGGGACTTTAAGATGGAATAGCAGTTGAAAGACTGGAAGGCGTTTGGGAGGAATGTGTTACGAATAATTAGAAGCAGCACTGTGTACCCATATATATATATATCTTTGTGCTGTCTATATACTACTTTAATATCAGGGCTTCTGTTGCAGAAGTGAATCTATCAAGTCCTTAATGGTTCTCTACAACTGTGACAAGTTAGTTTTAGGACAAAACTGTTGTAAAAGATTTTGTGACCTAACCTTATACTCCCCAGATATTTTTCTTTTGAGGTATTTGCTTTCCTAACAGATGGATAAATACTGTTAACTTGCATCAGCTGAGATTGGCTTGATAGACCAAGCTTGAAGTCAACAAGATTTTTATTTATTTTTTTTAAAACCTCCATGGTTGTGCCTGCTGTAGCAGAGCAAACTTGCACAATTGATTGCTGTGGGAACTAATTCTACATAAGTGTGCATTTAATTGGTCACCAAGGCTCTACTTTTGAGCAAATGATCCACACTGAGAAATCATTTAAGTTAAAGACTTTGAGAGTATAGCTTGGTAGCTTCAGTTTCTGCTCCCTGCATAATTTTTCTAAATGGTCCTAATTTTAGATGTTATTAGTACGAATGTTGCTTGCTTTAAAATATGAACCAGCCTTAGCTTGTATTTCAGACTGGGAGCTATTTACCTGTACAAATTTCTTAGATTCTATCATAAACTTTTCTAGTGCATTTTTGCCCCTCCTTTGTCTTGTAACGTTGCAACAGAAGTGGAAAACAGGAGACATCTGCAGTGCCTTGCATGTAAAATTATATTTTGGGAAGCATAGTGGCCCCCAAATATAAGAAATGTACCATTTCCCCATATTTGTTTTTTTTTAAAAAAAATACTCTGTGTTTCCTAAAGCCATTAATGGACCAGGCCAAAGATAGGCAATATAATTTATATATATTAGAAATGATGCATAGCCATGATTGATATTCAGATGGCATATTTAGAATTCCAGATTCCAAATATGGGAAGAGTCTTTGGCCTGACCTCTTCACAGACAATTCTGTTGCTCTTGAATATTTAGACAACAGTTCCAGCGATGCTACATGCAGATTGAAGCACATTATCTAAACCATAGCATGACATGACTGATGAAGTGCCACAGTTGCTAGAAATCAAGAAGGAAATATACTACAGGTAGTTCTTGACCTACAACTGCAACTGAGCCCAAAATTTCTGTTGCTAAGTGAGACATTTGTTAAGTGAGTATTGACCCATTTTATGATCTTATCCGCCACAGTTGCTAAGTGAATCATTGCAGTTGTTAAGTTAGTAACACAGTTGTTAAGTGAATATGGCTTCCCCATTGATGTTGCTTGTCAAAAGGTTGCAAAAGGTAATCAGATGTCCTTGGGACACTGCAACTGTCATAAATATGAGTCAGTTGCCAAACATCTGGATTTTGATCAGATGACCACAGGGATGCTGCAACAGTTGTAAATGTGAAAAATAGTCACAAGTCATTTTTTACTGCATTGTAACTTTGAACAGTCACTAAATGAACTGTTGTAAGTCAAGGACTACCTCTATAGAAAATAGTGATCTTAAAGACTTTTATAGAGTGAAGTTTATTAAAACTATGGACAATTAACACATAAGATTAACCCAGTGGTGGGTTAACATTTACCCAGTGGTGAAATGTAAAATTTGTTACTACCGGTTCTGTGGGCGTGGCTTGGTGGGGTTAATATGACTGAGTGGGCATGGCCAATCTTTTTTTTTTTTAACTTTTAAAACCATTTTTTCTACAACCTCTTCGACTGAAGAGGTTATTTAAAAAATGCTTTTAAAGCCTCTGCCGATCCCAGCTGACTTGCCTGATCGGCAGAGGCTTTTTTTCCTTTTAAAAATATTTTTTCTATAATCTCTTTGGCTGAAGAGGTTGCAGAAAAAATGCTTTTAAAAGCCTCTGATGATCCCAGCTGAGCCGCGCGATCATCAGAGGCTTTTTTTTTTTACTTTTAAAAGCATTTTTTCTGCCAAAGAGGTTGTAGAAAAAAATGCTTTTAAAAATAAAAAAAAGCCTCTGCTGATTGCGCGACTCAGCTGGGCAATGGGAGTGGGGGGGGGGGTGCAGGGATTTTTGCTACTGGTTCTCTGAACCACCCACCTCCATTGCTACCGAATCGGGTGATCCGGTCCAAACCGGAAGCATTTCACCCCTGCATTTACTTGTATATCTATCTACATGTACACGCACACATTTCTAAGTGCTTTAAAATGTCATAAGCTTCTCCCAACTTGTCAACAACCCAATCAGAAGGCCAGCATGACAAAGAATGACAGTAAGAGGTCAAGTTAAGAGAAAGGGACCTCTTAGCCTAAGCTAACGTGTGTGTGTGTGTGTGTGTGTGTGAGTATAGAGGATCCTTTTCAGCAGCATCTCTGCTGTTCTATTGCACAACTTCTCAACTTCATTTCAGATGGCAGCTCAGGGTTAACTAAGGAAGGTTGTTTAGATCAAAGCTGAAATAGGAAATGTGGTACAAACCTGCTCAGAAGAATGGGACAGGTAGTTTCAACACGATGGAAGGAAATGTTGCAAGAATTCTAAGAAACAACTCAGAAGGCATATCGCTTAGGAGGGGTGGTGAGAGGAATCAGTTGCAGTAGTAAGATAACAAGATACATTTATAGAATCAATCATTGGCAACCTCACCAACTATACTAACATTTACTTAAGTCCTTGAAATATTTAGAGTACTATATGCTTAGTTGATTTACATGTAATGCTTCTGTCCTTCATTTTTTTTTAAAAAAATCTTTCATGGCCATGCTGGTCATCTTGTTTAATAACCACACATCCCACTCATTCCATTTTAGGATGGCTAAGCTGCATGTTACCTGTTACAAACGGCATGTGAGGCTTGTAAGGTGGGGAGGAATCAGAAGGGAAATTGGTAAAGTGTGGCCTTACTTCAGCCTATTGATTTACTTATGCAAATACTGCTTCCCACCTCCCTCTCCCCATTTTTAATTGTTCTTTTGCCTCGGATTCTGAGATGGAAAATAAGCCATGGTGTCAGATGAGGATAAGAAAGGAAAGAAAGAAGGAAGGGAAGGAAAGGAAGGAAGGAAGGTTAAATCTAAGGTTGATCTTGAATTAGCAACTAAAACCTATGAGCAAGCCTTCCTTGTTCGCCACATGAAGGTATTTGACGGACATCTGAACCACATCTTTATACTTGTGACAGAATCATATCCTCCAACCAATTAAGGACAAGAGGACAGATGAGGTAGATCAAAATGAGCCACATAATGTGAACAGCTCTATGTTTCAGCTGAAGAAGCTTAGGAGAAACTGTCCAAGGAATGCTTCTGTTCTACTGTTGCTGCACCTCAGCATTGAGGGCCTGAGGTATTTGCCTCATGCGACTCAGTGTAGGGCCAGCTCTGCTTATGCACAAATTGTTTACTAATTTGAGCTGGTTCTAGAGTCTCTAGACTTCAATCTTTCCCGAGTCTTGCACCTAGAATTCCTTCTGTTCTTTATCAATTAGTCTAGTTTAGATTGTGGAACACCAGTAGCCTGTAACCAGTACTATTGAAATGTTCCTGTGCTGTGTTTATGGCAGAAAATGGTGCTATGCTCAACTAATTCCCCTGGTATCCTAATGCTGAAAGGGCACCAGGGACAATGAACAAACTTGATGAACAGAACTGTCATAAAGAAGGTAGAGTACATCTGAGAGCTTCCCTGCAATGAAGCCAAAAAAACACAAACCAAACCAAAATGAGATTGACCAGAGAATGATGGCTTAATATATGTAAGATGTATATGCCTATTTAGGTAACGGCTGTGTGGCAACTGAATGAATGCCTATACACAGAGATCTTTCCCATATACCTCAGTATGACTACAATTGTAGTTTACTGAAAAATACACGTTTTGTCTGATGGTATTTTCTGGTGAAACCCATTTTTCAATTTTGATAGTACTACTTCAAAAACCCACTAAACCTGTTGATAAGAAACAACAGTGTCCACTGCAGGCAATGGTTACTCTAGTAAGGGGTCTGCAAACGTTAAGGCTTGTGAACTTCAACTCCCAGAATTCCCCAGCCAGCACGTCTGGTTGGGAAATTCTTGGAGTTGAAGTCCACAAGTCTTAAAGTTGCTAGGTTTGGAGACCCCTGGTCTAGTGGTCTTTCTCCCCATCAGCCTGCTGAAAACTGCTACTTGTACAAATTGTCCTTAAGTAAATTGAATCAGTGGGTTCTTGAGGCTCTCTAAGCTTGGTTATTTTCTTGCAGACCTTTCACTATCTGAGTAGGCTAGTACTGTTAGATAATGAAATATCTGTGAGAAAACAACTAAGCTCAGTGAGCACCAAGGACCCCGCACTTCAACTGTGAGCTACAAATATTTTCTTCTATTGGCAAATTGAATTGGTTTAAGCAAATCTTACAATGATTTCAATCCATATCCACTTTTTAGACCTACTGAAATCATGCTAGAATTCTTTATTGGCCAAATGTGATTAGACACACAAGGAATTTGTCCCCGGTGCATAAGCTCTTAGTGTACATACAACAATAGTGATAGGTCATTATCATAGTCATTGTAAAAATACATTCCTGATGTTAATCACTACGTTAATTTAGCAAACCCGAAAATAAGAAATAACTTTTTTTAAAAAACTTCTGCTTCTTGTGATGGCTAAAGAAGAGGTGCATGAAGCAAGGTAGGTTTGGGGTTTTCTTCAGCAGTGCAACTGATCGAGTAGCACGTGTCACTTCTACCTACTCCACGTCTGTTGGCTAACCACAGGACAATTCAGGAACGATCTACCTCACGTTGCTGGCTCTCAACTCCCAGGACAAATGAACCTTTTGTGGTTCCCGGTGTTGCCAATCACAACTTCCTGTTTTGTTTTGTTTTTTGCTATTTCCCAGCTTGCAGACCTGCATTTCAGGTGGCGAGAGGAAAGGAACAAACGTGATACCATGGAAGGGAGCACCTATTGCTCCAACCAGCCCTTAAAAACCTTTCAGGAGGTTCTGCAGCTTCTGTACAGATAGAGGAGAAATTGAGCAAACAGAGAAATAGCACTGGAAAGACTTAGCAGATGCTGTTAATGTAGTTTTATGGGACTTTGGGTGTTATGTTTAAAAAAAAAACACCTTTTTTTTTTGAGCGACATATTGCATCTATCCAAAGTCCCACATAATTTCTATTTTTTAAAAGAGACTATTTATGCCCTCCCTTGCTCCCCACTTTGTACTCAGTCAACCCTAAGTAAAGCCGCCGAGGGAAAGATAACATTTGTTGGGCTGCCTTAGAAAGCTAATTTGTTTCAGACTAAAAGGTAGGATGGGAGTATTTTTAAGACATTTTCAAGAAGCTTACTTCCACTGAGTCAGACTATTGAGCTCAGCATTGTCTGTGCTGACTAATAGCAGATCTTCAGAGCTGCTTTTCCCAGTATTACCTGGAAATGCCAGTATTTCAGTCCCAGGGCACGTTTCCAATATATATATATATATATTTACTAGAGATCACTTGGCTGAGCCTCTCACCTCATTTGGATTACCCCAGTCAGGACCATTGGTGAGCAAGAATAGAGCTATTTCCCCCACATTTTCTGTGTAACATTTGCTTAATAGGCTGTGGTGATTTCACTGTGGAATATGCCTTTAGGGTGCTTTCATTGTGTGACCTGGGTCCAGCTGACCTGCATTACACAACGTGGCCTAATCTGCAATGCAGCATATCACACACTAGTTTTCTTGAAGAATTCTGGCTGATCTGTTTTATTTCCACATCAGCTGAGGTAATAGTGCCCTGAGTGTTGCTGGCTGTTAGCTGACCTGGAAATAGCGCAAGCAATGTGGATCTCACTCAAGAAGGAAAATTTGGCCCATAGACCTCCATTAAAAAAAACAACAACACTACAAAACATAGCCCAAGTGTCACTTCTTCACATACAACCTTACTATAAAGGGATCAAACAGTTATTTTTCTTGCACATGGATATGTAGGTGTTTGTATATGAGAGTGAAAGAAAAGTGGGATGGAGGAAAGTGACTGAGACACACATAAAACCAGGGGTGGGTTCTACTTACCTTTACTACCGGTTTGCAGTGGGGCCACGCACGTGCTTCTGTGCATGCGCAGAAGCTTCCTGATGACGTCAGGATCGGTGGGCAGAGCCTCCCGCTGGTTTTACTACCGGTTCCATAGAACTGATCTAAACCGGGGGCAACCCACCACTGCATAAAACCACAGGGATGTTTTTTGTGTACATCCCACCTAATGAAAGCTTGGACGGATTGCGACTCAAGGGCTGTACATAGAAGTAGTCCTTACACTCTTTTGTTTAGTGACTTCTCGAAGTTACAACAACGCTGGAAAAAAAATGACATATGGCTGTTTTTCATACTTATGACAATTGCAGCATTCCTATGGTCATGTGATCAAAATTCAGATGCTCGGCAACTGGCATGTATTTATGACGGTTGCAATGTCCTGGGGTCACGTCACGTCATCCCCTTTTGCAACTTTCTGACAAGCAAAGTCAACGGGGAAGCCAGATTCACTGAACAACCGTGTGACTAACTTAAGGACCATGCTGATTCACTTAACAACTGTGGCAAGCCAGGTTATAAAATGGGGCAGAACTCACTTAAATGTTTCGCTTTGCAACAGAAATTTGGGGCTCAATTGTGGCTGTAAGTCGAGGCCAACCTGTATAAAGCATATGTGGACTAAATCTGCTCTTCGAACTCCCTGTCTATGCGAGAGAACGCCTTTACGAGCATTTCAAGAAAAAAAGAGTTACAATCTCACCCCACCCCAATGTGGCTTGCAGCCTCCATAATCTGTCCAGGATTCCCCTTGGGATTTATGCTGATTTTCTGCAGAAATCAGTCTCCTGACCTCTTTGCTGACAGCCAGCTCCTGCCAGACAGAAAAAGTTCCTTCTCTGCAATGATTCAGGAGTTAACTCCACAGACTGTAAGACAGTGAATCACAGCCAGGTTCTCCTGTTCTGCACCCAATCAACACGTAATTTTCCTGAAATGCTTGCAAAACCCAAGGTCATAAGATTTCAAGAGAAGAGTTTAGAAACACCAGAGTTTCTGTTCCTTCTTCTTGGACATACTGAACTTTGCCATCCAGCTTGTCTTGAACGGATTTTTCCCCCCACTCCTCCCAGTTATTTCCACATAGATTCTTGATAGGAAACTGTTGGTGAGAGGTGAGCTGGCCACATGATTTGCAAGAGAGAGTCGAACGCCGTTAAAGATATAAAATGAAGTCGGGGGCGGGGGCAGAGCGGAATGAACAAACTATTAGTTCTTAAAGCTTTTCTTATCAAAGTACTCAGGTTTCTTTCTTCGTAGGATATTGTTCATTTAAGAAATCTAGACATCATGAGTAAATAAAATAATCATTCTATATTCTTAGCCTGTTGCAGTTTTACTGTCTTTTCAGTAAACCCCTTAACTTCTCCTCCTTAGAAAACTTACTCCTTTTTAAAATTGGAATGTAAGCTTCATGCACTAATTGGGCTTTTAGTTCCTTGTTCTTTGTATCGCACCTTTCAGTATTCCTCCCAAACTGACTAATAATTAATATAAAGTACCCTAAACAGGAAAAAAAAGATAAATGTTTTAAAGATAAGCCAAAGATGTATCTAAAATCCTTCAGATAGCTGGGTTCTTTGCATCTAGGAACTGATTCCAGAACTGAGATTTTGGAAAAAGTGCAGAGAAAAGCAACTCAGGTCATTAAAGGCCTGGAGACTAAAACATATGAAGAATGGTTGAAGGATTTGGGTATGTCTAGTCTAGAGAAAAGAAGGACTAGGGGTGACATTATAGCAGTATTCCAGTATTTGAGAGGCTGCCACAAAGAAGAGGGGGAGCAGCTTATTTTCCAAAGCACCAGAAGACAAGACAAGAAACAATGGACGAAAACTAATCAAGGAGACAGGCAACCTGGAATTAAGGAGAAACTTCCTAACAGTGAAAACGATTAACCAGTGGAACAGTTTGCCTTCAGAAGTTGTAGATACTTCATCACTAGAGGTTTTTAAGAAGAAACTAGACAGCAACTTGTCTGAAATGGTATGGGGTTTCCTGCTTAAGCAGGGGGTGGACTAGAAGTCCTCCAAGGTACCCTTCCAGCTCTATTCTATTCTGATCAGCCTCTGGGCTGAAAGATGTCCCAATTCTTCCTTCTTTCTTCTAGGATGCTCCCCCAGGTTGATAATATGGCTGTTGGAGAGAAGGAGAAGGCAGTTTTCACTTTTTTGGATTGGTCGCATGAAATGAAAAATTTCCAAGGTTGTTCCACTGCCAACTCTCTTCCTTCCCAGAAGAGAAGAACTGCCAAAGTTAAAACATCCACTGTAATTAGCAAGGGGACTGATCCTGATGATTTTTTTTTAAAAAAAGAATGCTTTTGTACTCAAGGTTAACAGTAGAGGAAGATGTGCAGCTCAGTAGCCTGGCTACATCATGGAACCTGCTACCTTTTGAAAACAAGACTCTGTTGGGGATAGCAGTGGAACTGAGCTCAGCACTATTGTGTGGAGAAACAGAGATGGGGAAAATAGAATAGAATAGAATAGATTTTTTTATTGACCAAGTGTGATTGGACACACAAGGAATTTGTCTTGGTGCATATGCTCTCAGTGTACATAAAAAAAAAGATACGTTTATCGAGAATCATAAGGTACAACACTTAATGATAGTCATAAGGTACAAATGATACAAGCAACAAAATTACAGGCATACAGTCATATGTGGAAGGAAATAGGGCTAAGTGGGGGAAAGGGTCAGCCCTGGACAGAGATTTCTGGTTTTCCACTATATGAATGAAAGTTACATGTGTGATTTCTGTTGGTTTGGTAAATCTGGAACCACTTTTTGATTTAATTTGGGGCTCCTTCTGATGACCCCCACACTTTCAAAGCAAATCTGGGATTCCTATTTTCAAATAATCCTGGACCGACAAGAAAGGATATAAAGGAATCAGCTTAAGAATAATTTCAGAAAGTCCAAATAGATTGCTCTTTCTTGTTAGAGGAAAAGAACAAAATAGCTGCTGAAGTAATATTGAATTCCAGGTTTGACATGTAAATTAAGAAAGAAAAGATGCTGCTTTTCAGATTAAGAACCCGTCTTAAAAATTGTGCATAATTTCACAGATCTCCAATTTCTTGACCATTACAAGCGAAGTTCCTTCTGGTATATGTCATATAAATGTGATAAATACATTTTTTTTGAATATGGGTCAGAAGACACTAGGATTATACATCACAATTTCTTAATGTGATTTTATAATCACAGGAATCGCCATGAGTAGAAGGAATTAGATGTTGCCCCAACCAACGCCGGCCTGTAATGCAGAAATTACAGGGTTAGGGTTAGGGTTAGGATTAGGGTTAGGATTAGGGTTAGGGAAAGCAGGTTCAGAATTATATGAAAGACAACAACCTTGTCAACATCTTCCAGTTGGAGCTTACTCCAATTGGAGTTCCTTATGGTCCCAAGAAAATCTTTTGGATCACCCACCAAATCTTTTACCAGAGTGCCTACTCTGGTAAATATAAAGGATCCTAGTTGAAAGCAGCTTCCTTCATGTGGCTGAATTTTGCAGCATCTGAATATCTTGTGTGTTTCCTATTTCTTGAAAGTCAGAAGTGAAGAAACCACAAGCATGAATAGGCTGTCTCTTTGGTTGAACAAAAAAAACCCAAAACCTGGGGAATTTGCACAGAGATGCTAAGTGAGCCTTTGGATGTCCATCAGAGTGCCATGCCTGAATGTTGGGTGTATGGTAAAGATACAGGATGAGAGTTACCACCCAGCCCAAACTGAATGTAATATAGTTTTTGTACTGGGCCTTTCAATGTAGAGAGGCTGTCATTGTTACTGTATTTATACATACTTATACCATATACAATTGTTTGTGTAATCGTTCTTAAAATCACATTCATAGCAGTGGTGGGTTTCTACTGGTTCTACCTGGTTTAGGAGAACCAGTAGCGGCGGTGGCGGGTGGCTCCGCCCACCCACCCGGACATCATAATGGATGCTGTGCGCATGTGCGCACACTCACATTTGCGAACCGGTAGCAAAGGTAAGTGAAACCCACTACTGATTCATAGGTACACTATTTTGGAATTGATCTCACCAATTATCAGGACCTTTTACAAAGCTAGGCACCTGACTTTGTCTCCTAAGGTCATGTTGGATTAAGAAAGTTTCCAATCAGAATGACTAATCTTTTTCCCCTCCCCTCCCCTCCCCTCCTCTCCTCTCCTCTCCTCTCCTCTCCTCTCCTCTCCTCTCCTCTCCTCTCCTCCCCACCCC
>WNWU01000006.1:16353028-16365449 GCA_012654045.1 Ptyas mucosa
AATAGGAATAGGAATAGGAATAGGAATAGGAATAGGAATAGGAATAGAATAGGAATAGAATAGAATAGAATAGAATAGAATAGAATAGAATAGAATAGAATAGAATAGAATAGAAGAGTTGGAAGGGACCTTGGAGGTCTTCTAGTCCAACCCCCTGCTTAGGCAGGAAACCACTTCAGATGTTGGTTATCCAACATCTTCTTAAAAACTTCCAGTGTTGGAGCATTCACAACTTCTGGAGGCAAGTTGTTCCACTGATTAATTGTTCTAACTAATAGCTAACGAATAGTTTCCCATAAAACACTGAAGCAAGATTCCTGTTGTGCCACAGGGTTGCCACTATGAATATGTTAAAAAAATATGTAATTTTTTAAAATCGGTCTTCAGTCGCTGTGCATTCAGCTTCATTTGGTCAGGTTATAGTGTTTATGAGGAAGAAAATTTCCCTCATTTTCCCCTTTCCTGTTCTCCAATGGAATGGATAATGTTAAAAAATCTTTACTATATGCCTCTCACTTGTATTTTTTTTTAATTAAAATGCCATAAATGTGATCATCATTCTTTGAAGAAAAGTTCCTGCTGTCTGTTTTCCAGCTCTTTAATAAGGATTTGAAATACTGGATTGTAATGGGAACTCTCATACCCAGGTTACTTTTATGATAGGATAGGGTTAGGTTACATATTTTAATTTTTAAAAATAGCATTTTTGCATTGGAGAACTTGAAGAATTCTCTAAGTATTATTCAGACCCAGTGATTTTTTAAAAATGTTGTATCTGACTCAAGGCTGAAACTGTGTTGCTCTAATTCTCCAAATTCCTTTCCTGAAAAAGATTTAGGAAATTTAAAAAGATTTAGAAACAGCCATTGGAGGCTGTTTTTAAATGTAGATTGTCATCATCATGATACAAGTTCTGCTCTCTTGTGTCATGGCATCACACACAATGATTGAAGGGAACTTGCATCATAATCCAAATTTTGCCATTTTTCTCTACTTGTCCCCTTCTGTAGCTACCCACATCTATATCTTCTCCAATAAAGACAGATACAAGCCAGTAATCTATATTTTCTACAATTTCATTCTCTGGTGTTTTCACAATTTAAATATTACTTTGTCCATTTGTCCAGCAATCTTCGTAGTTCAGCTTCTCAATTCTATACATTTTATTTATTTGTATCCTCTCCTTGATTTTATCTGTTAATGTTTTTATTTGCTATGCTTTTTTAAAAATGTTTTTCAGTGTTTTTATAAACCATCCAGAGTCATTGGATACAAGATGGGCAGCAAATAGATTTAATTAATTAATTAATTAATTAATTAAGAAAGAAAGAAAGAAAGAAAGAAAGAATAAATCCATCCATCCATCCATCCATCCATCCATTCTGCTTTTATTCATTCATTGGCATCCTTCAGTCTCAAAAGATTATGGTATCGTGCTCTGGAAAGAGGTCCTAAAACAGCATCTAGTGTGACTAAAAAGGTCAATTTGAGAATGGCAATCCCTTCCACACTGAGGCAGATACATTCTGTCCCCTGCCCAGCCCCCAGATTTCACAGGTTCCGGGACTGCCTCTTTACCTCAGCCTGCCGAACAAGTGTCTCTTCGAATTGGAGAAGGCCATGCTGCGTCTTTAGCCTCCAAGCTGAACGATCGGAAATCAAGGTTTCCCAGTTGCTTTTATTATTCTTCCAAATAACTGAAGGGGGCAAACTTATCCAACACATCTTCTTCATTCTAGTTTCCCCACAAAACCTAACCTATCATATGGGCTGGGCTGAGAAACAATCATCCAGTTGGCTTTCATGGCTAAGATAGGATTAGAACTCACGGTCTCCCACTTTCTAGCCTGGTGGCTTAACAACTAGACCCGGCTCTTAATTAAACTTGACTTTAATACTCTTAGCAATTTTCAACACCATCATCTAACCTTCTCCCCCTCCTCCTCTTCCTCCTCCTCTTTTTATTGCCATTTTTTTTCAAATATAAATAGAATACCTTGTTTTGTTAAAAAAAAGAAAGCTGACAATATTTCTGAACCTAATATACAATATACTAGAATGAAGTATATAAGAAAACGAAGAACCTGTGGAAGTAAGGAAAACTAACTTTTGTACATTAAGAGAAGTAGGCAACCTGGTGTCTCAAAAATGTATAGAACTACAGTTGCCAACTCATATAATCATTAGCCATCTTGGTTAGACTTATAAGAAACCGTCATGGTCTTTCTATAATATAGAGTTCTCAGGGGGTTACCTACAGTATTAGGATATTCTTGTAATAAAGGACACATTTGTCATTAAGTGGAAATGCTTCCAGAAACATGTCATTGTGCCAAACCACTGTCTTCTTGCTATTAAAGCATACTGGGATACCAGATTTCAGGGTAGGTTATTTTGCCACCTTTATGAACTAACTAACATACTTTTAGCTGACATCTTCTCAAAAAAGGGTTTGATCCTTCACACCCTCCTATGAAGAAAAAAGTAAAATACCAGCATTTGGTGGCATCAGGAATAGACAGAGGTCAATCCTTCTATGGCCTGTGACTCTCCATAGAGACACCGACTACCACTCTTGCTCAAAATAGTATTTTCATGTTGAATAAAGAATTTTTTTTTTGCTCAGAAGCAATTTTCTGGATTGTCCATGTTTACTGGAAAAAAAAAAACAACCCGAAAAATTCACACTAGATGCAAATGGAATATAGCTAAAGAGGCTTGAAGTTACAGTAGAGACAGTAGAAAATGGCATCTGTCTGTAATGAAGTGATGCTGACGTATTACAACAATGAATTCTTAATTAGACTGTTTATTAAAAGTCAACAAACCTTACACATAACAATATGGCATCTATTTGTGTTCAAAGACCGTAAATTACTTTTTTTTCGCCATTGAAAGGGAATAGATTTTTACAGTAATTCCTGTTCCATTCTTTGAAAAAATAAATAGAGTCTTAAAATAATACGAGGTACATTATTTTTATAGGCAGTGGTAACAGATTTGCACTTTTAATTTGACTGTGTTAAATGTTATGGAAGAGGGAGGTCACATTAGGGCGAGCTGGCTGTATTGTTTTCCTAATACATTTAAAAGGAGACATTCAACTCATTCCAATTTGTGTGATAATAACACCCTCATCGGGGCGGCCTAGAACCAAGGAAACAGCTTAATTCATTCATCTTTTGACTGAATTATATTACATGCATTACCATGCATTAGGTCTCTATGTAAATATGCCATCCGTTGAATGTTGTTTGAGCAATGCTGCTTTTAAGTATTATACAGGTATTCCTGCCCTGGTGTTTGGGAAGCAATTTTTCAAAGTGGTTTAATAATTGTGACAAAAACAACAACAACAGTCCATGACTATTGTATTATCTCTCCCTTTGTCACTTTCTCACACACATATACACACCAGAGGTGGGTTTCAGTAGGTTCTGACCAGTTTTGGAGAACTGGTAGCAGAAATTTTGAGTAGTTCGGAGAACCGGTAGTAAAAATTCTGTCTTGCCTCACCCCCATCTATTCTCTGTCTCCCAAGTCCCAGCTGATCAAGAGGAAATGGGGATTTTGCAGTAACCTTCCCCTGCCATGCCCACCAAGCCATGCCCACCAAGCCATGCCACACCCACCAAGCCACACTCACAGAACCGGTAGTAAAAAATTTTGAAACCCACCACTGATACACACATTCCTTGTGGTTTTTGTATAATAGAAATCATTTAAAAACCAAAAATAAAACATTATTCTTTATATATAAAGGTTCCATAGAAAGGTTAATCTTGAGAAGATGAATTTTTGAATGCTACTAGCTCCACTCTCACCTGTACGGAAATATAGAGCAGTGCATCTGATGATCATCTCGTTGAGTAGAACACATAAGATGGTGATCCTTCAATTACTATATCTTAATACCATGCATAAATATATTATTTGGTACGTATAGTGGGCTAGTTCAGTTATTTGCAATATTTTCTCATATTTCCATACACTAAGAACAATTTGTTGGTTTTTAATAAGCTGTTGAAATGAGGCAGCATGCATTAATTATCCGAGTCTCGTGTGAATTCACATTAACAGGATATATCATGTCTTGGGTGGTTGCTATTAAATGTCGGATTGATCTATAATAAAGTCTCAGTGATCCAATTACTTTCATTCTGGAAAAAAGAGGCTACCTGGTATACATGATTGAGAACTGGGGGGAGAAGCTTAAGAGGAAGTGATTTGTCCTTGTTTCAGTCTGAGGTTATTTGTGCTTTGCTGATTACTAAAGGATTCCAACTCTGCTGTCATGATCAAATTCGGTTTTTTAAACCCTTCATAATAAGGCGACATAGAGTATAATGCAAGTATCCCTTGAAGTAAGGTAGAATGCCATTTTCTCAAGTAAGTTTGGCCTTGCCATGAGTTTTCCTTTAAAAAAATGATTTGAATGATTAAATTCAAACCAGTCTCCTTTAACTCCTATTTTGGACTTTAAATACAGTGATAAAACACTACATTTCCCTAACAGTGGATGTAGCTTCTTCCTCCCAAGTAATACCATTATTTAGTTTTTCATATTACTTCTTGTTTTAATTTTTTTAACTGAAACTTCCCTAAAAAAACATGTAATAATATTTGTGGCATCTCAGATATGAAATTCTCCAAAGTTGACCATTTATGGGAATATGTTAACTTATTGTGAATTTCTAGAATGTGAAATGTTTATGTAGAGACAAATATTTACCATATATAAACTCATAGATGGTCAATGTAATATTATTGCTATTTACCCAATTAAGAAGACAGGGCTGAACATAGAACATTGGGCTGAAATTCAGATTATCTGTGGGGTCCTTACTGCTCTCTAAAATTGGTTGTTTTATTACCCAGCTAGGTAATATTATCAGTGCTAAAAGAGAATGGGATTTGTTCCATTTTATATAACTAGTGGCTTACCCTGTCAGTGTTGATGGAAATGATCTTAGTGTTTCCTTTATTAGCCTGTTGTTTATTTCTTGGTCTGAGTTGGTAGTTGCTTATTACCTTTCAAAGAAGATCATGACAAAAAGAGCATTTTTATTTATTTATATTCCGCCTTTATTATTTTTATAAATAACTTGAGGCAGTGAACATACCTAATATACTTTCCTCTTCCAATTTTTCATGAATAACAGTTCTGGGAGGTGGGTTGGACTGAGACAGAATGGCTGACCCAGCCAGCTTTCATTTCTAAGCACTCGCAGTCTCCTGGTTTCTTAACCACTAGATCCGTGATGGCGAACCTATGGCACACGTGCCACAGGTGGCACGTGAAGCCATATCAGTGGGCACGCGAGCTCAGCTCCAGCATGTATGCGTGCACCGGTCAACTGATTTTTGGGCCTTTCGAGCCCACCGGAAGTCAGGAAAAAGGCTGTTTCCGGCCTCCGGAGGGCCTCCAGGGGAGTGGGGAAGGCCATTTTTGCCCTCCCCAGCCTCCTAGAAAAGCTCTGGAGCCTGGGGAGAGCGAAAAACAGCCTACCTTGCCATTGCATGCCAAAAGAGGGAGCGCAGGGGGGTCGCGCACGCATGCGCGGGTGGGGGTGGGGTGCATAGAATTATGGGTGTGGGCACTCTCATGAGCGACCCCCCCGCACTCCCCCCACTTTTGGCACGCGATGGCAAAAAGGTTAGCCATCACTGCACTAGATCAAACTGGCTCTCTCTGAATATTTGAATGATCTTTGCCCTTATTTTAGCTTTAAAATGGAAATGCTTTGCTTATTGTAATAAACTGAAGTGTATGCAAAACTGCTACAAAGTATTATTTTCACACACATAACAAATGTTCTGCAGAATGTTTTACTTTTTTTTTTGTTTTTCTGAAACTTTTTGCTTGCAATTTATGCTTCCAACAAACAGAAGGTATTAAAATAAATTAATTTTAAAAATAAATGTTTAAAAAAATCAGGAACAGAAAATTCAAGCTCTGTTCTCCTTCACAGCTCCTTCAGAAACATTGAAGTCTTTTCACAATTGTATGTTTCCATTCTAGGTGCGTATATTTCAGAAATATATATATATATATATATATTGTGTGTGTGTGTGATACAAACTGATTAATTTCATTTGACTTCCTTTGTTGTGTCACCTATAACTAAACTTTCATAAAAATCACAGTACTCAAAGTTGGAAAAGAGGGGGGGGGGGCAACCCAACAACCAAATAAAAACCAAACACTGTTTTGAACGTCTAGCATGAAATCTTTGCAGATTCCTCTTCTGTAGCTAATACCATATGTTCTGCAGGAAGAAGAGCTGTGCAATAAGCTATAGATAGACTGTCAGCTTGAAATTTTCCACTGCCGTTGATTTCTATCCTATGAATGTTACATAAAAAGTACCTTTTGTGCGTTGAGATTACATAACACCCAAGTTGCTGTGGTCACTTAACTGTTCCAAAGTCCCATTTAGAGATTAAAGGGAAAGCAATTGCATTACCTGGTTTAGCACATTTGGCTGAATTAGTAATTTCCTATCTTGTTAAATACTGGATTCATGGCTTTTGCTAGAAGTGAAAATGCATGCAATGTAAAAATATGCTGGAAGGAAAAAAAAAACAGTTGTAAGACATATCATTAAGTCTGGGTGTTGCATGGCTTTTGTGTGCGACAGTGGCAGGTTTCTGGGGGGGGGGAAACAAGATCAGCTGTCATTTGCACATAGTTTATCTTTTAGGATTTGTGGCAAGTACAAATGCATTCTAAACTTCAGGAGAGAGTTGAGGAATTTTGACGGAATAATTTATATTTTAAACATGTTGCAAAAGTTAGAACAGTCCTATCTGGCTGCAAAACTATGTCCTCTCCATGTGGTCCATTGAAGTTTACAATGACAGTTATTGGCCAGAATAAAGCAGGTCTTTCTCCTATGCCAGGGGTGTCAAACTCATGTTGTCATGGCGGCGTCACTTGACGTATTAGGACTTTTCTCCCCTTCACTAAACTGGGCGTGTGACGGGGGTTTGACTGGCCGGGAGTTTGACAGACCTATCCTATGTTATATAAATTGACAAAAGCTCCCTAAGATTGTCTCGCTTGTTAAAATTAGGTTTAAATTGAGAGCATTTTAGTGTGCAGTTCCTTCGTGTAAGCCTGAACAGTATATAGTTGGGTTCATGCAATGTGCTAAGACATAATCTAAAGTAACAAAAGTCTCACTGTGACTTATTGCACTGGGAGAACTGGGTCGATGAGTGATCAATCAACTCTCTTCTCCCATTTCCATTCAGCATCACAGCCCATCATGGACTTAGGAAATGAACATTTTGGAGAGAAAGTGATGAAAAAAAAATCCATTAAACTTTCTGGTGGACTAGGATCAACACTTTGGGATACAAATTGTGCTTCATGCAAGAAAGGATGCTACACCTTAAATCAGTGCATTGGAAATGCAAGGAAGCAAAGCAAATTCAATGTGCAGAAGACTACTGCCTTCCTAACTCTTACATGTATCATCAACAGCAACTGTTGGTGCTGGGGACAACTGCACGAGAGAGTTAAAAGTGGAGCATAGGTCCCCAATAGGTGTTTATCTACCTCTTCCTTACAAAATCTGTAATTGATAGGGGATATACGTGAAGTTACAGTGTTGTGCTAGAGAACTTCACCAAATATTGGCTCATTGGACACTGTTTAAGAAAGCGCTATAGAACATAACTCAACAAGAGAATAACAGAAGATAAACAGCCTGGACATTTGGCTATTGTGATATAAGAAATACACCCATTTGTGCATTGCAGGAAGCAAATGTTGCTCATTCCACCTCTTCAAATTTTCTCAGGAATTGATGAATATCTGTGTTGCTCAAACAAAAGTGAGAATAGCATTGTAACAAATCATTTGATTGGAACTGATTGGCAGATAATCAGATGTCTCTTTTCCCCATCTATCTATACTATTTGAGATGAGGCCAGAAGAATTCTTATGTAAGTAAATATGACTAGGATTGCCCCCTATTGACTGATTAGGCAATAATGAGTTTGAAATTAAATGAATTTTGTATGGCATACTATGAATTAATTAGAAAATTAGTTTAGCAGCTGTCATGGAATTAGATTTACAGTTGGGGAAGGGGGCTCGGAAGATATACGTAGACACTATAAATGTCAAGGATTTTTTTTTTGTCACCCATCTGGATAAATAGCCTTTTCCTTCATTCACCATAAAACTTTGTCCTTTATATATGAATACCACAGTTTCTGACATCCCCTCCACCACAGTCATGATACTCTAAGGAACAGTATCCTGCCAGGTATTTAGGATCCAAGATTTCTATAGGCTTCTATAAGTAATAAAAGGCCCTAATGTCTTTCTCTTTCCTGTATTTTATCCAACACCAACTGATGTCTCACTTGATACTCAACATCCTTAAGAATTCTGTGAAATGCCTGGCTGACTAAGAATTCTGAAAATTAAAGTCTTGATACTTTGGGATGATGTCTGGTTGGGGAAGATGGTCGACATCATAAGCCAATGATAATGTGAATAATATGTATTTAAAATACTATGGATTGCTTTAAGGTTAAGGTCGTCTTTCATTTACTTACACAATTGGGGGGGGGGGATTATGTGGAATCTTTTGATAATGTCCAGATGAAAGGAATTACTTTTATAATTATATGTTTGGTGGAACTCCTAAAAGAAATAAAAGTATAGAATCCATCTACTATAAGAAGTGTAAAACAAATGAACTCATTTCATTCTATAAGAAATGGAATTGTGTGGTATATTTGACACCTGATTAAATTCTAAATCATCTTGAAAAGTTAGGCATAATGCCTATACAATTAATTGATACAAGAAGGTAATCACAATTATTTCAAAAAGAAGGTGGAATAGCTTGCTTAAAAATAGGCAATTGAGGATATGATTTATAGTGTGCCTGGATTTCTGTGTTGTTGATTTCAATGGCTCTGAACATCTTACAATAATACATAAATGCGTATTTGCTGAGATATCTTCTATTATCTAGAATACCTGTTGGTTAAGCACTTTACAAAGTTGTTGTGAATATAACAGATGGTAAAAGAGAAGGAAAAGAAAAGGAAGAAATGCATGGAATAAACACTGCGTTTTATTTGGAGCCAGATATGATTTTGAAAAGTACAAAGAAAAGGTAGGTTAGAGAAGGACAGTAGTGATAATATTCTAACAACTCTCTACATAGCATAGCATAGCATAGCATAGCATAATATTCTGAATAAGGGATGTTATATTTTTATTCTATTAGCTATGAAGGTGAGGCATTCAAGCAGTCTTTCTCAACCAGGATTCCACAGAGACATCATTAGAAGTTCTGCAAAAGATAGAGATTAAAAAACAAACACTGTTGTTTGAACTTCACACACTGTGTAATCCTAGTGCCCTCACTGGTGGGAATGTTTTAATGTACTGCACCTCAGATTTGCTATTGTAAACATTGTACAATGTGGATTGTGTAGAGTGCAATTGAATTTTATTATGAGGTTTTTCCTGTGTGTGTGTGTGTGTGTGTGTGTGTGTGTGTGATTGAGTGTGTGTTTCTTTTATGCAGGGGTTCCCTGAAATCTGAAAGGGTTTCTCCAGGGTAACAAGGTTGAGAAAGGTTGCATTTAACCCTTGCTAATGTGAATGTTCTTCCCATATATAGCAGAAATAATTCTATAGAGGTAATTGGGAAGTACGGGAGAACTATGGAAGAGCTCCTTCAGGCAGTGGGATGGAATTTAGGTCTGTTTATTCATTCTGTTTATTCAGCTCAAGCAATCTCTGTTGCTTGTGTGGTTTTGTTTATTCCAAGTAATATTACAAACAGGGCAGTAAGCCCATATTTCTCTCCTTTTGCTTTGTTACTAAATGTTTATTTCTATAAGGAGGAAAGCACTAAGAAATTAACTCTGTGGAGAGTTAACAGTTTGTTCAGACTCCAAGACTGAATTATTAATAAGACAAAATCTTTTGAGACTCTTACTTAATGATGGTCCAGTGTAACAGATCAGTTTCTGTACCTTCAAATTAGCACAATACTAAAAGATATGCAGAAACAGAGGAAAATATTGAAAGACTTGACTAAATCTGAAAAGCTTGCAATGTGAAAATCAGAACGCTTGCTGGGCTTCATCTGCAGGTAGTCCTTGATTTACAACAGTTCATTTACTGACCGTTTAAAGTTACAACAACATTGAAAAAAGTGACTTGTGCCCATTTTTCACAGTTTTGACCATTGCAGCATCCCCAATGTCATGTGATCAAAATTCAGATGCTTGGCAACTGATTCATATTTATGACAGTTATAGTGTCCCAGGGTTACGTGATCACATTTTTCAACCTTCTGACAAGCAAGGTCAATAGGTTAGCCAGATTCACTTAACAACTGTGTTAATAACAACTGCAGTGATTCACTTAACAACTGTTCCAAGAACGGTCGTAAAATGAGGAAAAATTCACCTAATAACTTGGCAACACAAATTCTGGACTCCATTGTGGTCATACGTTGAGTACTACTTGTATACATACTGGTGAAGCATGTCTCAGAATTTGAACAAGTAAAAGACTGCATGATTAAATGAGTGTAGAATCTAATGCAGTAATAGAGGTGTAATAATGTGAATTTCAGTGGAAAAAGAATGTTAAATTTACCTTGAATATTATACTAGGAAAAAACATAGTATAAACTGTCTCATGATTGGTACATTGCTCCATTTGTGATCACTGAACATGAACAATTCATTTTCTAAAAATAGCTGGAAACGTAAAAAGCAGGTTGGGTTCTTTCCTCACATGTGGTGGCAATGCTGTAATCAGGCTTGCAGAACTGGTAAAGGGGAAAGGACCCCATCGATAAATTAAAAATGATCACAAGATGGAAAGGAATACCTTCAGCACCAATTAGCTAGCAGAGCAGCAGCAGTGTTGGAGCTGGTGGCATCAATGTGGTGTTGGAGGCACTTGGTGGCTTGTCCTTTAGGTGGAGATAGCAACAGATCTTTCACGGGGGCAGTGTCATTTCATAGTGCTGTATTTATTGCATTTTTTAGAAATACTGGCAGGCTGTACAAGCTGCCTGGATGACTGCTCGTAACCTGTCGGTCATATATTGTGAAGATTCACAGTAATGTTCAACAATGCTGAAAAATGATTTACATTAGAACAAAAGGCTGAATTTCCATCTGAAACTGCAATATTCTTATTAAAGTTTGCTAAACCCTATATCACCTCAAAGTATACTGAAATAGATTTATATATGCTAATGGATGCAAGAATATAATATGCTTTTTTTTCCTTGAAGGTTTTTTTATCCTCTAATTGGAAGAATGGCTCACTAAGTTATGGGTGTATGCTTCATTGTCTAGAATAGTGTTGTACCTTAAAAATACATATCACATATTCAGTTCAGGAATAGGGGGAACTATTCTTGGAGCATAATTTAATACATGAATTTGTATCACATTCAAAATTTGGATTTCTCTATGCTTAAAATTTACATTTTAATTTTATAGGATACTTAACATAGGACAGATTTTTAGTAATATGGGCTGAATTTATCGGCTAGGACAGTGATTGTAGAAGAAGAGCTGGAAGGTAGAGTTAAATGTGTCATCAGTTTAGAGTCACGGCATTGACCTAAATCCAGCCGCCCATTAATTTCACGGACCCTTATTGAGTGACAATTTGGCTTGGATTGTTAGTTGACTAGATGTTTGCATTAGAGGTAACAATAATAAACTCCTCTGTGCTTTGAACTCAAGAAATGCTCCAGGTTAGTTGTGCCTGACAATGATTCATCCACAAAGGCATGTCATAGCCAGTATTTCAGGTGATTGATTGTTACTTGAGCTGCTTTCGAGGAACCTCAACATTCTGAATGTAGAAGCACATTTAGAGTAGTATGGGACACCCACAAGAAAACCTTTGAGGATTTAGACTGAATGATTTCCAAATGTGAACAATCAGAATATTTATAATATTGGGCACCAAATATTATAGCCTAAGCACTGAAAATTTCTATTGCTGCTGGGAATGTATGTTCTTATTTTATTTTTATTTTATTTTATTTTATTTTATTTTATTTTATTTTATTTTATTTTATTTTATTTTATTTTATTTTATTTATTTTATTTTATTTTATTTTATTTTATTTTATTTTATTTTATTTTATTTCTAGCTGAATACCCATGCTCCGCTTCAAAACTATGTGATCCGGCTTGATAAATCGACACTTAGAGTTTGAAAATTAATGAGTAGTTATTATTAGTAGTTATGAGTAGTTAAATTAATGAGTAGCCTCTCTTCTCCACTTCTCTCCCTCAGGCTGGCTCCATAGAAGCCTCTCTTATCCTACCCGCTTCTCTCCCTCACACTGGCCCCCTAGATCCTCTCCTCTCCCCTTCTCTCCCTCAGGCTGGCCCCATAGAT
>WNWU01000006.1:16374156-16409692 GCA_012654045.1 Ptyas mucosa
CTGGACAACTGGTTCTAACATTATATACATCATATAGAATCCTAACAGATGTTATTTTATATTCCTCTTTATTCTCCCAAAGTAGAATTTAGCCTTGATGTAAGGCTAGTATGCAATGCCGCTATGAAACTACGTATGCACATTTTTTAAAGTCCTCCCAAAACGTCTGTTCTAACCTCCTATTGACTTCAGAAGGATTTTGAAGCAATGCAAATATTAACCATACTAGGAAGTATGCATTTTGAAGCTGTTCACCCACAACTAACATTTTCTGTTATTCCTTCCCTGAATCAGGCACGTACCATCGTTCTGAAACATCCACTAGATCCCATGTGAGATACAGTTTCAATTTTACGGTAAATTTCCTGTTTTATGGATTCCTTTCTAAAAAAAGCTCCTTGCGGTATTCTTGGGAGAGCACTAACTTTTCTTAAAGCATACAAACCTTCTGCCCTTTTCTCAGCAGTTTAGTGTAATTTTTATAGCTTTCTTCCTCTCTCTTTTGTTAAAAAGAAAACCTCCGGAGCACTTGTAATGAGTATTTTATTCTTTTACGTATTGAAAAAGGTTATGATTATTTTACTGTTAAAGATCATCAATATAGTGTGATGTCATATATATATATATATATATATATATATATATATATATATATATATATATTTAAAAGGGGTGAAATCTACTTACCTTCCTTACCGGTTTGGAAGCACATGCACTGCGTGTGCGCATCACAGGCATGCACAGATCTTCTGTGCATGTGCAAAACCTTCTGCAGAAGGTAAAAAACACATTACTTCCTGGTTACATCCAGAAAGACACCTGGCTGGTGGATGGAGCTATGCACCGCCCTTGCTACCCGATTGCCGAACCACCGGCCAAAATCGTTACCGGATTGGGCGATGCGGACTGATCCGGGAGCATTTCACCCCATATATATATATATATATATATATATGACATCGCACTATATTGATGATGTTTAACAGTAAAATAATCATAACCTTTTTCAATACATAAAAGAATAAAATACTCATTACAAGTGCTCATATACAGTATATATTAATTAAATGTTTTTCTATCGAGACACCTGGTCTACCCCAGCATGTGGGAGGGAGCAGACTGCATCCCTTTCGCCTTTCAGCTCCAATCCAGGAACCCTCAAGCAGTCGCATTCACGACAAACCATTTTATACCAAATTTATATTTCTCCATTTATTTCTTTATCAGCAAAATATAAATTTGGTGTATATATATGTGAGTGTGTGTAAAGGTTCCCCTGGCACATACATGCTTGTTGTTCCCGACTCTAGGGGGCGGTGCTCATCTCTGTTTCAAATCTGAAGAGCCAGCGCTATCTGAAGATGTCTCCGTGGTCATGTGGCCAGCATAACTAAACACTGAAGGCGCATGGAACGCTGTTACCTTCCCACCAAAGGTGGTCCCTATTTTTATTACTTGCATTTTTTTACGTGCCTTCAAACTGCTAGGTTGGCAGAATCTGGGACAAGTAATGGGAGCTCATCCTGTTACGTAGCACTAGGGATTCGAACCACTGAACTGCCGACCTTTCGATTGACAAGCTCAGCATCTTAGCCACTGAGCCCTTGTATGTATGTGTGTGTGTGTGTGTGTGTGTGTATAATACATACATACATACATACATATATATACATACATACATATATACATACACACACACATATATCTATCTCTATCTATCTATCTATCATCTATCTATCTATATTCTCTCTTTCTCTCTGCAAAACAAATATCTATAATTTGTACTGAAAAGATTGGCAGAGAAGAAAGGCTTAATTTACTTTCTTTTTTCCCTCTTCTTTTATGGAGTGTTACTTCAGACCAGTCAAGTTCAGAGGGCAGACACTAACTGAACATCATTTTTATCAATTTTATCAATTGATTGGCTCATGAAGTTCTTTGCCTGTTCTCAAGATTCCAAGGTTAATAGAAAGCAATTGAAGGACTGATTTCAAAATACTTGTGAGGGTATTGGTGGAAATCTTGCCACATGGAAATGTTTTAAGCTGGTCTGGTGATCTAAGTTGATAAAAACCACTTCTTTTTTTAAAGCACAAGTATCATTGTGTCAAGAATTATTCCATTATTCTTTCACATCACTGACAGCTACTTCAGGAAGGTCTGAACAGCCCAATCTGTGATAAGACAGTCATATTCTACTACATGTAAAATGATTGACAGATATCAGGTAGATGCTATCCAGAAGAGAAAATCTCTTGCTCAGGATTGAACCTCAGCTTTAATAGCAACAAATAGCAAATTGATATTCTGAAATAGTATGAAGTTTCGTGATGAAAATAATTGCATATGTTAAATCCTTTCTACTGAGGCTATGAATATTAAAGATATTAAATTACAGGAAATTGTAGATTCCTCCACATGATGAGGTAAACCAGTTCTGATGGACAGGATTTCTATCTTTCAATGTAACAATGTGTACAATTTTATGATTCTTAGGTATTTTTTCATCAACCATAATCTTAGCTTTGTGTCAGAGGGCAGGAGACAATGTGAAGATCTATAAGTTTCATAAAGACAAAAAGTAGCTTTCTTTGTACACTTTACTTAACAGTTTGTTTATAATTATAATGTATTGCTTGATCATTAAAAAGCCATAAAGTGCTATAACAATCTCTCTCTCTCTCTCTCTCTTTCTCTTGTTTTAGTATTTTGAAAGACTAGAAAAAACCAAACGAAGGCTATCAGTTATAAATGTTCTAAGTCTAATGTTGTTAATCATGCTTTGTTTGATAAACCATAATTGGCTACTTTTGTAGTAGCACTAAATTATAATCCATTATTTATAAATGGCAATGGCTGAGACCCCACATCATGTTAAATGAAAGCAAAACAAACTATATTGTAGTTTACATCCATGTCTTGAACCTAGTAATTGGGAAACTCTTTTACACCAGTTCAGACCATTGGTTCACTTAGTACAGGATGTTTAGATCATTTGTCAATCCTCATTATTTCAGACAAAGTTATTTATAATGATATTATAATGAGTTATCTAATGATATTGGGGAGTGAATCCTGTGGCAATGTATGTGTGCTATCATTGATGCACACACATGGCGATACCCCTCATTGTAACCATACAACAACATCTGAGCTGAGAAAAAATGACTGGCACCATATCAGTAGTGAGTTCCATCATGGCTGAAAAAAAAACCCCTAACCGAACAGCATCGTCCTGGGTGTAGAGGGAGAAGGAGAAAAGGGAGTCAAAAAAGTCAACGTGCCAGTCATAAGTTGAAAGCTCCACCCCTTTAAACATGAATGCAGAATAGTGATTTTTCCAGTTAGGCGGACAACATCCAACAAGAACTGCAAACTGTGTAAAATTTGCTGGGCTTAGACAATCATTATGTCTAAAATAATTTCAGGGTTTTTTTTCACTGTTAGAGGGTGGGATGAGAGAATGCTTGTTGGACATTACAGGCAGATGCCGTCATTCTCCTCTAATTCTTGGCCAGCCTAAATTCATCACTATGTTGCTTGTGTCTCCCTACAGATCTAGATAAAAAAGTTTAGTGCCAGTGATCTATCAGAACTATAAAATACTACTAGACTGCCTGACCTCTGTTATAAAAGTTTTAACTCTGTAACTTTGACTGGATTACAGTAAAGGAAGAATAAATAAAGTTGGAATCGGCGTCTCCGTTGATCCCTAAACAAGACATGGAGGAATCTGATAATTGGTGTTTGTCGCCAATGTAAAGGAGAAATTATGAATTTCAATCTGATCAAAAAAGAGCTCAGGTTAGGAAAGAATGGGACATAGGAAAAAGGTATAGAAAAGAACCTTCAGGTAGAAGATTGAAACCTGGAATCATGCCTATCAAATTACTGCTGGAGTGCCGTGGCTGGCAGATGTTTTCTGTACTAGCTGGTGGTGTGAAGAGGCAGAGTAACAAAGCTAGACAAGTAAACTAATTGTTTTACCTGTCACTCACTGCACATGTATAATCGGGACAACATCATTCAGTCATGTATCAGAAGACATGCAACCCAGATAGGATAAAGATCAGCTGCAGGGACAGCAACGCTTGGGACAACACTTGGTTTGTTTGTTTGTTTGTTTGTTTGTTTGTTTGTTTATCATTTGTCATATTTAAGAACATACCTTCTCTGCCTGATTGAGTGGGATGGGCTGATGTAACAGGATGAAGACAGTTCTGTAGGTAATATTCTGCTGATTCAAGGTTGGATGGATAGCACTTTAGTTCCCTGGTAGAAAAGACCCATATACAAATTCTTGGAGGTTCCCAGGCATCAAATCTGGAGTCAGTTACAAATATTGTGAGAAATAGCAAATACTGAAATCATAATCAACCTGTAGCTATTTTAGAGAAGGATGGTTGGATGGAAGTGAGTATACTGAAGAGCTACTCTTCAGGAAAATGAAGAAGCAGTAGAAATCTAAATTTAGATTTGATTTCCACCTAAATGAAACTTTAACGTGTTTCTCCAAGGAAAATTCCTCCTTTAACTCAGTTAAACAAATCAAAATCTCCCCTTATTTCTGGTATCTTCGATACTGCTGATTTGAGTCCTGCCAATGTTCTTTAAAAAATCCCTTGTGACAGTAATACCAAAGATTTTACTTCCAGAAAAGTTCAAAATATATCCTGGGTAAACAAAAACAATACATTACTATGCCTGAGAACATCAGAATCACATGAAATAAAGCTTGAGGATGCTAGATCTGATCACAAAACTTTCAATCTGATCCTTTGTTCTTGATGAAGAGGTTTCATGTGAAGTCAATTTAGGGGGAGAAAAATATGTTGTGTAGAGGCCAAAGACCTACTAAGGAAATCCAAGGCTCCAAATTTCCTAGGTAAACAAAATTATTAAATTTTCAAGCACAGAAGATGCCATGGGTTTATTTGGGATGTGAGTTACAGAATTTGCGTTGTGGCAACTTCCTTGGTAACTTTGACCCATCTTCAGATAGTAATGATTTAGGTTTTTAGAGATTGCTGGAATAAAAGTGGTTAATTCATGCTTTGTGCTGCATTGGGTTATAGCTGACCTAACCAGAGGTAAAAAGGTTGAAAGGTCTGTGGTGACCGGACAATGCTGTTTGTAACATCAAAATAACCTCTTTTCATTATGGCTGGGCCAATGTAGCATGCAGGTTATTTCCCCCCCCCCCCCCAATATCTCTTCTCTAGGGGAAGGCAGCTTTCGCATCAGAAGAATTCTTGGCAAATTAATGTGCCACCTCTTGGGCTAATTAAATTAGAAAGGATCAAAAATACAGAGTGGCTTTTGTGGTAGACACAATGTTGTGCTTCATGCTCAGAGTGGAATTTCTGCCATTTATCCCCCGTCTTCTCTTTTTGCCTCTAGCAGCTTTCTGGACTCTCTAACACAGTCAAGTTCCTAATTTGCCTCAATGAGAGAGAATTATTAACTGATAATAAGAAAAGGAGCACTCGCCGCTCCAGGCTGAACGAAGTGGAAAAGGGTGAAGCTGCACAACGGCACCTGAAGCACATACATTTTTTTTATTATTAATTTTGCCTAGAACAAGGCATTCAGGAGTAAAATTGCTGTGCAAATGACAAAAACAGTTATTATATCAGAGTCTCTGGATCTAAAAATGTGAACTCTTTTATTTCTAACAGGGATAACTTAAGCTAATAAGGAGTTTGCCTCTTGTTATGCGCACATGAAATAATTTGGATTGGAGCTAAGTGCATAATTCAAGGAGATGGGTTATTAGAATGTTGTTGTTGATGGCATGTATTTTCCCTCTCTTTGGGACCAAGGCTATCCATTTCAGAACATTAATGATCACTTAGGATTTTAAAACAAAGATAGCAATGTTGATGTGTAGAATAGTTAATTCATCAGACACTTCAACTCAGATAACAAGCCCGTAGTATGATCTACAAAAACAAGATGAGGCTATTTCTTCACACTAAGACATTTGTAATATCTGGGTATTTTGGTGGATACAAGCATCCACATCATATTTAATTTTAAAATATCCTGTAGCCCAGCATTCTCTCAACGAGTGCCTTCGTGATGTACTGGACCATAACATCCATCATTACCAGTTAGGATATTCATGCTGGTTGAAGATAAATCGTGTAGTTCAACATATCTGGAAGCTTTCAAGTTGTGGAAAGCGGGTTTTTTAGGTGGAGCCAAGAAAGTTGGAGGAGTTAGGGACTGAGAAATAGGTCACCATGCTGAAACGATATGAAAACAAGAACAATTAATTTTTTTTTAAATAGCTTCACAGCCTTTTTCAGCTGGGATTTGCTTCGCTTTTTTATATTATCTGTATTTGCATTATTTTTATTTCAGTCCTTCATGCTTTTCTCGTTCCTCCAATATAGGTGAAAAAAGAAAACTCTTGAAATGCAACAGAGGTTGTACGTATAAATGGCAGCTGCTTAGAGCGAACACTATCTGATGTCCTAATGATTTGTGTGAAGTCATGTTAGGTATATTCACATCTAGGGGGGAAAGGGAGATGTTAAAACACTTTCTCTTTCATTACCCTTTTCATCAAACAGATTTTTGCTTGGTCCTAAGTTAGAGTAGAAAGAGGAGATAATAACATAAAAATATGACTTCTAACCATAAAGCAAACTAAACGGATACTATTTTTCATGTCCCTCTTTGAGCTGAAAAGCTGATAGAAAAAGTAAATGAAGGGCAGAGGCGCCCTAAAGCTCTTTTCTGTCTGTCTGAATCACTGGACTATATAGGATCTTGTTCTCCTATTATTTTTTTGTGTTGTGAATCCTTAGAGACCCCATTTGGAATCTGGATTCTGTGTGTTAAGTAATAAAGAAACACATACAGACAATCTCTATCCCAAACGGAATTAAATCTTTTTCCACATTGTGAAAGTGGGGACTGATGAGACAAGGAAGAAGATAAGGCCGTATTCTCTAACTATATCCATGTAATTGGTACACTAGCTCTTTCCTGATTTCTTGTGCATCTAAACTAAATTAATAAAGCAGAACATATCCGCTTACGTTATAGAAACATTAATCGTAAGGACACTCAACTTTGTACCTACGATATTTTTGCCTGTGTTTACAAGATGTGTTGAATGTTTGCAAAAACAAAGGCATCTGTTTGGATATTCAGACTGCATCAATGTGAGTAAACCAAAATAAATCTGGAGTAGTGGTTTCATGCTTGCTTGTAGGCACAGCTAAATACATGGTTTATACAGTAGTTTCTCCCAAATAGGAGTTCCAACTCTGTTATTCTGTTATTTAGGCCATGAGATAGCAGTATAGAGCAGAGTTCTCTGTCTAGCCAACATGTTTTATTGATCGCTAGCATTTGTAGTGTTTCCTGAATATTGATTTTTTTTATATCACCCCAAATAATACTTTCAGGAACTTGCAGATCTCAGAATACATGATTAGATAGACTAATAAATGAACAAATAGAAATAAATGGGTATCTACTAAAACAGAGATAATCAAACTGTGAAACATAGTACTGTGTTCATTAAGATATTAATATAAAATCAATAGGTCATAAAACGTTGGATAAACTAAACTTTGTTCTGAACGAATAGGACTACTGCTATTCATGCTGGTATTACTAATAATTCAAAGCATTTTTATACATTGTCTCAGAGCGACTTGAAAAAAATAATTAATTATACAATCCACACTTTCAGATTGTATTATAAAAAAAAGAAGTTAAATAGAGAAATAAAACCATGATAACCACCATTAGTTTGATTTTTCCAGATATGTGGGGATATTTATTCTGGATCAGATTATAATTAGGTTTACCTGACAGGTATTCTTTGCCTAGGTTCTGTTCTTTGTCGGTCTGTTTCTCTTGTCATTTTTCTCTTCACCTTTTAGTTATTTATCCATGTTATTTTTAAATTACCTTGATTTTTTTAAAATAAACACGTCAATTAAAACTTTTTAATAAATTCAATAAACAAGAAAAAAAATAATACAAGGAGGGGGAAAAAACCCTCATAAAATTGTAAAAGCAACAAAACCAATCTATGTATTCACTGGTTTTGCCATCATGCTCCTTCTCTCCTCTTTTCCCTTCTCCAGCCAAGAATGTCTCCAAGGTAACATAGATGTCCATGGTTGGCCTCAGGGATTGTATGGCAACATACTCATTGTGACCTCATGATGCAGTTCAGATTAAAGAGTTGGAAGGGACCTTGTAGGCCATCTAGTACAAAGCCCCCCCCCCAAGCAGGAGACCCTACACCATTTCTGACAAATGCAGTTCAATCTCTTCTTGAAAGTCTCCAGTGATGAAACTCCCACAACTTCCGAAGGCAAGCTGTTCCATTGGCTGATTGTTCTCACTGTCAGAAAATTTCTCCTTATTTCTAGGTTGAATCTCTCCTTGATCAATTTCCATCCATTATTCCTTGTCTAACTTTCGGGTGCTTTGGAAAACAGCTTGACCCCTTCCTCTCTGTGGCAGCCCCTCAAATATTGGAACACTGCTATCATGTCTCCCCTGGTCCTTCTCTTCACTAGACTAGCCATGTCCAGTTCCCAATTCCTACCTATATACAGTTGCATTATGACTTCATGACACACATTTCATTCCCCCACCCCAATATTTGTGCCAAAGAGCATACAAACGCATATCAAAGGAAAATTCAGCCATTTGTGTGAAGCTTGCAAAAAATAAATAAATAATAATAATCCTTCATGTCAACTATTGGGGCACTTGTGAAATAGCTTTGTCTTTCTTTCCATTGCTGGTTTTTAGCTAATCCCCAGACAAATGATTTCACTAATGTCTTGGTCTAAATTGCTAAGCTAAGATCCACTTAAGGGACTAATTCCACAGGACTATTAGCGAAACTGATCCATATATCCATTTTTTGGCCATTGTTCCAATTATTTATATATCAGAGCAGGGGTGAAATCTACTTACCTTCCCTACCGGTTCGGAAGTGCACACGCCATGAGCATGCATCATATGTGCACACGGACCCTCTGCGCATGTGCAAACCCTTTTGCACATGTGCAGAGGGTAAAAACAGGTTACTTCCTGGTTTAAACCAGGAAGTAATGATGACCAGGTGGGTGGTAAGAGCCTCACGCTACCGTCGCTACCGGTTCTCTGAACCACTCGCCGCCATCGCTACTGGTTCAGCTGAACTGGTTGGAACCGGTAGCATTTCACCCCTGTATCAGGGTTATATTTTTCATAAACATAGATTTTCTTCTACTTATATTCCCTAGCTTGTAAGTTACTCCTACAGCATGACCCCGAATCTGGGGTTCACCACTAGTTTGTAGTAATCTCACTTAAGAAGTTGACCCTTACGTCTAACTAAAGTACTTTCTTCCATTTGCAAATTATTTTCTTGGTGATTTTATAATTCTTTGGCGTTTTCCAACCTTTAAGTTTTAGCAGGAGTAGAAGTCTTAAATATACAAAATCTCAATGACCAATAACAATACCAATCTTGTGTCATGTCCGTGCTCACTCATTTAGAGATAATCCCAGTATGCCTTACTGGATATTCTGCAGCTAGGGAAAATATAAACACAGTTGCTGTGAATCCCACAATCTTTTCTCAGATGTTTTGATTTATTTTATGACTGCTATTATTCAACCACAATAGCTAATTTCTCCCAAGGAAGATACACAAACCCACTAGTCACATCAGTATCACATGTTCCCTCCATTTTTCCAATTAGCATGAAATTAAAAGAGCATTGCTACTGGGTTTAGGTCCTATGATAACAAAGCCAACCTAGTGTATCCAGAGTTATGGTATTCTGATCCCTGAATAAAACTGCAATTTTAACTGTATAAAATTTCCCCTCCGAGCAACATGTCGTCACACTGATACCTTTGTTTTAAGGTTGAAAGGAGAAAATATCCCACACTGAACAGCCAAATGATTTTTCTGTTAAGGAGAAGGAAAAGCAGTTCTGTTTTAATGGAGTTCCAGTTCTTTGCAAAAAGTGTCAGTCATGCTGTTTTGTCAGCAAAAGGGAGAGAAGGAGAGCGGGCATGTGTGTGCATACAAGCACTTACGCTTGCACTTGGGGAGTAATTGTACGATACTTCAGGGAGCAATATGTGAATCTGAAATGTGCTGAAATCTGAAACATTTAGCCTGCTGCAGTGCTCAAAAGATCAAGAAGAAAGGATAAACATGTATCTCATTCAGCCAATATCCAGAATTCAGTATGGTGGCTGACTCGTTATGGTGAACGAACATCACATAGCATTTATATCAACCCTGAATTTTCATCTCCCACATATGGGGCAAAAACAATCGCTATAGAATCTACTGACAGGAAACAGAGTATTAACAACCTAGGAAATGCTGCCTTAGGGAGGTGTGAATCCTAAAAAGCCTTCTTCATTTCACTGCCCACTTTGGCAGGCAGTTTTCAGGTCCAGCACTTTTTTGAGATATTTTTTTCAAGTGGGTTTTTTTTTTAATGTTAAACCATAAGAAGGAAAGTTGTACTTCCCCTTAACACGCAAGACAGCTGAGTGATTTCTTGCAGCATTAAAAAAAAAAACTTTGTAAAAGCAAGGCTTGCTAAAATACAGCTCTGAGCTATGGCTGAAGATCTTTCCGTTTTGCTTCTCTGGTGCTTGTGGAAATGGTCTTATGACAATCCCTCCATTTCTCTGCAGATATTTAGAGGTGGGACAGAGAACTGAGGAACTAGTTGAGGTTCCTTTGAAGTAAAAATCTAACATCCAGCCCCGAAGAAAATCCAAACAGAATTATCATCCTTACTTTCCACCTCACAGAAATGCCAAAATGATATCAGTTGTTATATACCGACTGCATTTACCCTTAGCCCGGGTTTTTTTTTTTGCTTGGTGGTGGGTCAAGTTGCTTCAGTTTGGAGGACGCTGACAGTCTTAGTTAAAAGTGGTTGCAATTCATATCTATGAAAAGCAATCAGTCTCTCAAGGAAGATGGAAGAAAGAAAAAACACAAGTACATTTTGTGAATAACAGCCGTAGCATCACAAACTATTGGAAAGATTTATCTGCACTTTTCTTTTCATTTCTAATACAGCAGCACATAGGCACAAATAAAAGATGCCAACTGACCAGAACATAAAATCTCAGGCTATTTTGGATTTATCCTGACACACTTAACTCCTGCAACCCCCTCCCTCTTTTTGAAAATAGGTTATTTGCCTAGAGATACCTCAGTGATGTATATCATGTTGCTGTGCATGGCCTCAAAACATAGAAGACCTCCAAAGGTACTCTTTATCCTTCTGTTTAAAATTAGCCCTGAACATTTTTGCAAAATTTTTTTTTTAAAAAGTATGCAAAGATCTAGAGGGTTCGGGTTTTTTTAAAAAAACAGATTTCTCCCCCTTCTCCTTGCTTTTATTTTATTCATCAAATTTATATCCCTATAAACTCTTGACAGAAGGTCACAAAGAAGGAGAAGGAGAAGAAGGATAACAGTCACAAAAACATCTCCTGTCTTAATTCCTTTGATTTTTTACAATTTCTAATTCCTTTTCTGTGCATTGTATGGCAGAATTTATCTGACAGAAAAGAGCATGATGGTTGCATATGTATATATGTGTGTGTGCTGAAGATAGAATATGTATATCAGTTTCCTAAAGAGGGTTTTAACCAACTGGCAACTGGCTTCTTTGCAAGATTGGGTTCATGTTAGCAGCTTGAAACAGGATGCTTTCTCCGTTTTATATGCTACTATAAAATGCCTCTATTACCTAATTTGTACTGAGGATTCCAAATTTGATGCTGATTTCTATTATCTTACCTGGGAGTAGGAAAAACAAATCTAATCCTTCCAACCCTTACTGTAAAAGGATTAGAAAAAGCCAGCAAAGATGGCTATGTAATCAGCACAAAAGCTCCATGGACAGAAAGGCAAGGTATAAATAAAAAAAATAAAATCTACTAAGAAAAATGCCATGTGTGAAATCAAAAAGTTGTTTTTCTGAATTAGGCTGCTATCATAAGTGCTGGCAACAAAGTACATAAAACTAACACTTTTTTTTAATCATTTATCAGTTGTGTGGATTTTTTCTATCGAGATCTGATAAATTTTTTGGATAAATCTTCTAAAAATAAATGAAGTTCTTGAGTTATCTTTCAGAAGAGTTAATTTCTTTGGAAATATGTAGCAATTTTTGCCTCAGAGGGATTGGAGGATGTGGCTTCACAGATATCTTCGTATAGAATAACTAAAGGAAGCAAATAAATATGAATCACAGTGTTAATTAACTAATTTGGTTGTTTTTAATGTAACTTTCTGTGGAATTATTGTCACTTATGTAATTCAACTTGTACTGTAGATCCTTTGACTAATGAATTCAAATACAGAAATTTATTTGGGATTTATAGACATTATGTTTACTATGATTTGACCTTCAGCATCTGGTTTCATTTTTTTTATCGGAACTGACAACATCACTTTCACATGCACTTTAGTCACAACACAAACACAATAAAAACCTGGCATCTTTTCTCAATTTCAAGCTGACAAATAGCTTTGTTAAAACCAATCTAGGAAATTAGTCCATTGTCTGACTTTGTTTTTTTTGAACTTTATTTCATGGGATATTGTGTTCTTCCTCTTGCTATGGTAAGGACCATTTCCTATTAATTCCAGTGGTAAATGACATCATAATAGCTTGAAGATATAGACAGCTTTTTTTCAGTTTCAAACTGGCTAAATTAAAATTAATTCAAAGTACTGCGACTTTTATGAAATGGAATGACCAATAATCAAAACTTTAATTGGTAACAAGATTGCTTTTCCTTCCATCATAATAGTTGGGATTAGTTAACAAATTATAGATAGCTAATTTTATCAGCTGCAAGCAATGTGAGACAAGTTTTATACCATAACTGAGAGATAATTTTGGGTAGCACCAAAAGCATGATGAAAAGCTTTGTTATTTCAGAAAACAAGAAATGTGCTGAACCTATAGTATATAGTGTGCTGTAGTGTTTATCAAATATGATTGTCATGTGTCCAGGTTATAAGTGCCTGGAGGCAGCAAGTGTCTGGATCAGGGGTGAAATGCTTCCGGTACGGACCGGATCACCTGATCCAGTAGCGATGGCGGGTGGTTCAGAGAACCGGTAGCAAAAATCCCTGCCCCCCCATGCCCAGCTGAGCCGCGCGATCATCAGAGGCTTTTTTTTACTTTTAAAACCATTTTTTCTACAACTTCTTCAGCCAAAAAAGTCTTTTAAAAGTAAAAAAAAAGTCTCTGATGATCGCACAGCTCAGCTGGGATTGTCAGAGGCTTCTAAAAGCATTTTTTTCTGCAACCTCTTCGGCCAAAGAGGTTGTAGAAAAAAAAAATGCCTTTAAAAGCCTCTGGCGATCCCAGCTGAATTGCTGGATCGTCAGAGGCTTTTAAAAGCATTTTTTTCTGCAACCTTTTAAGGTTGTAGAAAAAATGCTTTTAAAAGTAAAAAAAAAAAAGTTGGCCATGCCCACCCAGTCACATTACCTCCCCCCACCAAGCCACGCCCACAGAACCGATAGTAACAAATTTTACATTTCACCACTGGTCTGGATAGGGAGAAACCCCCTTCAATTGAATCCTGGCAAGACAGAGTGTTTCTGGCTTTTGGTCCTCTAGGTCCGGATGATATTTCATCTTTGACTCTGGATGGAGTAGCACTTCTTCTGGACTGAGCTGGTCACAATTTCGGAGTTCTCCTGGACTCATGGACCCTGAAGGTATCATCCTTGGCTAGAGGGATCTTTGTTCAGATTCATCTAGTACACCAATTTCATCCCTTCCTGGACTGTGAGTCCTTGTTTATGGTCAGTCATGCCTTGGTGACACCCAGGAGTCAGCTGCTGGAGGTTCGCAGGGGTTCGGGAGAACCTCTAACTAAGATTCTGTGCAGTTCAGAGAATCCCCAAATCCCACTCCTGGCTGGCCCCACCCTACGCCTCCCAGGAGTCCCCACGTGGCACGTTTTGGATGCAGGTAAGTGCAGGGCATGCACGGAGGCTCGGGGAAGATGAAAAATGTGCCTACCAGAAGTTTTGGAAGGCCAGAAACAGGCCCGTTTCCAGTCTCCAGAGGGCCTCCGGAGCCCAGGGAGGGCAAAAATGCGGCCCCTGCTATGGTGCAGGATGCTGACTAAGCCATGCCCACCATGGCCATGCCCACCCAGCAACTGGGCAGAGAACACCTTGCTAAAATTTTTAAAGCCCAACACTGGTCACACCCCCTCCCAATTTATATTACTGCAATGTGCTCTACCTGGGACTTCCCTTGAAAACCACCCAGAAACTTTAATTGGTCCAGAATGCAGGAGCACCAGGGGTGGGTTCCACTTACCTTTACTATTGGTTCACAATAGGAGTGTGCTCGCACATACTTTTGCACATGCAGAGATTGTCCATGATGACGTCCGGGTGGGTGGGTGGAGCCTTCCGTCGCCATTACTACTGGTTCACAAGAACTGGACCGAACTGGGAGCAACCCACCTCTGAGCAGCACGTATAGTGATGGGTGCCCCTAGGTTTGCCCACCTCTATTGTACAAGCTGCAGTGGCTTCTAGTCTCTTTCCAGGTTCTGCAATTTAAGGTTCTGGTCATTCCTTTTAAAGCCCTATATCATACAGGGCAGATTATTTGCAGAAGTGCTTTTCCCCGAGAACAACTACCCATCCTAGTAAGGTGCCATGGTGGTGCATTGGTTAGAATTCAGTACTGCAGGCTAAGTCACTGCTCACTCCAGGAGTTTGATTCTGACCAGCTCAAGGTTGACCCAGTATTTCATCCTTCTGAAGTCAGTAAAATGAGGATCCAGATTGTTTGGGGGCAATATTCTGACTCTGTAAATTGCTTAGAGAGGGCTGTAAAGCACTGTGAGACAGTACATAGGTCTAAGCGCTAGTGTGTTAAGTTAGATATTGTGGGCATGCTCGTAGTCCCCACCTTAAATATTGCCATCTTATGAACATCTAGGAAGCATGCCTTCTCTATGGTAGCCTCTACCCTATGGAACACTCTGCCCCCTGAAGTTTGTCAGGCCTTTATTGTATGTATGTATGTATGTATGTATGTATGTATGTATGTATGTATGCATTCATTCATTCATTTATTTATGTCACATTTCTATGCCGCCCACTCTCCGAGGACTCTGGGTGACTTACACCAAAGACAGTATACTAAATAGCATATTGCCCCCAACCATCTGGGTCCTCATTTTACCCACCTCAGAAAGATGGAAGGCTAAGTCAACCTTGAGCCAGTGAGATTTGATCCGCTGATCTGCTGAACTAGCAGTCAGCTGAAGCAGCTGCAGTACTGCACTCTAACTACTGCGCCACCTCGGCTTAACCTTCCTAGCTTTCTTAAAGCACTGAAGACCCGAGTTCTCCCCCAGGTGCTGCAATAATATGAGGTGACCACATTTTGGCAGCCGGATTTGATGCCAAGTTATTATGTGTTTCGTTTTTTTATAGTTTTAATTTTTTTTAAATCTTGTTTTAATTTTTGGAGCAGCTCAGAATTTGTTATGAGATGGGCAGCAATATAAATGTTTTAAATAAATAAGCAAAATAAATAATATTACTGTCCCTTAACTAGTTTATGGCAAGCTCCTGTTCTGAATTACTTTGATGCCATAGAGTTGGATGTAACTTGTGGTAACTCCACAAGCAAACAATCACCGTCTTGGCCTGTCTCCAGTAATAACTCATAATTCTTCCAAGAAGAGGCCTGAAATCTCTGATCGTGTCCATAGCACCAACTTTATTGATTCTATTTCAACCTTGTCTGTCATGTTCATTTCTGTAGTCCATCATCCATTCACATTAGATGTTCATAGTATGTGATTTTTCTGCTTACTGATCATTGCCTCAAGGGAGCAGTCAGTTTTTTTTTATTTAGCCCAAGATTGACTGATTTATTCTTTTGCATTTGGTGATATGTTAGAAACTCTTAATAATTAAAATATTCACAGATCTATAATTTAAAGGCATTGGTCTTATTTTTTTTTCATTCCTTCTGAATGTCCAGCCTTTACAGATGAGCATTATCATTAGAAAAATACTGGCTGACTTATTTTTATTTCTGCATCCTTTATCAAATTTATATGGCCATCCATGTCACTAGAAGTGACTCTGTGTAGTAGTGTACAACACTTAAGAAAAACAGTAAATATATCCAAAAGAATTAATATTCATTGATTCAAAATATACAAGCCACCCAGCAGGAAAGAATAAAAATTAACCACAAAGGTGGAGCCATTTTAGAATGTCACTGATGACATAGCCAATTCTTGAGGAACATTAACAGAGATGGTGCTAACCTTGGGGAGGAAGGGAAGGGAGAAGGAACATTAATAGAGATGGCACTATCCTTGGGGGGAAGGAAGAAGGTTCCATATGATGAGCACCATGGCAGAAAAGTCCTGCCTCCTGGGACCTGCCAACAGAACTCACAACAGGCCTTCTTCGCCTTTGCATGAGCCACAGTGCAGTACTGAAGGCTACTTCTGCTGATCACCAGCTGCCAGCAGTTTGGCAGATCGAATTTCACCATGCTCAAGGTTGACTCAGCCTTCCATCCTTCCGAGGTGGGTAAAATGAGGACCCAGATTGTTGGGGGAAATATGGCTGACTCTATAAACTGCTTAGAGAGGGCTGTAAAGCAGTATATAAGTCTAAGTGCTATTGCTATTTAGTTGAATGTGTATGAGTAATTTGGAAGAAACAGCCCCTCAGATAATCTGATCCTACACCCTGAATATTTATTTTTTTTTAAAAAAACACTTTATATTTTAACTTCCAACCAATGTAGCTGCTAAGGCAAAGATGACCCATGTGCTTTTTAGAAGCTTACATAATTGCCTTCACCATTGCAGTTGCTTTGCCTGTCAGGTGCTGAATAAATTCCACTGCACGCTCCCACAAAAGGTTCTCCAATCTCTTTCTACTAAAAAGGCTTGTGTCACCTGAAACAGGGCACAGGGGAAGTTGTATGGAGATGCAATATGGATTTCAGGACATTGTCATCCTGATCACCACAAAGCAGACCTTAATAACAGCTACAACTCATGTTCAATCACGTTTGTAGTTTGTTGAGCACTAACATCTCCCTCAGCTCCTCCGAGAACCATGTGGAGTGATGGGATCACTGAAAGGGAGACATCACATGGGCATGATCCAGGGGTGCTATTCAGAAGGTTATGACAGGTTCTGAAGAACTGGTAGCGGAAATTTTGAGTAGTTCGGAGAACTGGCAAATACCACCTCTGGCTGGCCCCAGAGTGGGGTGGGAATGGAGGTTTTGCAATATCCTTCCCTCAGGAGTGGGGAGGGAATGGGGATTTTGCAATATCCTTCCCCTGGCATGGGGAGGGAATGGGGATTTTGCAGTATCCTTCCCCTGGAGTGGGGAGGGAATGGGTATTTTGCGGTATCCTTCGCCTGGAGTGTGGAGGGAATGGGTATTTTGCGGTATCCTTCCCCTGGAGTAGGGTGGGAATGAAGATTTTGTGATATCCTTCCCTTGCCATGCCCACCAAGCCACGCCCACCAAGCCACACCATGCCCACCAAGCCACGCCCACAGAACCGGTAGTAAAAGAATTTGAATTCCACCACTGGCATGATCTGATCCAACATTTTAGCCACTCCCTTCCTTATTCCAAATGGTGACCAAGGGTTCAAATGGACTGTGCAGCCATACCAACAGTAACAGCTCCATCTCCCTTTGAAAGCCACCCATCAGTCTATTACGTCCTTTCATTTGTTCCTTGTTCATTTGGCATTTCTGTTCCCATACATGGTTCTATTTTCCTTTGTAAGGTTTTAAGTAAAATTTGCTTGCACGAGGAACTAGTGTCATGCTTTTAAATCTGCATATTCCCTTACATTTTCCTTCCTCAGCATAGGTATGTCTACTGATCCTTTTCAGCCTTTAGGCCACAAGGACTTGTTCCGTGTTTGTTGTCATAGCACGATTAGCATTTTAACTGCTTCTTTTCCTGAAGCTTAAACAGTTCATTGGGTATTTCCTCTGTGTCTGCTGCTTTTATGTTTTAAAATTGGCCTAATGCTTGTTGTAACAACCCGCCCCCCTTTTCTAATGGAGTCAGTTCCTGGATATGTTTTCCCTCCGCAAACGTTTTGTAATTTTGTCCATAAAAAGCTTCGGAACACAGGAATATGTTACGGCAATGATGAAAATATGACGAAGTGCATCACAATGTAGCAATGCACACTCTGACTTTTCATCCTTTTTCCTGACAATGAATGCAAGTATTCAAGTCATCAAGTTTGTGGTGTGACATTACAATGCACATTTCCTCATATATCCCCAACCGCTTTCCATCCCACAGATAAGCATGCTTCTCCATCTTCTTTAAAGCTTATTTGCCTTTAACTGTATTCTAAGAATACAGTATCGCAGGCTAATTCTGCCGACTGCCGGCAGTTCAATCTTGACCAGCTCAAGGTTGACTCAGCCTTCCATCCTTCTGAGGTCAGTAAAATAAGGACCCAGATTGTTGGGGGCAATATGCTGATTCTGTAATCCACTTAGAGAGGGCTGTAAAGCACTGTAAAGTGGTATATAAGTCTAAGTGCTATTGCTATTAGATCTCTCTCATGTTTATTTGTGACTATTCCTATACTAACTTTAAACATTTTGTGATTTCTCTGACCTTAAAATACATATCTCATTTTCATATTCTTGATATTTTCCTCTATTTGCTGATATTTTTGACGGAAATTTCTTTCCCATCCTTTGTGGTCTGAGCTTGTTTGGAAATCTGCATTCACACATCAAACATTCTTATTTTTTTTACCCTCTTCTCCATTTTTCTCTTCCTATCACTATAACTTGTTCTGAAGACTTTCCCCCCCTCTTTCAAAATTTGGGGATTTGTTTTTTCCTGTGTTGTTTTTTATACACCCTTTCCCCTTTTCCACAGTTGTTCAGGTTGTCTTTCAATTAAGATATTGTAAACAAACTGAATGTGTTTCTTACACTGATCTTACATTCTGTCTGAATACAGCTGCTATATAGCTGTCTCTTTAATTAGATTTCAAGTAAAATCAGCTTTTGGATGGGCCATCAAGTATCATAGTCACATGGTTCTCTTTCACCAAGGAAGCCATGATAGTAGCAAAGCTATATCTTCCATCCTAAAGATTCTGGTTTTAAAATGTCAGCTCAACTGCTTATAGGGCAGTTTTATTTTTGATAAAATGCTGACTGACAAATGGAAGGTCAGAAGTATATTTTTACACACCAGTGTTCTACGTGGTATAAAAGCTTAGAGCATAGGCATAAAGACAGAAACTACTCACAGGAGCTTTGTCTTACTGAAAAAAGATCATATTTTTAATGTGTGGATTTTTCCTGGAAAGTGTTTAAAATACCTTTAAAACAATCATCCTAGTTCACATCAACTGCGCTACTGACTAAGGCAGGAAATAAACTAAGAAGAAGTGTTCAGCTATAAAACTTTTTCAGCTGATCCCTGTACAATCTTTACTTTACCCTTGTTACACTCTTAGACATACCCAGTGCAAAAAGGGGGACATAAATATATCATCCCAGTTTTGCAGTATGGTCTATATGCCAATCTATTCCATTTTTGCAACCTCTTTATAAAACGTGCAACCCATGCTTTGGAACTGAATTACAAGCTTGTCCTGGCTATGTAATAAAGTGATTATATAAACACATCACCTTGTTCATAAAGTCTGTTCATACTGGATTGTTCCACACAATAACACATACTCACTGCATTTATGGCAACAGCTAAAAGTACACATTGAAAAAAGTGACTTATGGCCGTTTTCACAGTTATGAGTGTTGCAGCATTTCCATGGGCATGTAATCAAAATTCAGACACTTGGCAACTGGAATGTATTTCTGACGGTTGCAGTGTTCTGGGGTCATGTGATCACCTCTTGCGACCTTCTGGCAAGCAAAGTCAATGGGGAAGCTTAACAACCATGTTACTGACATAACAGCTGGAGTGATTTACTTAACAATTGTGGCAAGTAAGATCGTAAAATTCATTTAACAACTGTTTTACTTAGCAATAGAAATTTTGGACTCAATTGTGGTCATAACCCTGTATTCCCCAAATGTTCCATGAGACAAATTTTACTTGTTTCGTAAAAGAGGCTTCACCTTTATTGGTTTCCACGCACCCAATTCCAATTTCACAGGGTGTCTCTGATACCACTATAAGCTGTTCCAATTTTACCATAACTATTCGTACTTGGACTACTTGCAAAATGGAGGTCTAAATTGCCCATTCATGAGTTTTTCTCCTGCAGATATTTAATTTTTAGGATGAAAGAGTCCTATGGTGTGCTTCTTCATATAATCTTCATTTTACTCCATCAAGATACATTAGGCAATGCAAACCAAGTGCCTGAAAGCCTTTTTGCTGCCTTAGAAAGAAAACAAATTATTTGGTCAATGATCATGTTTTGAGAGTCAGTAGAGATTGCACCATTAGTGAAGCATGGCTGCGCCTAAGAAGAGACCTCTAAATGATTGCCAGGTAACTCACAGAACTTCTATATTTATCAGTGCCAAATTAATTTTAGTTTTCAAAATTAATTTCCTCACTTTTAAGGGGAAGTGAGAGGTGAATTAATTAGTGCCAGCATTATGACACTATCCAAAAGGTGTTAGTCCCTGAGTTCACTTAGTATCGAAAGCAGCAATAATTGGGCTCCCCTTCTTCATCAGGGGAAACTTCTTTTACATACCAAGACAATATAAAACTTCTCCAAGGGATACCTGACACTACCAGCATTCTAATTTCTTTGCAAATGCTTGTCCGCAGCTGAATAATGGAGCAGAGCTATGGGGAGATTAGTGCCTCTGCTATATTTTAACTAGGCAACCTCTGAGCTTCCTTCTAAAAGCATGTACACAAAACATGTTTACTCAACATATTTGAAGTATAATTGCTCATTTTCTCTTGGGGTGTAGGTCTCGCAATGAAATTTAAGTCAGATGGATGATGCAGAGGAAAAGTTTACAATTCCAACATTGTTGTTGAATCTTCCCTGATTTGATTTTTGGCCATAAGATTATATGGTTTTCCTGAAATTTGTAAGCCCCTGGCCCTTAATGGCTCCACATCAACAAGGCTACCTTAAACCCAATTTTCTGGGGCTAAGTAAATGCAGTGAAGCCTATATGTGAATAGATAAGCATACGATTGTACCACAAAACAGCATCTATGGAAGAGAGTTAGGTACCTCCATACTGTATGTGAAGTGAAATAAACTTTACACATTGTCAAAGAAACTCAGTTCCATATGAAAGTTGTAGTAGGGATAGCTAAGCAACATACATCTTAAACCTCTAGTAAATATGCCTCTCCAAGATGTGACATGTTGTTCCTGCCTCAAGTTAACATGCTTTGCTATAACATTTTGTTCTCCTTATCAGCCTTGACAGACAGAGTTGGTAAATGCTGCATGATTAAGTGGTATCTAAAAATGTCTTCTATTGATAGCTCATTTCATATTGGATCATAATTACTCTTTGTACCAAAGCTCTGTGGGCTGGGAAAACCCCAGTGAGTACATTAAGAGCACATTTTTAAAGCAATGAAAAAGTTCATTGTTCTCTAGAATATTGTCCATAGAGGGAATTTAAAGTGAATGAGAATCTGCAATGGGGTAAAAAAACTAGTCATTATTTATTAAGCTAAGAGACCATCTTTACTTAATTTCATATGTTATCCCTCCTCTCATTGGTTCTTTTTAAAGATACTTTGTTCATCATAAAATTAAAAACACATTTGATGGTTTTTATATCATCATTACTATTGTTTCAGCATTTTAAAGATGGGAAGCTAACTTTGCAATGTTGCATAGTGACTTCTTCTATTAGAAAAAACGAAACAAAATCCAGGGGCCTATTTGATTAGAGAACTAAAGTACTACTCCAGAAGAGAGAATGCTTCCTGTTTTGGGCTCAGCTCCTCCCTCCCTCCCTCCCTCCCTCCTTCCCTCCCTCTCTCTCCCTCTTTCTCTCTGTCTGTCTGTCTCTTTCTCTTTGCCCTCTTTATTATAAAGGATCATAACAGTATTTATGTCATACAGTATGTCCACAAGCAATTCTGGGAGAAGGGCGGGATACAAATTAAATTATTATTATTATTATTATTATTATTATTATTATTATTATTATTATTATTTACATACATACAGCTCCCAAATGAAATGCTTTAATGAAGTTGTACAATGTATTGTACGTAGAAATCTGTCCAACAGCAAAACAATCCGAAATACAATAGAATGACATGGGAAGACGTGAACTGAGACATCTTTTGCCACATGCTGCTTATGTCAATGAGCACAGGCAAAGGTACTTTGAGGAGAGAGAGAGAGAGAGAGATACTATTTCCTTTCCACCAATTTTCTTTGTTCTTACAATTTCCAAAAAGAAGGAAAATATTTATGTTAGCCAGAAGTTGACCTAGTATAAGCATCAGATTCATTCTTGAGACTGCCTGAAGGTAAGAAGAAGCTGTAGGCTTAGTAGAGCCCACCAGAATGAATTATTTCTGCATAATCTTGGAATGTCCCATTTCAATGTCTACAATTGACAGGAAGACATAAAAGTAATTGTGGAAGTTGTTCTTCTGCCTTCTGATGGGGAAGGGTCCCTTTCTCCTGATCCTTATTTCCAATGAGTAATTCTGCTATATGAACTGCAATCAGATAGATCTGGTATAGAATGATGTAAGGCAGGCAGCTCTCTAATTATAGTTATTATGGCACACTCTTATTAGCAAAGTGATGAAACAGGAAACTCAATTTTATACAAGAACATCCTCCTCCTCCTCATTATCACCTGTGTGGTACTTTTTCACCTAAGGTGGCAAACTGATTCAGAGCAAAGATTTTTTTTTTTAAAAAAAAATCCGACTTAATCATTTCCTTGAAAACATTACACAATCCCCCAGATCAATAATTATAGTAACAATGCATATTTTATAATTGCTATGATACAAAAGATGACTCAGCATTATTTTTCAAGTGGTAAAATGCAGACATTCTTATACAAAGAAGCCTACGCCAAACAGAATCCTTATTCTTAACTATCGTTGACTATACAATAATTGTGTGCAGGACATTTGGTGTAAAATATTAAAGAGTAAGATCAGGGCATTCTCACTGAAATGATATACTACTGAAGCATCAGCACAAATGTGCCTAAAACCGAAAAATAGGAGACACTAATAAACATGAACCTTTTTTCTTTCAATCGTCATTTGTTTTTTTTATACAAGCACATGTTTATTTATTTGATTTGCAAGACAGCTCAATCACAAAGTGACTCAAGACGGCATACAAGGAGGCTTGAAACCACAATTATAATATCCTCCTGATTCATAAACTACCACATGGAGAATGTTAATAAAGGTGGCATCGTAATAATATTGTAATAATTATTTAAGCGGTGCAAAAGAAATTACCAGATTTTAAATTTTTATATAAAATAAGAGTGCAGGGGAAACAAACAAGTCCATTGACTGTGGCTGCTCCTTTGTTTCATGTTTGCTTTATGATTGAAGAAGTTCAGCCACTGATTCCATTTCATCTTGTTCTACTTATGTTGGTGGGGCTCATGCACAATTAACTTTTGCTGAATAACTGCTGCTGAATTTGCTCACTTTTGTCCAACAGAGAACACTTATATCTTTCACTGGGCAAGGTCTTCCAACTTAAACTCAGCCTTTTTGCAAATAAGAGGTAAACAAAGCAAATTCTAGCTTCATGTTGGAACAAAACACCATCCCTACCACAAAAGTCCTTATATAAAATGTTTGCTTTGCAAAGAAATAAACAAACAAAGGCATTTACCCAGCTGCCCTCTACTATTTCTTAATCATATTCTCACAAAATATATGCTGCAATTTTCGGTTATGTCTGATAGTGACATTGTGGTCAAGGTCTAACGCTGTGTTTAAAAACTGAGCAGATGTTTCTTATAACTATTATAGCAAGTTATGTTTATGTTTTGGGTGTTTTTTTTTCTGTTTCTCTTTTATATTCTTGTTCTTTTCTTGTGTAGTAAACGATATTGTTTTGCTTTTAAAAATTGAGATGACTGCAAATAATCTGCTTTAAAAACTTTCTGCATTAAAAACATGGAAGAAAAATATGTATTCACTCTTACATATATATATGAAAAAAGGTACATGAAGCTGTACGTAGAAAATAGGAGAGCTTCCCCTTTGAACTTTGTGTGCAGTTTTTATTTGGCTTCTAAACATAAATATTTATTTGAATAACGTCTCTGCATGCTTTGGCTTGGCTATTTCCCTCACTTGTTGATGAGGAGTTCTAAAAACACATTGGCTACAGTCCTAAGTGCACTTAATAAATAATATGGATTGGAGTCATCTTCTATAAACACAACTATTTGGGAAATAGTTGGACATCATGATATGTAGCTTTCATTTGTTAAAAACAAAATTAAGAGTGGCTTATGCTTTTGACCAAGCCAGGCTGAACATACTGCCTCTATCTTTAATTATCCATAACAGTAATTAATTAGGACCTACAGATCAATAACTTAAGACCCTTATAATCTCTTTATTGAGTGCACATTGAAACTTTGCGCCTTTCTAATTGAGTTCTGATTTCACTTCTGTTCACAAAAAATGCCAGTATTTGTTAATTAAAATACCATTGGCTGGCTTCATATAGATCTCTGGGTTTCTCCCTATTCTATGCCTTCCATCTCACACAAGAAACACCATACAGCTCATCTGTCTGGAACCCGCCCTGCATATCGGACATTAATACAATTGAGAGAGTCCAGAGATATTTCATGAGAAGAGTCCTCCATTCCTCTACCCTCAATAAAATACCTTATGCCACCAGACTCCTAATTTTGGGCTTAGACAATTTAGAACTACGCTGACTTCAGTCTGACCTAAGCATAGTACATAAAATTATCTGTCACAATGTCCTTCCTGTCAACGACTATTTCAGCTTCAACCACAACAATACACGAGCAAATAATAGATACAAACTCAAGGTAAACCGTTCCAAACTCGATTGCAGAAAATATGACTTCAGTAACAGAGTGGTCAATGCTTGGAATGCACTACCTGACTCTGTAATTTCTTCCCCAAACCCCCAAAACTTTAACCTTAAACTGTCTACTGTTGACCCCACCCCATTCCTAAGAGGTCTGTAAGGGGCATGCATAAGTGCACCAGCGTGCCTACCGTCCCTGTCCTAATATTCCTTTTTACTTACTCCTTTCATGTATTCAAATTATTTTTATCCTTTTACCTGTTATCTTATATATGCTTGACAAATAAACTTATGATTATGATTATGATTTTTGCTTGGTTACTTCTTTGTTTCAAAATTTCCGATTATATTTGAGAGATAGGATAGTCATCCCTGTTGCAGAAATGAATCCTATAGCCCTATAAATTCAGTATTGTTTTTATAGTTTCAACATTCATCATTAAATACTTCCAGCAGTTTTAAGATTGGGGGGGGAGGGAAACATTATTGAAACCCTGTTAAGCCTGCAAAACCAAATTAGCTTTGTGTCATATGCCATGTGATACTGAACTATACAATTTCAAAATAACTAAGGAATTACATGTGCAAATTGCTTCCCCGTATTACTTACTGCACATATAAATGCCAGGGGTTTTTATTTTACATAGCGAAGGTGCTTTGTTTCAATTTATTGCAAAGGATCATTCTAATATTTTATTTACTCATCTATGGTTTGTGTGCTGGAGTCCAGCAGCCAATGTATAATGACATCTGAGGATGATATAATTTGAGTCTTAATTGTTTGTGTTCTTATGAGTAGATATATTTCTTACTTGTTTATTTTTTGGTGTCTTTGAGTTAATTTTGATTCCTGGTGACTGTCTTTGTAGTTTTCTTGGCAAGGTTCAGAGGTGGTTTACCCTTGCCTCCTTCTTAGAATTAGGAAACAGAGACAGACTGGCCCAAGGTCATCCAGCAGGCTTTGTGACTAAGGTGGAACTTGAACTTATAGTCTCCTAGTAAGCGGTGAAATTCAATTTTTTTTTACTACCAGTTCTGTAGGTGTGGCTTGGTGGCCATGGCTTGGTAGGCGTGGCAGGGGAAGGATACAGCAAAATCTCCATTCCCACCCCACTCCAGGGGAAGGATATTGCAAAATCTCCATTCCCACCCCACGCCAGGGGAAGGATACTGCAAAATCCCCATTCCCACCCCACTCCAGGGGAAGGATACTGCAAAGTCTCCATTCCCATCTCACTCTGGGGCCATCCAGGGGTGTTATTTGCTGGTTCTCTGAACTACTCAAAATTTCCACTACCGGTTCTCCAGAACCTGTCAGAACCTGCTGGATTTCACTCCTGCTCCTAGTTTCTAGCCAGCTTGCCTTAACCATTACATCAAACTTAGATACATAGATAAATACAGAAAGCAAATATCATATCATTATTTATAATTCCTTAGAGCGTAATTCAATTTTGTATTAACTTCTCCTACTCCAATAGATTTTTAAAAATCATTTAGCGATGGCTCAAAAATAGTTCTGCAACAAAATGGGAGCAGAAAGAACTACCATGAATCTACGCCACTGCTATGCCACTCAGGAGTCTGAGTGGCGTAGTAGGCTAATACCTCCTACTAAGGCACCATTTAACATCCAGCTGCCTGCCATTATTGCGAGTTCTAATCTCACCAGGCTCAAGGTTGACTCAGCCTTCCATCCTTTCTAAGGTGGGTAAAATGAGGACCCGGTTTGTGGGGGCAATAAGCTGACTTTATATAAAATATACAAAAGTATGAAGGCTATTGCTTAACGCATTGTAAGCCGCCCTGAGTCTCCGGAGAAGGGCAGCATATAAATAAAATAAAATTTAAAAAAAATCAGTTGTAGGCATTATTTGAGGAATGGTCTCACCACAATGGGACTGGACCACACCACCTGTGCTGGCAGAGGGGGCATACTGCAGATCCCGTCAGCCAAATAATTTTGGCTGGTGGCCTCCAGGAAAAGAGCCTTCTCTGCTGTGGCTCCTGGCTTTTGGAACATCCTATCTCCTGAGGTGAGATTGGCTCCCACCCTCCTGTCATTTTGAAAGAATCTCAAGACCTGGCTCTGCCAGATGGCCTGGGGATCCAATGGAGGAGCTTCTTACTGGAGGTGGTTGACTAATTAAAACTCTAATCCCATCTCCTCATCCCTTGTGTGTCTGGCTCCCATCTTTCCCATCTGGTTTTAATGGTTTGTAATTCTGAATGATTTTATCTGCTGCTGTGATTTTAATATATTTTCTTCTTTTTAATGTTTTATGCTGTAAGATGGCTAGAGTCTTTGAATGGATGACAAACAAACAAACAAACAAACAAATAAAATCTCTACTTACAGAAGCATATTTCCAGCAGAAAATTTCAAATTATCTGAAGGCTAAAAAGTTCTGATCCTAAAATGTTTGTCCCAATTTCCCCTAAAATTGGGGGAATTTTGTGTCCCCCCCCCATTCCAATCTCAAAACAGGCAACTCGTGCTTCCATTTTTCAGTTAAAATTGCCCATTTCGGTGTAAGAATATTTATGTCAAAGGTGGAAGGGCTTAATCTGATGCCACAGACATGCAGGGAGGTTGGAAGAGAGTGTTTGGAAAGCTGTGAACTTGAACTATTTTGCACGTCTCAAAGCACTAAAAAAGCTTTGTCTACTGCAAAACGACTTCTCTTCAAACCGCCATTTGTTTTGCAGTATTCCATTTTTCAGTAGATGGTAATTAAATACTGCAGTGGTTTCTTTTTTCTTTCTTTTTTTTGGGTCCTTTCTATTTTGAGGATGGCTGCCAAGTTCATGAATGTTTATACTACAAATGATGAGATTTCAATACACTAAATGGAATAGGATCAAAAGGTATTCTTTTTTTAATTTAATTTAAGAAAACTTATCCCGTGATTCAGCATTTTTAACAAAAAAACAGTTGGAAATGCTGATTTATCTTACAAGATTGCAATGTCTATTGAGATGATATATTTAATTTGGGAAAGTTTCTACTTTCACATCAGTCACCATGAGATGAAAAAAACAGGTGTGAAATGTATAAATAAGTAAACAAATAAACAAACCCATATAAAGAAATAAATACATGAAACACTGTGGTTCTCTTAAAATATATTTCCTAAATGTTATTAGGATGAATGCTACTCGGTACAGGAAGTCCTTGACCTATGAGGCCAAAATTTCTGTTGCTAATCAAAAAAGTTGTTAAGTGAGTTTGGCTCCATTTTAGGACACTTCTTGCCACAGTTTTAAGTGAATCAATGCAGTTGTTAAATTGGTAACATGGTTAAGTGAATCTGGCTTCCCCCATTGACTTTGCTTGTCCAAAGTTTGCAAAAGGTGATCACATGACCCCGGGACAATGCAATGGTCATAAATACAGGCCAGTTGCCAAGCATCCAAATTTTGATCATGTGCCCGTGGGAATGCCGCAATGGTGGTAACTGTGAAAAGCGCTCATAAGTCACTTTTTTCAGTGCTATTGTAACTTTGAATGGTCAGTAAACAAATGGTTGTAAGTCAAGGACTAGTTATATGTATCCTAAGTGTTATTAGTATGAATGCCATCTAGCATCGAGATATCACATTTCAGGCAACTTTTTAAGCCATCAGTCCTGTAGTTGTTTTTTTTTCCCCTTCCTTGTTGCTTCTGCTGGCTTACCTACTTTGAATTAATGAGCACACTGTAGTTACATGCCTGGAAAAAAGAGCAATAACGTTCATAGATTTCTCTTTCTTCTCTGTATGGAGGCAAAAAAATGGCACAGAAGAAGAATGCAACTAGACCAGAGGTGGGTTTCAGCAGGTTCTGACCAATTCTGGAGAACCAGTAGCGGAAATTTTGAGTAGTTCGGAGAACCGGTAAATATTACCTCTGACTGGCCCTGCCCCCATCTATTCTCTGCCTCCCGAGTCCCAGCTGATTGGGAGAAATGGGGATTTTGCAGTAACCTTCCTTTGGAATGGGATGGGAATGGAGATTTTACAGTATCCTTCCCCTGCCACGCCCACCAAGCCACGCCCACAGAACCTGTAGTAAAAATTTTTTGAAACCCACCACTGAACTAGATGGACAGTGGAAATCGGGGAGGGAGGAAGGCGTGGAAATGTAATTTCATCTTGCCTCTCCACCAAAACAAAAAACAAACAAAATCCTACCCCTTCTGTGTGTGTGTGTGTGTGTGTGTGTGTGTGTGTGTAATCTCTTGCTACCCACTCTACTTTCCTAGAACAGGGATCAAACTTCATGTATGGCTGGTTGAAAAGGAAAGAAAAAAGTATGCCAAGCTACCAGCGAAAGCGGGTGAGAGAGGAATCATTATTTCACTTGCCAAATTGGCTACTGTATGAGCCCAAGGTTGCTATTCTTATGAGTCATTGTACAAGTGAAAGGAATAATAGCTGGAGAGGGCAGCATTTTTATAAGCTGGCAGAGTTTCCTTGCCTCTTTACTAAGGCAACTCTCCTGGCAAAATTTCCAAAACAACTAACCAAAGCAATGTCTAATTCATGTAGCAGAGAAAACACTGGGAAAAAAAAAACACCACTCAACAATGCCTGAACAAAGTCTGATAAGAAGATTATAAAGGCTCAACAACAACAAAAACGAATCACACAGGGAATGATTTAATTTTTTTAAAAAAGTAACTTATTGATGATGTCTCGCTTGCAAGGAATGGTACTTGGACACAAATCTCTCTTTTTCTCTCCGAGAAAGAAAACACCAGGCTTACCCATCCAGTAGCAGGACAGCTTCAGCTTCAGAGCCAAGCATATGGTATTCATCATTAGAAGTAGCAAAAGAAGTAGGCTTCCTGGCCATTGTTGGATTATTCCATTTCAATTTCTAATCTAAAGCAACATGTGCTTGACTACTGGTGGCAAGAGATGCACCATTCGCGTTGTGGAAGGCACATAACGTATTTCAGAAATTATGCTCATTTGGGCAGCTTTACCCATAAATCTTCAATGTGCACATACTTCACATGAAGTGAGGTGTGGAGCTGTGGTGGAGGAACTTCCTTCTCCTTGACACATGTGGTGAGCTTGTGAGGTTGAATGTACTGTTGATTGTCCAACGATGAAATGCTAGCCAGGGGCTGAATTGATTCCTCTGTCACCCACACATTCCCACAAATCATCAGGTCTATTCTGGTTAAAGGATGGTCCAGAGATGGAGATCAGAAAAGGCGAGCCAAAGACAAATCCAGCAAGAGAAGCAGACATTCATTCATGTGTAGTGAGGTGAAAAGAAAACTCACGGTGACGCAAGCTGCTACTCTTGAAAATTGAATCCTGTTCTTTTATATGCTTTGGTTGAAGGAAGTCTAGCTGTCTGGGGGTAATTGTATAGTCATTTTATCCAATTAAATGCATTTTTTCATATTTTGTCCTAAGTGTCCACCAAAAGGATATCAGCACAACTCTTCTGTAAAAATTTCCAATGAATGTTGATTGGCAAATGCAGACTATGTACATGTACTCATCACAGAATAAGAGAGCTGGAAGGGATCTTGGAGGTCTTCTAGTCCAACCCACTACTCAAGCAGGAGACCCTATACCATTTCAGACAAATGACTGTCCAATCTCTTCCTAAAAGCCTCCAGTGTTGGAGCACCCACAACTTCTTGAGGCAAGCCATTCCACAGATTAATTGTTCTATCTGCCAGGAAATTTATCCTTAGTTCTATATTGGTTCTCTAGATTGATTTCCATCCATTGCTTCTTGCCCTGCCTTCAGGTGCTTTGGTGAATAGGTTGACCCTCCCCCTCTTCTTTCTGGCAGCCTCTCAAATATTGGACCACTACTATCATATCTCTCCTAGGCCTTCTTTTCATTAAACTAGACATATCCAATTCCTGCAACCATTCTTTATATGTTTTATAAAGATAAATATAGATATAGATATAAATATAAATATAAGTCATATTATTGACTGAGTTCTTTTTGTAGCTCCCTAGTAGGGCTCCTGGCAAAAAGTGACTCTAAGGCTTTTCATGGCACAAGGGGTGAGATAAGGAAGAGGAGGAAAATATATATGTATATTGGGAGGTATTTAAATGAGTCTAGGATCAGTTCATTTGCCATCCCAAACTATGGTGAAGGTTCAGAATTGATGGCACCGGCTCTTCCACACCTTATGACCATCTAGGCCAGTGGTGGGATTCAATTTTTTTTACTACCGGTTCTGTGGGTATGGCTTGGTGGGCATGGTATGGCTTGGTGGGCATGGCTTGGTGGGCGTGGCAAGAGAAGGATACTGTAAAATCTCCATTCCCTCCCCACTCCAGGGGAAGGTTACTGCAAAATCCCCATTTCCTCCCAATCAGCTGGGACTCGAGAGGCAGAGAATAGATGGGGGCGGGGCCAGTCAGAGGTGGTATTACCAGTTCTCTGAACTACTCAAAATTTCCGCTACTGGTTCTCAAGAACTGGTCAGAACCTGCTGAATACCACTTCTGGTCATAGCATGAGAGGGAAATAGAGTATAAATGTAGAATTAAGGATTTACTTTGTGTCCCTTCTTTGTCCCCTCTTTGTCTATCAACTTGACCATTCTACCTAAGTGTTTGTTTATCTGAGGTCATTTTTTTCTGCCTTTCTTCCCAAGCATATATGCATGGAGCTTTTTTTTGAAATTCCATGTTGTAGGGAAACAGGTAAGTGCTAAGCTATGCCACTCCCATAATGTATTTCCTGTAAATAAATCTTACTGTTATATTTTAAACCCAGCACGATTAATTATTGGTCAGATTGGATTCCCATTGATGAAAACACACAAACACAGAGACAGAGAGAATGTTTCAAACTCCAACAAAATTTAATACCAGAGTTGCCAGCTTTCTCATAAGACTGAATTGCCAAATATGCTAAATAAAGATATTTCATGTTATAACCTCGAATGGGTAGAATAACTGTAAAGAAAGTTTAAATTTTGAAGTCTGTAGAGATTCTCAGTCATCCAGGTCATGGTTGTCCCAAAGTTGCTTTTTCAGGAGGCAACTGGACTTTCTTGTTTTTTCTTTTGAAAACGTTCCGCTTCTCAACCAAGAAGCTTCTTCAGCTATGACAGGACAGTGGGGAATGGAAGGATTTATATTCCTTGCAGACAGCTGGTAATCTGCATGCTTTTAGAGCAGGGGTGTCAAACTCCACAGGCCGGATGCATCACGCACTGGCCACACCCACACCAGGGGTGGTATTCACTTACTTCGCTACTGGTTTGCAAATGGGAATGCGCGCATGCACAGAGTGTCAAAAGCAGGATTTGATGGGTGAGTGGAGCCTCCCGCAGCTGCCGCTACGAGTTCACCCGAACCGGATAGAACCGGCTGAATAGCATCACTGGCCCACATTCAGTGAAGGAAAAAAAAAGTCACGCTACATCACATGATGCTGCCGTGACAACGTGAGTTTGACACCCCTGTTTTAGAGGGTCATTGAAGTACTTGGAGGTTAATCTGTGTCTTCAGGGTCAGTGGAGTAGTGCTCCTGGTTCCTGAAGTCTGCATTTTTTTCCTCTGGAAAAATCCATTCCTACTCCCACACCATTCAAAGGGTGTTCATCCCAAACTGTATAGCTAAATTTTGAAGTTAAATTTTTAACTTCCTCCACTCTTTTCATGTTGAGAATAGAAAAGGAGAGAGAGGGAGGGAGGGAAGGAGGGAGAGAGAGAGAGAGAGAGAGAGAGGGAGAGAAAGGGAGAGATGTTTTCTTCAATATAACCTCCTTCAAGTTGAGAAGAAATATACCTCTGTTGCCAAGAGAATTTCTTGCTTTCATGAAGGCCTTTCAGAAGCATCTGGCTGGCCACTTTTGTAAACAGAGTGATGGACACTGTTTGTTTGATTGAAATTATTTATATCCTGGAGACTTCCAGAGTGCTTTACAATTTACAAAAATGATAAAAGCATAAATACCATCATTCATAATTTAAAAAGAGCAGCATTAGACACTCAATAAAACAAAATGAAATCACCTCAATAAAACAGAACCCCTGTATTTAAAACAACAACAAGAATAAAAAGAAAATAGTCTATACTTAAAGATTTGGACCTAGATTAAAGATTCACCAGTACTGTAAAGAAAGAAAATGGCACAAGTTTATACTTGCCTTTACAGAGGGAGTTTTTTTACAGCTGGGACAATGTACCAGTGGACATTCTTTACCACTTCACTAACTAAGGTCATTTTGGAATAGCAAGGAAAGGAGAAAAGAGACTCTGAACACCTGGCTATGTTTGTATCAGAAAAGAGCATCTTTCAAATTGTTGAATCCTAATTTGGGCTGCAAAAATCCAGAAGACCACTTGATGTGAGTAGACTTTTCTAATCTGTATTTCTTTGTTGCCTGGATATTTGCACTCCTAATCCTTACCCATTTTGGACTTTGAATGGTGCCAGAAAAGGACTATAGACAAAAATGCTGGCTTGGAACTTATTTGTTAGGGATGTCAATATTGTATTTTTTTTTAATATTAGAGATGACGGAAAGACTTGTGGGATTTTCAATCTCACATGCCAAAAAAAATCTTGACTAGTTACAGCCACTACCAGGCTTAAAGTAGCATGTGAGTGTATGTGTATGTGTGTAATTTGCTGATTTAACTTTAGCAGCAAAATGTTTTGAACTGGCCTTGGAACTGGTGAGCTAGGTCTTAGCGTGTAATCTAGCTGCTATATTTTATATCAAGTGAAGTTTCCAAGTTGCCTTCAAGGATAGCTTCACATATATACAGTACAATGAGATGTTATCACACTGAAGGAATCCTTGGATTGATGCGGTAGAGCCTCTCGTATTTTATTAGAAAACAAAAGCAAAAAATAAAATCCTGCTGACTTGGAGTTTTCATACTTTTGATTGAGAGTCTGGACACAGGGAATTATTTGTAAAAGTCTAGATCAGATATGAACGAGTCCTTTCTTCCGCATTTATTTTTGTTATGTAAATATCATCTGAAATTCATATTTCAGTAGCTCAACACCCTCCTACAACTTCAGGATCCCCAGCACTCACCACCTGTGAGCGAATGCAAGAGAGACAATACTGTATGTCTACCCTTTCATTCAAATCCCCATTGTCTTTTGAAATGGAAGGAATAGTAGACATTTTCAGGGTTAACATTTTAAAGGGAGATTACAGCTTTCTTAATTGTGACAACACATGAAGCAAGTGGACCAAATAACATTATCTTTCAGAAAGAAAGATTATCAAATAAAATAAACATTGATAAAGGAGATTATTTGTAGCTCAGGGTTGAAATGATGGTCCTTAGTGTTCTCTGGTGCACTAATGATGTTACCTAGTTTGGATAATGAAACTTCTGCAAGGAAACAACGAAGCTCAGAGAGCACCAAGGACTCCCCCTCAAAATAAAGACAAGATACCTGAAACGGGAATTATATGAACCAGTGTTTCTCAGCCTTGACCACTTTCAGATGTCTGGACATCAACTCCCAGAATTCCTCAGCCAGCATGGTTGCCTGGGGAATTCTGGGAGTTGAAGTCTACCAATCTTAAATTGGCCAAAGTTAAGAAACACTGATATACACATTCCCTGTTCAATTTTCCTCATCAGAATCTCTCCAGTGAACTAAGTTTTGATTAGAAGGTGGGTTTTTTTCTGTAGTTGGACAAATTTTACTCACTTTATAATAACACATATATTTCAAACAGTGGTGAAATCCAATTTTTTTTTACTACTGGTTCTGTGGGCATGGCTTGGTGGGCATGGTGTGGCTTGGTGGGCATGGCAGGGGAAGGATACTGCAAAATCCCCATTCCCTCCCCACTTCTGGGGGAAGGATATTGCAAAATTTCCATTCCCACCCCACTCTGGGGCCAGCCAGAGGTGGTATTTGCCAGTTCTCTGAACTACTCAAAATTTCCGCTACTGGTTTTCTGAACTGCTCAAAATTTCCACTACCAGTTCTCCAGAACCTGTCAGAACCTGCTAGATTTCACCCCTGATTTCAAATCAAGAAAATATAATGTTCAGGAGAAGAGATTGTTCCCCAGTTAGGGCAGGGATGCCTAAATTTCATCCCTAGAAGGTCATCCCAGGAACCTACTTGATGTTATAATATATATTATAATGTGAAGTTCAATTTTTTAATGGGACACTAGGACAAAATAATTAAATATACCACTGTACAGAATATATTACCATATTTGTTTTATTTTAATTATATTAAATTTGGGTAGGATTCTAGCTTCATTTACTTTTGGAGACTGGCCCAACATTTCATTGTCAACTCATCTTTATTGAAATGTAAACATTATATAGGTACTTAGCCTGGAATACTCCTATTCATGAGCGAGAATAGCTACATCTATACAATTTATGAACTATCCATGATTAAATATACTGATTGTTCAATTAAAATTTTCAATTCTTCTTCTTCTTCTTCTTCTTCTTCTTCTTCTTCTTCTTCTTCTT
>WNWU01000006.1:16409971-16456458 GCA_012654045.1 Ptyas mucosa
ATGTATATGTATATGTATATGTATATGTATATGTATATGTATATGTATATGTATATGTATATGTATATGTATATATAAAACCTGTAATGTATCTGTAAAATGACTTTTTGATCAGGTGTGATTTTTTAAAATTTAGAAATTTAAAGTAATTTTTTCTTTAATAAAATGCTTCCTTTCTGACAGTTAGAACAATTAATAAGTGGAACAACTTGCCTGCAGAAGTTGTGAATTCTCCAACACTGGAAATTTTTAAGAAGATATTGGATAACCATTTGTCTGAAGTGGTGTAGGGTTTCCTGCCTGGGCAGGGGGTTGGACTAGAAGACCTCCAAGGTCCCTTCCAACTCTGTTATTCTATTTCTATTTCTGTCAATATTTAGATATTGACATCCCAAAAGATATTCAAGAGTTAAAGAAAATAAATTATGAAAAGCTAAAGAAAGATATAAAAGATAAAATAGATAAATATGAGAAAGTAAAATTATCATGGTTCGGAAGAATTGCAAGGATAAAAATGAAAGTTTTACCAAAAATATTTTTTTTTTTGGATGATCCCAATTAAATTTTCGGATCAAGAATTAGAGCAAATACAGAGGTTGCTGGAGGTGTATTGTAATGGAGGCAAGAGAGCAAGAATAGGAAAAGCACTGTGGTATGAACCATTATAAAAGGGTGGGCTGGATCTTCCAAATGTTAAAAATTATTGGGTAGCTAATCAATTAAAAGTGGTCCCAGATATTATAGCAGTAACTAGAGTTTTAATATGGAGGGATGTAGAGTTGAAAGAATTAAGGAAATTGGTGATACTATAGAAACATATTGGTTTAAAAAGGATATTTAAAAAATTGCTAGGAGGATTCAAAATCCTTTTTAAAAAAATTTGATAGAACTATAGAATAAATGGAGATATCGGTTAATGCCAGGAATTTCTCCTTTAACACCGCTGGTGGAAATGGAAAAATTCCCTAAGATTGAATTGAAGGATTGGATTAGTAAACTAAAAGAAAATCAGATATATAAATGGGAAGACTGGAAGAACAAGATAAAGAATATAACACAACTAAAGAACATTTTAGTGGATGTTAAAGTAAATTGGTTGAATTTAATACAATTAGAGAAATGGATAAAAGTGGAAGAAAGATTAGAGGAGAAAGATAGACAGTTGACAAAATTTAAAATGATTATAAAAGAATGTGAGGTGAATGAAGAATATATAGGTAAAGGAAGAATTGGGAAAATATATAGAATATTAATTGAATTAGAAGAGCAGGCAAAAGGTTTAAAATTAATTTGGGAATCAGATTTAGGAGAAATAAATGACAACAATTGGAAAAACATTTGTAATAGAACAGTATATAAAAATATGTCAGTTAGAATTAAGGAAAATGGATATAAAGTGATATGAAGGTGGTATTTAACACCACGTAAACTAAATCAAATAGATGGTAAATATACAAATATATGTTGGAGGTGCAAGAAAGAGGTTGGAACTTATAAACACATGTGGTGGGATTGTGATAGTTCACAAAAAATATGGGACATGGTGTTTAGAGAAATTAGAGCACTATTGAATGTAAATGTCACCGAGAATTGCATTATTGTTACTGATGGAACAATGGATATAAATGAAACAAAAAAAAGAAATGACTCTAAATTTGATAATGGCAGCTAGATTAGTGATGGCTAAGTACTGGGGACAAAATTGGGATATTCAAAGAAATGAATGGTATAATGAAATTTGGAACATGGCAACAAACAATAAATTAACAGCAGAAATTAATTTTTAAAAAGGGATGATTAAAACAAACAATTATAATGAAATATGGGAGGATTTTATAAAATCAGTGTTGGTAGAAGGCAAAAGGAATAAACCTACTCAAGAATATATGCTGTTTGGAGGGGATAAGGGCACATTCAGAATATATTGTATATTTTTTAGCTGTTATAGAAGAATATATAAGGGGGAAAAATGGTCTCCGGGGGTGGGGGTGCACTGTATTTGATTTTTCTTCTTTTTTGTATTTAGATGTGTATGTCTATGTTTGTACTGTTTGCATTAGTTATATGTAAAATAAATTTTAAAAATGTTCAAAAAAATGCTTCCTTTCTCTTTGAGGAAAATGTGTTTTTTGAGTTGGCTCTTGTGAACAGGCAGGTGTCGGTCTCTTTAAGCACAGACTCTCCTCTGCCCAGAATGATTTAGGACTTTATTGCCCAGCTTGTAATTTCTTTATAGACCTTATAGATCATCTTTCTAAATCTGCGGTGCGGGAAAAGAACTTTTGTTCCCGGACAAAGGGACCTGGGAAAGGGGCACTGTTTTGCTCCTCACAGGTGATGGGGTATGTACAAAGAATTTACTAGATAATGGCTTCCCGGTCTTCAGAACAGATGGTGATGGCCCTGTTGCTAGGATAAGGCCTAAAGAATTTAGTTTTTAATTCCATGTTATTGGTCTCAGCCCCATGAATATCCCTGGGTTTCCTGAGGCAAAAACAGGGGGAAAAAATACCCAGACAAGAAAAGCAACCCACAGATGGAGAGAGCCAAAGAGAGACCAAGGAAGGAGGCAGATTGGTCAATAGAAGCTGTATGGAAAATGTCGGCTCAGCTGTCTGCAGTTTACCTGGATCTGAAAGGCAGGCAGGCAGGCAGGCAAGAAAAATTAGTTTGGCAGCACAGCCGGGACTTTAGTGTTACAGACAACACAGAGAAAAAAAAGTATTCCTCCTCATTGAAAGGTGATGGCCTCCCTTATTGAAGATAAACCTGTTCCTGAAGACTCTGGTTCTCCCCAAGAATAAGTTTGCAACAACATTTCACATGCATTCAGAAAAAAGGCAGGTGTCCCAAGAGTGAGTCTGCCTTTGTATGGGTGTATGGTCTTCTTAAAATGGAACATGGCTTACTGCATAGATGTATCCCTATGGGATGTATATGGAGTGTGTGTGTTGTATATGTGTGTAGGGGATGGGGGTGTATGAATTTATATTGGGAGTAGGACAGGGGTGGGTTCTAAATTTTTTTACTACCGGTTCTGTGGGCGTGGCTTGATGGTCATGTGACAATTATTTAGGATTTAGCAGAGGTACTGGTCTACCAGGCTTTTAACTGCTTGCAGAGCTGTACCAATCTACCCATTTATTTTTGCAGGCACTGATCTACTCATGTATTTTTGCAGGCACTGGTCTACCCATTTATTTTTTCAGGCAGCGGTCTACTCATTTGTTTTCTTTTACCACTGATCAGCTGTAGGGTGGCCCTTTGAAGCCTCCTGGCAACAGTTTAAACTGTTTTTTTTCCCTCTAGCCATCAGCTGGGACTCAGGAGGCAGCAATAGATTGAGGGTGGGGCCAAATAAAAGGTAAGAATAATGCGGGTGGGGCGGGGTTGGCACGGGAGGGGGCAGGGGGCAGAACCGGTTCAGTGATGTCATATCATCACCCTACCGGCTCGGGAGAACCAGGCCAAACCAGGAGGAACCCACCACTGAAGTAGGAAAAAAGAGATTTATTATTTGATAATTCATCTTCTTCCCAAACCTTGCATGTTCAGCCTTTTATTTACAAGAAAGTCACTAGGTTGCCATTCATTACAAATAGCAGTAAATAGGGCTGAGCTGCCTTTTCTAAGAATATTGTTTGCTATGAATAAAATCCCAAACTGTTGTAGCTTTTCATACAGAACATTACTTTCATTCCTGCATCACTTTCCCATCTCTCTCTCTCCCTGTCCCATTCTCTCTCACTCACTCTCTCACTCACACACACAGACAGAGAAATCTTTTCTTTTTTTAATTCTTTTGACACCTTTGAATTCAGTTGACTTCTGTTGAATGATTCTAGGCAGGCATCTCAGCAGCATTAAAGAAGTGGTTTGACAGAGCCCTTTCCCTGGATGCCTTCTTGATTTCCCGTCTTAACCAACAGCCACTTGGTGATTACCAAGTGGTACCCCCTTTCAAAAGCTAACCAGATAACTACTCCTGCTCAGTTCGGGTCAGCTAGGAACTATCCCCTCTTTTTGCTTTCCAGTTTTAGAAATTCTCAAATAAATTCTCAAATAAAGTTAGTTGTTGAGATTGTTGATTAACATGACTGCCATGTCTGGGCAGCAAAAATGGGGATGACCATTAGATGGCAGCAGTTACCATCTTCTTGTGTCTCTTTGCTGACAAAGATTTTTGCAGCCCTTAGACACCAACCTTCACATGGTTGAACAATTATGGTACTCCATCAGAATTTTAAACAGCAGAAGTAATGATTTCATGCAAGATTATTTCTGGGTAATCATATAATCATTTGGACAATCTAAAACTATTGTCTTGCTGTTCAGGTTTTTTTTTTTAAAAAACCTTACATTATCAGATATTTCTACTACATAGCATGATACAATATACTCTGAACATGATAGCAAATATTATAGCCTGCTTTCATTTATCAATTAGTTAGGATGTCATTAAATTAGCACTGTAATTCCTAGTATGGCCCCCAGGCACCAATATACATTGCCGTTAACACCTCTGAAGTTCCTGGCTCCACCTGACTTTTTATGACCCACAAACATACTTTTAATTAAAACATAGGAATCTGGAACATTGTAAAGCAAGTCACTAGCCTCTAACATCCATTTTATTTCCAAGCATGTGGCTCCTGAGCTTTCTTGGAAAATAACAATGATCAGCAGCTATAAAGCATTGCTTTGCTTAAAAATAATAACACTTTGCTTAACAATATTACACTTGCTCAGCCTAGGAACAAAGATAAACACATAAAGGGACAAGTATGGTTTATCTGGTGACATCTCCTCTTGCCTGCTTTGGCGAAGAGGGTTTCAGAATTATAAATGGGTCCACCAGCCCTCAAAGTTTCAATATTTCTGAATTTTGATTACAAACAGTCTAATGTAGCAAACCTTCCAACCTACTTTCTAATGAAATATTAGCCCTAGGCAAGTATTTTCCTGTTTATGTAATGGCTCCCCCCCCCCTTCTGTATTGGAGTATTTTAATTGATTGTAGCTTTTTAATGTTATTTTTATATGTACTATTTGCTGCCCAGAATTATGTATTTAACTATATACCAATATAACTATATTTTATACATTTTTAAAATAAATAAATAGATTGAAGGAATTGCATTTTCATTATTGGTGAAGCTCGCCTTCAGATTTCGAGACATCTGGCATGTTTCGCTTAGAACCCAGAGAAGACTTCTTGTGATCAAGAAGTATTTCTTTATGGCAAACAACATGATCTTTGCATAATTCTATACAGACTATGCTAATTGAGGTAACTTATCTCAGTGTAGATATTGCAAGGAAGAGGCTTAATTAAAAACAACAACAACAACAAAACAACGTTAAAATGTAGGGATTGGAAGGGATCCTGGAGATCATTTAGTCTATCCTTAGCCATTGCCCAGTGCAGGAATCGCCCATGACAATATTTATCACAGATAGTCATTTAGCCTTTGTTTTAACATCTCCATCATAGGAGAGCCTATCATATTCAGAGGCAACTTGGTCCTTTCAGGGTACTTGCTTTTAAGTTTTCCTCAGTGGTGGAATTCATATTTTTTTACTACCGGTTCTGTGGGCGTGGCTTGGTGGGCATGGTGTGGCTTGGTGGGCGTGGCAGGGGAAGGATACTGCAAAATCTCCATTCCTACCCACTCCAGGAGAAGGATACTGCAAAATCTCCATTCCCACCCACACTCCAAAGGAAGGATACTGCAAAATCCCCATTCCCTCCCCACTCCTGGGGGAAGGATATTGTAAAATCTCCATTCTCACTCCACTCTGGTGCCAGTCAGAGGTGGTATTTGCCGGTTCTCCGAACTACTCAAAATTTCCACTACCGGTTCTCCAGAACCTTTCACCCCTGGTTTTCCTGATATCCATTCAATTATACTTCCTTATAATGTAAACCCATTGTTTCCTCTCCTGTCTTCTGGAACTACTCTAAACAATTCTTATGTGTTTTCTATATGAAATCCTTTAAGGTGCTTTAAGACAACTATTGTATCTCCCCCTCAATTTTCGCCAAGCTAAACATAGCCAATGCTTCCAACTGTTCTGCATATGTTTTCTAGTCTAAGTCTTTAATCATCGCCTTTGTTCTCCTCTGGACATGCTTCATTTGTCAATGTCCTTCTTAAAATGTAGTGCTGGATTCAGTATTCTAGGTGCAGTCTGACCAACAAGAATAGAGAAGAACAATGACGTCTCTTGAACTTAACTTTTGTTGATACAACCTAGGCCTACATTTTGGAGTAACACAATCTTGACTTATGTTTAAGTGGTGATCCACAATGACGCCCAGATCCTTTTCACATACTCTGTTGTCTTGTATGGTCCTTTCCATACTGTACTCAGTTTTTTCCTACAAAAAATGTAGGCACTTGAATTATCACTATTGAAATTCATCATGTTTTTTTTTCATTGTTCCCACCTTTTGAGAGCCACCTGAATCTTGATATTGTCCCAAAGGTAGATTTTCAAAAGGCAATTGGACTTCCTTTGTTTTGCTTGAAGACGTTTCGCTTATCATCCAAGAAGCTTCAGAACTGAAGAAGCTTCTTGGATGAGAAGTGAAAAGTCTTCAAGCAAAATTAAACAAAAACGGTTGTGTTTTGGAAAAAAAGCACCTTTGGGAGAACCTTCAGTGGCTTCATAGTCAGAGAAAGAAACTTAGGAAGGACTTTCCCTAATTGATCAAGCAGACAAAAGTGGCAGTGGGGAGTTTGTATTTTCAGACTTGCGAGTTTAATGTTAGCCCTCCCAGGTAAACCAATCGAAAATTTTCCGCCCTCTGATCTTGTAATCTTTAACGTGTTAAATACAAAGCAATCCTCAATGAGTTCAATTGTGCTTATTCCCAAATGTTTATGGGATTCACTAATCTATGCAGAAAGGCATGAATAGGATTGCACCAATTGTGAACTACTCAGAATCCTTTCAAGGCCCTTCTTAGGAAAGCACCGTATTTCATTTGGACTACCTTTCAAAACCCCTTTATAAAAATTCCATTTGTATTAATGCTAATACATTATATTATTCATTTTCTGTTCCACTTGTTTTCAAAGGAAAAGCACTCTGCTAAGGAACACTGTCAGGACAGGAGCCAGTATTAATAATTCTAAATTTATCCAACCTTTCTACACCTACTGTACACCTTAATTTTCATTATTTCAATTTCTCCCCCTCCCACATTAAAACAAAAGTTGCCAATGGCACCACTACTTCCCAGGCAATGAAGGAAATATTTGTCTTCCACTGATTTTATTCCTTAAATTTATCATTCATCTTGAAAGTTTCACACACTTGGCATTTTAATTCTTTAAATGGAATGACAGGCACACTTTTCCCAAGCTTGGCCTCAATTCTAAAGATTTATAATTACTATTTTTAATTGATGGAATCAAACTTGGCCCTACTTTGTAGCCTTTGCAGAAAACATACAATAGTTGTTTGGCCAGAAGTACACATCGGTGTTAGGGTATTGTTGGGCCAAATTAACTTAGGTGCTCTTGAGGACAACTCAAGAACTGCAAAGACAGATACTGAGGATCTGCAACAAAACTGGCAGGAGAAATGCAAAACAAAGCAAAATAAAAGGCAAAGAGAACATCAATGTGCTTGAGAAAAAAATATTCTGCCCAATGGACAAATAGGGAAAATTAACTTAACCACTGTCTCACTTTGCAACATAAATTTGGGCTCAATTATGGTCGTACATTGAAGACTATCTGTACATGATTTCTATTTTGTTGAATTGAGACTAGTGAGGCATATCTCATTTTTGGAACAAGGAAACTGTGAATGTTGAAATGGAAAACTCAGGTCTGGCTTTATCTATTGTAGCACCTTAGGCAAAATCACATTCTAGCACTCCTGATGGTTTGGCTAAAAAGGATTTTCTTCAGAATTTTAAAACAAGGTGCCCTCTTGATTCTATTTTCTTCAAGGTTTAGAACTTTACTCTTACAGTTTTCAGCCTTTGGTATTTTTTTCTTTTTTTGCACATTTACTGTGTGATCCATAAAAAATAATGTTAATTACACTAGCACCCATTGTTATCACATGGCAACGATTCTGTGAAATTATTTTTAACTCTTGATTTGTCATTACTGCTTTTCCAGGTGTAATTTTGATAAGCTGATAATCACATGACTGACCCGCTTAATACTTTCCTATCAGACTTTTCTCTTGTTTCAGTAATATCAACAGGTTCCCGAGGTCCGTAGCTCTAATAAAAATTTCTTTTTTTCTTGTGACTTGCAACATCTGCTTAGTACAAGACGCGGTTCACTACCATTTGACCAACTTTGTGAGTAAATGCTTTCAAAAAGCATAAAAAGAAAAAAAATCTTTAAAAAAATATTTTTTATTAAAACTTGTAAACAAGTAGATAAAAAACTAACACAAACTAATAGGTAGTTAGCAGGGAAAAAGAAAAAAAAAGAAAGAAATCAAAGAAAAAGCAAAAAGAGAAAAAGTTAAGAAATATAGAAAAAAAAAGGAAAAAGTATAAAGTGGCTTCCAATATTCTTCCCAGCAGTTATAAATACAAATATATTTTAATGTTTCTCTCTAATGTTACTTCGTATTACTTTTCTTTCTATAACCTATCCTATCTAATCATCAAACCATAAGTTCATTTTCTTTAATTTGTCCCCAAAAGTCCATAAGAGGCTTTCAGTCAAGGGAAAAAAAGGTCTAAAGCAACAAGGAAAGATTTTATACTCATATTGGAAGAATTTTCATATACTTTATGGAAGTAATATTTGGAAACCTTTTCGGTTTTAAAATTTGCCGCCTTAGTAACTATTGGCTAGGCCTGGAATCAGCCCTGTAACAATGCCCATAGTGAAAACAATTGAAATTAATCATTAGGATTCTAAAATCTGCCATCACTATTTCTCCCTTCCGCATTTCATTCTTCTGTTTCGTTCCACTTTCTTCTTTGTATACCCTTCCTTTGTGTATAATATCTTCTTCTTAGCCACATTATCTCTTTCTTCTCTGGTTTTACTGCATGATAGCTGTTTGTATAGATATTAATGGAAATATTACAACGTAACATCGTATTGAAGACAAAACAGTTTCCTGAACAATATGCTATCTTATAAAATACTAGGGTGCTCCTCCCCCCAGTAATTATTAATACTGGACAGCGGTCATTATTCTAATTTTTTTAAAAAGGCGGTTTACGATTTATTATGTTATTCTGTAGTTTAAGGCCCTGCCTAATCTTTTCTGCTTTGTATCCTAGAAACATCTGAATTGTGTTTGGTTTGGGAGTTGAGAAAAGGCTTTCTCAGTCACTGTCCTCGGGCTTCAGAATTCCCTTGGTGAAGAAATTCACTTTTCCCCTCTTTGATTGTGTTCCACTATCATGTACAAATCTTTCTCTTCCGGCAAGCAATCAGCCTTCTGAATTGCTGGCTTTTAACTTCTTGGCTGAAATACTTTCTGAACTTTTTTTTTTTTTTTTGAGGCTTTAACTGGCTTCTGCCCTTCTTTTCCCTCCTCTCCTTTAAAACATTTATTTCTCCTTTTAACTTTTCTGTACTGGGATGGTTGAATAGTTTAACTTGTGCTGTTAAGACAGATATAAAGGTAGAAGAAAAATATTTTAAATGATTACTTCATTTGTTATTATGCGAAGCCTGAAAAGTACAGATGAAAATTCATTCAAAGTCCATTGTTGCCCTCCGTATCAGGGGTGAAATGCTCCCGGGTCGGACTGGATCACCCGATCTGGTAGCGATGGTGGCAGGTGGCTCGGAGAACCAGTAGCAAAAATCCCTGCCTACCCGCCATGCCCAGCTGAGCCACGCGATCATCAGAGGCTTTTTTTTTTACTTTTAAAAGCATTTTTTCTACAACCTCTTCAGCTGAAGATCCCAGCTGAGTTGCCTGATTGTCAGAGGCTTTTTTGTCTTTTAAAAGCAAAAAAAAATGCTTTTAAAAGAAAGCAAAAGCCTCTGATGATCAGGCAACTCAGCTGGGATCGTCAGAGCCTTTAAAAAGCATTTTTTACAACCTCTTTGGCCAAAGACATTGTAGAAAAAAATGCTTTTAAAAGTAAAAAAAAAAAGTTGGCCACGCCCACTCAGTCACATTACCCCCCCCCACCAAGCCATGCCCACAGAACCCATAGTAACACATTTCACCACTGCTCTGTATAGTTAATATACATTATGAGAAACAGTGGTGAAACATTACCCTAGGATTGTGATGGCAAACCTATGGCACGTGTGCCAGAGGTGGCACACAGAACGCACGCCGTTGCCCCAGGTCAGATCTCCATGGCGTTTCTTTCATGAGCTTCTGTTTCCCTGTAAATGACGAAACAGAAGCTCAAGAAAGAAAAAGATCTTACCACTTGCCATGCTCCTAGTGTTGGGATGCCATGCCTTCCGCCGGTCAGCTGGTCTTCGGGTCTCTGCTACGCGTGCACACATGTCTGCCCATGCGCATGTGCATGTCTACGCACGTGTGCATTTGCGCACACATACACCTTTCAGTTTGGGCATGTGCACACATGCACACTTTGGGCACTCAGTGTCCAAAAGGTCACCATCACTGCCCTAGGACCACACGCAGCTCTGAAAGCCTTAGGTGCTATCTCAGAGACCGCCAAAAGTAACTAGCAAAGGGTGGGTTTTATGACATAAAAAGGGAAATTATTAAACATATGATTAGAGAGGAACCATATGAACTTCTTTTAATTTACTTAAATTTAGGTGTAAGTGAAAATAAATCTCAAGTGTTGGTTTTCCACTAATGCCACTTGGTACTTTTGTAAGCATGGCACCTGGTAGGGTTCATAGCCTGCCAGAATTTATGCTCCAAACAGATCAATTTTACAAAAGGTTGGGACTCAGGAATATTACACCGTGAGGGCCATCATTAAGCTGATTAGGCTTTTAACAGACACACAGACACAAATACACACATAAAACAACAGTATCTTTGGTGCCCATGTCCTGATCTTAATGTAGTGAAATAATTTTAGGATTATTGTGTTGCAAAGCATGAATGTAAATATGAAAGAAAAAAAAAAGAATCTGATACATAAGGTAAAGGTAAAGGTAAAGGTTCCCCCATACATGTGTGCTACTCATTTCCGGCTCTAGGGGCGGTGCTCATCTCCGTTTCTAAGCCAAAGAGCCAACGCTGTCTGAAGACGTCTCCATGGTCATGTGGCCGGCATGACTAAATGCCAAAGGCGCACGGAGCACTGTTACCTTCCCACCAAAGGTGATCCCTATTTTTCTAGTTGCATTTTTTAACGTGCTTTTGAACTGCTAGGTTGGCAATAGCTGGGACAAGTAACAGGAGCTCACTCCATTATGCAGCACTAAGGATTTGAACTGCTGAACTGCCGACCTTCTGATCGACAAGTTCAGCGCCTTAGCCACTGAGCCACCACATCCCCCAATCTGATACATACTATGGAGCAAAGTCTAAATATCTAGAGTTCTAGTAGAATGTTCATAATCATTCAGGTACTAGATTTTGCTAGGAACTTGATACATCTTCTCTTTTACTGCATGATTGGGATTACAGAAGCAAGAAGAGTCTCTGCATCTGTAAGTCCTGGCACACCATATTGGAAGGCTGCAAAAAGGCTCTATGTTCCTGATCTTAAGGAGGGCAGTGCTACTCTGAAAAGGGTGGTAAAACATGTGATAATGGATAATTAAACTATTTTTGCACTGGCCCTTACTAATTAGCTTCAGTCTCCATATATTGTGTGGCTCCAACTTTCCAAATCAGCGAAAAGATCTAGGGATAGTGCTTACCTGGGCTTGAAAAGAGAGATGACTAGAAAATTACAATGTTCTGTTATATACAAATAATACAATAAAATAGAACTGATGTTGACGAGCGGCCTATATATAATGAAATGCTCTGTCTCAAATCCTCAGAGAAGTATCTCAGATCCAGGCAGCAATAAGGTCCCAGCATCACTTGGGACCTCCTAGATTCTCTGCCCCACTTGATCATGATTATATAAGTAGTTAATTAAAATAAAAACCAAATAAATACTAGAATGCTTCCAAGGAAGGGATTGTGCTTACGGACCTTGAAGAACTGTCTATATTTTTATGCAGTAGGAGACTGGCAACATGTGAACTGGGACCCGGTTCCTGCTGACTCCTTGGGCAGTTGAGTAGGGTCTGAACAGAGGGATGGTAATTGTTTCCTTCTGGGAGATGTGATACCACTTACCTTTAAACAAGCAATGATTTAATCCCTCAAAGAATTCATCTGTTGCATGAAATCCAAGTGTATTTTACTATCCCAAGGGCAAAAGTCTTCTGGGCCCAATTCAGGCTGGTGATTTTTTAAGTAGAACTATAAGTATTTTTAACCATAAAGTCATGCATGGCATAGCACTAGGACAGTGATGGCTAACCTTTTTGTCGTCGCGTGCCAAAAGTGGGGGGAGCGTGGGGGGTCACAGGTGCCTGTGCCCACATCCATAAATCAATGCGCCCCACCCTTCCGTGCATGCGCGCATGACCCCCCCAGACTTTCCCCCTGCTTTTGGCACGTAATGGCACGGTGGGCCCAGTAGGTCCATTTTGCCCCCCTCCCCAGGCTCCAGAGGCTTTCTAGGAGCCTGGGGAGGGCAAAAACAGCCTTCCCCATCCCCCCAGAGGCCTTCCGGGGGCCGGAAACAGCCAGTTTCCCGACTTCTGGTGGGACTGGAAGGCCTGAAAATCAGTTGGCCGGTGTGCGCATGCGCGCTGGAGCTGAGCTAGGGCAACACTCGCATGCCCACCAATATGGCTCCGCGTGCCACCTGTGGCACCCGTGCCATAGGTTCGCCATCACGGCACTAGGATATATTAGGGATCACTTTACCATGATTCTGCCTATCTGGTTGAAATACTAGGAGTCTCTGCCCATGTGATTCTGTTCATATAGTCTTATAATTTTATTTTATTGTAGTAAAATATCCCACCTTTATTTATTTTTTAAATAAATAACTCAAGGTGGCGAACATATGCAATACTGCTTCCTCCCCTTATTTTCCCCACAACAGCAACCCTATGGGATGAGTTGTGTTGAGAGAGAGTGACTGGGCCAAAATCACTTAGCTGGCTTTCAGGCTAAAGTAGAATTGGTTTATCTAGTTGGGTTTTCTGTCTGATTTGCCTGGGAGGGCTAACATCAATCTTGCAAGTCTGAAAGTACAAACTCCCCACTGCCATTTTTGACTGCTTGATCCATTAGGGCAGGTCCTTCCTAAGTTTCTTTCTCTGACTGTTAAGTCACTGAGGGTTCTCCCAAAGGTGCTTTTTGGTGGATTTTATTTTTATTTTTTTATTTGATTTATATGCTGCCCTTCTCTGGAGACTCAGGGCATCTTACAATGCGTTAAGCAATAGCCTTCATACTTTTGTATATTTATACAAAGTCAGCTTATTGCCCCCTCAAACTGGGTCCTCATTTAACCTACCTTAGAAAGGATGGAAGGCTGAGTCAACCTTGAGCCTGGTGAGATTTGGATTTACAGTAATTGCAGACAGCTGGTGTTGATCACTATGTTTTAGTCTTCTGAGCTAAACCAGGCTGAAGCTTCTTGGATGAGAAGCGAACTGAAGAAGCTTCTTGGATGAGAAGTGAAACATCTTCAAGCAAAATAAAGGAAATCCAGTTCTTTTTGAAAAATTATCTTTGCGACAACCATGACCTGGATGACTGAGAATCTCTATAGACACTGGGGATTCCTACCTGGCTTCTCTGACGGTTTCCTAGGCATCATCTTTTTCTCTTGTCGCCAAGGCCATCCACACATTCCATTATACCTCCTGGTCTGAACGTCCAATAAAAATAGACAGATCTTTAGAATCCCACAAGGGTGAGGCCATCTCTGGAGGTATGTGTTCCACAAGGAATGCCAAGGCTGCCACAGAGAAGGCACATCTCCTGAATGCAATCAGAGGTGTGTTTTACTAAAGGGCATCTGGAGCATGCCCTCTCTGCTAGATCTGGTGGAGGGAGCTGAGACAATGGGAAAAAATGGAGCAATAGAACTGAGCATTAGAGACGTGCAAGTGATTGGCTAGAACAGCAGGACCTCCTGTTCTCATTACACTTGCAGGTTCCATTTGTCCCATTTTGTGTAACAGAATCCTTGTAGATTTAGTTGTCTTTTTTATTTCATCAGCTGGCAGTGGAGCAAACATTTTTTTTTTTTTAGTGACTGAAATAGAGAAATCATATTTCAAAAGACTTCCACGTTTATTCATTAAACAGGAATTCTGTACAGCATATTTATAGAAACAGAAGAGCTAGGCCTTAATTTTCATTCCTAAGAAGGAAGGAGACATAGCTCACCAAATAAACCTTAGATAAAAGGAAACATACATTTTTCTTGTACATTTGATGATATTCCAACACATTTGCCACAGATTTCTTTCTCTCTAAAGGGAAGATCTTAATATATTTAGTGTTCTGATATCTCTTCAGTAGTTAGAAATGTTGCAGAAAGTGGTTATTAATAAATCATTAAAGGCTCTCATCACATCTAGCAGCCTGGCTTCTACACTGTGTGTGTGTTTTTTTCTCTCTTTTGCTCTACAGAAATTCTTTCTAACAAAACCCACAAAAAGAACTGTTATAATGGACTAGCCTTCAAAAATGAAGAAAAATGTACTCCTCAGTTATATTCTATTTTAATGCTCTCCACCCCGCCTCAATTTCTTGTTGCTCAGAATATGTAACATCTTGCATTAACAGCTAAGTTAATCTTACATTAAGATTTGATCTTTATCAAAATCTGTGGCAATAACTCTCATAATTAGGACTTGGCCTGTCAATCTGTTAAAGAAGTTTTACAGTATCGTCTTTTAATGATTATTTTATTTAGCGATTAATTAATTGGCTAAAAGTTGTACATTGTTTCTGTCCAGTAAATTTATATTAAATGTTCCCAAGGATAGTCTCTTTTTCATCTTCAAGTTTGAGATCATTAGATTTTTTTTTTTTGCTTGCTGAGTAATCTTCAACATAGTAAAGTTGGATATGTTCCTGGCTCCCACCCCCCAATTTTTTAATACATGGAACACCTGACAAGGAAGAAACATTACAATTCTGGATGCTGCTATGGGACAATCCAGGGGTGAAATGCTACTGGTTCGCACCAATTCAGGCTAACCGGTAGGGGCAGTGGTGGGTGGTTTGGAGAACCGGTAGCGGCAGCAGCATGAGGCTCCGCCTACCTGCCCGGACATCGTTACTTCCTGGTTTTAAGCATGCACTTCCAAATCGGTAGGGAAGATAAGTAGATTTCACCCCTGGGACAATCCCAAAAAAACACAAGAAAGCAGTGTAAAGAGGTGGATAAGAATAAAAAAGAAGCTGAAATGAAAGAACTTCTAAAAACAGCAGAAATAGTGGAGAAAAAAGCAAAGAAGATAAAGCATTGGTCAACACTGGGTGAAGATGAGCTGCATGGTTTTGGATTGTAACATCTGGCACCCACTTATTGCCAAGCAGTTTAACAACATATTGCAAGGAGAGGAAATTGAAGTTTTGGTTAACGTTTGGCAAAACCTACCTGATAATGAAAAATCCAGCAAACGTGATGACACCAGACAACTAAAGACCAATTACCTGCTTACCAACAACTTTCAAATTGTTTATATGTTTCCAGTCCAACAGCATCTAGTTGAAAACAAGTTCTTTCCACCCTGAGCAGAAAGGAAGCTGCCTAAATGGCAGAGGGACAAAAAGTCAACTTCTAAGTGAAAAGATTATTTTGGAAAATTGCAAGAGAAAGAAAACCAATTGAATGTAGCTTGGATTGATTACCAGAAGGCATTCCACTCCTTGTCACACAATTGAATAATCAAGTGCATAGAAACAACAGGAATCAGTAGAGACATCAGAAGATTTCTGCAAAGATAAATGGCACAATGGAAGACATGGTTGCTAGTCAATGGTGATCAACTGGGAGAGGTTAATATCAAGAAAAGTGTCTGTCAAGGAGACTCGCTGTCTCCACTACTGTTTGTCACTGCATGGATTCTTCTGTGAACAATACTGAATAACTCACGCCATGGGTATCAAACATCAAAAAGGTCTGCTAGGCTATCCCACTTCCTATACATGGATGATCCGAAGTTGTATGGAAAAACCACCATCAGAAATAGAACTGTTGCTCAACATTGTCCATGTAGCCAGTCAAAATATTGCAATGGAGTTTGGACTGGACAAAGGTGCTATTCTCACCATCAATAATGGAAAACTAGGGAAAACTGAAAGAATCAAGATCTGGCTGACTGTGTGACAAACCATACTACTACTACTACTACTACTACTACTACTACTACTACTACTAATGGCTTGTGCATCGCCTAGTTCACAACCTTCTCTCTGTGCTCTTTTTGATAGCTGGTTCTTGGGCTGATCAGTCTAGTAGTCATTTCTAAAGTAATAAACATGTGCACTCTGCTCCTCGTCATAAAAGAAACAAGCCTTTTCTCCTTTACCTCAGAAGCGGATGAGACAAAGAACCAGAATTTTATCTCTGTAATTTTCCTGTATTCAGGTTTCTCATTTGTATTCTCATCTGTGAACTGTTCAAACTTGTGACAATGTTGAATAAGTGGTAGTTACAAATGGTCCTTGGAGTTTGAGTTGATGTAGTATCTTCCTGTGGCTGCCATCTTCAACCTTTCCTGCTGGTTTCTGCCAAGCAGAGTCAGTAGGAAAGGTGACAAGAAGTAGAGAACTTGCTGGAAGTTTGTCATTAATTCTTCGTAATCTCCTTTATTATAAATTTCACTAACCAGAGCTATGAAAGGATGCATGGCTTCTAATACAGGTCAGAACTGTCCGATTTTCTCATATGGACACAATCCTTACATGGACAAATATACAAATCCAGATGTAATAAAATGGTGTATTCTTCTGTCTCTTGAGTTGAATATACTCCACCCCAGCATTTCTATCTCCACTGGTCAATTTAAGGGATGGGAAGTAAGGCCTTTGGTTTACAGAATGAGGGATTATAGATTTCATAGAGGCTTCTGGTCTATTTTTAGTTCCATAATTTAAAGACCTTATCCTCTAGAAAACTGTTCAAAAATAATAACAAAGAGGCTATAAGAAAAGAAATAGAAGTAGTGGGGTATGTCATCCACCATGATGAAATCCCAGGTGGCTAGTCCGTGCAGTTGAGCTGTGTCTCAAGGTACAGAGGAGTATGAAAAATATCTGGGATCATAACCAAACTCCATGAGAGAGAGAAAAACATCTTCAGTATGGCAGCTTTTGATCCATGGCATTGAATTGGGGCATTCTCCTTAATAATTGCAGTATCTGTTTTCTGTTTCCAAGCGCAGGGTGAAAAAGGAAAGAAAATAAGAACTATCTGATGTCAGTTCCAGCCGAGTGAGTTTGAAGTAAGGAATAATTCTGGTACATCCTTCATGAAATAGGTTCTATGTGATATTATGACATCTATACTTTCAAACTGGGCCAACAGATGGTTAAGATGCTATGTAGTCTTACTTAGGATGAAGATGGGCTTGCAGAATATCTCCGCATCGTGGTTTCTATTAACCCACATTTGTTGAAAAGTTCACAGTTGGCTACATGCAAATAGCGCTCTAAATCATAAAACAATGGCTGGGTTCAATGCATCTGCTATCCTAAAACTAAATGAGCCATAGTACAGCTTAGCATCATGCATGAAAACTCAATCAAAAACTGAAGAAATAAGCAAGAGAAAATGGTGCACCCATTGCATCCAATATGAACTCCAAGAAATTATTTCTGAGTATGTACATTATGTAATTTACGATCTCCATCTCAGCTTTATTGGGCTGTGCCAAAAATTTATTTGAGCAAAAATAAGAATTCCTATGTTGCAAATCTGTGACCCACATTGTGGGATCCTTGTATGTGATCAGCACATCAAGACAGAATTATGAATGTTTACATCTTCTGAAACCCTATTGACTACTGGATCTCCGCTAATTACCATATAAGGCCCTACTTGCTATTTACTAGAGACAGACTTTCCTAGGAATTACTACACTGTGAACATAGTGACCTGACTTTTTGTTGGGTACAGTAGTTGTCTGTATGCTACAGGTAATCCTTGACTTACAACAGTTCACTTAGTGAACTGTTCGAAGTTACAACAGCACTGAAAAAAGTGACTAGTGACTTTTTTCATATTTACAGCATCCCCATGGTCAAGTGATGAAAATTCAAACACTAGGCAACTAGGTGCCTATTTATGATAGTTGCAGTGTCCTGGGGTCATGTGATCCTCTTTTGCAGACTTCTGATGAGCAAAATCAATGGGGAAGCCTTGGTCCCCTTAACAACCATGTTACTAACTTAACAACTCCAGTGATTCACTTAACAACTGTGGCAAGAAAAGTTGCATAATGGGGCAAAACTCACTTAACAAATGTCTTGCTTAGCAACAGAAATGTTGGACTCAGTTGTGGTTGTACATCGAAGATTACCTGTATACGGGTCTGTGCTGCAGAGTTATAAGTCAAGTCAGTTTGCTCTGTTGGTCTCCTCAAAGCTGCTGAGATATATGAAGCGAAGATTTCTTCCAAACTGCAGATTCTTGCCTTGCCAACTATATTCCTAACACTCTTTCACATTTATTACAAAGTCGTCCCCAAATTTCCAGCACCAAAGTACGGTGAAGAATATCTCATAAGAAGAATATACATCGCTAGACATCAGTTATGAATGTCTCAGCAACGAAATTCTGCTAGAAACTGGAAGGCAAGAGCTTCTGAGCAGATTGAAAGGAAAAGTGATAAACCAAAGATTGCAACATTGAGCATACAGTGAATGTGACAGTGGACAGAGAGTCTCAGAGAGGCTCTAGGCTTTCTTCCAGCTCCTTGCAAAAAAAAAAAAAAAGCTGAAGAGATTGTAATATAATTTAACCTCTTGCTCAGTTCTCATGCTTTCCAATTGCGCTTGCACAAGAGAAGATCCTGTCATCATGTTTCCATTGTATGCAACTTGTCCCAGGAAAGAATTCTCTTTTCCCCAAAGAACTGCTGGATGCCCCCGTATAAGTTACCTTCTCTGGTCTGAGTTCTTGGGAATTAATTTCTTCATCAGGAAATGCTTCCTGATTTGCAGTTCTGCCTTTCAGTCGTTGCGCCTTTATCTTTTTTTCACATCAGCCGGTTTCCTGCCAGGAGAGTGGTTTAACTGACTGGCTTCCCAGATTAGATTTGGAGAAATCAGCCAATACTGCTTAACGGTTCTCCCCAAGTCATTTTACTGAATGATTGCAGCTACCTGATACAGTCCTGGCACAGGTATCCTTGGTTTTTTTTAAAAGGAAAAATCTGCCTTAGCTGTAGGTAGAAGTTTGCAGTATATTGCCCACATTTTCCAACATCTGATTAAGAGCAATTCAGCAACTGTCTCTGGAAATAAGACCAAGAAATGAACATTATGTACATCTATTAATCTCTTTTCTCTCTCCCCACCCACCCCCACTGGCGAGGCTAAGATAGCTTCATTTTCTTGTTCCAGACTCTCCATAAATACGTGGGCTAGGAATTTATGTCCATTTCTCTCCACGTGAACCTGAATATGTTCTGTTGAACTTGGTCAAGATCCTATTATCATCCCCGATGTTTCCAGTCCGGTGTGTCCAAGTTTCAATACTTCAGCTCTGGAAAGCAGGGGGGGAGACCAAGCAGTGAAAACTAGAAGGTTTGAAAGCCAGTATTGTAAGCAAAATACGACGTCGTCTCCTTTCTGCAATTAATACAGTCGATGTCATAAGGGGTGATTGTTTACTGCAAAGCAGCTCCAGGTGGCCACAAAAGAAACACAATAAACAGTTTTCTGAACTTCTTCAGTGAATCTTAATAATTTCCATAAACAGACAATTTGAATAGTCAATTCCTAGTGTGCTTTTCTCAGAAAGGAGTCGCAGAGATCAAACTTAAAATGCAAGGGCATGTTTAAAAAGTTGTCCTTTTGGTGCCTGCCTCCATCTGTGACTTCGGCTGATGAGCTTTCGCCTTTTGTATGAGCTGCATTGTTTCGTTTTTGAAGTTTGCATGTATCTCAGAGATTTGTCAACTTGCATCTTTTTTTTCCTTTTCCTTTTCCTTTCCTTTCCTTTTCTTTTCTTTCCTTTTCTTTCTCTTTTTTTTTTTCTTTCTTTCTTTTCTTTCTTTCTTTCTTTCTTTTTTTTTTTTGCAGTTCTATATGCAGGATCCTGTCTGCCTGTTTCCTCTATTGCACTATTTTGTTTGTACTACTGTAATCGTTTTGCTGGCCCAGATCTGTGTGGGTGTGCTGGCAGCTTTACAATAAAGTTACATGGGAACTGAGTTAAGGTTGAATATTTATTAGAAGAAGCCATCTGGCGTCAGGCAGTCTGAGGGGGGGGGGGATTCATTTCTTTAGTAGTCTCTCTTCTTTTTTTTCTCTCTCTCTCTCTCTCTCTCTACTTCTTCCTCTCTACCCCTCCCCTCTCCTTTCTAGTTTTCACATTTCACATATGTGAAAAGTAGGACACACGTCTCTCCGCATTCTTTTTTATCCTTCCCACTTACAATCATAAAAAAAATATGTAGCTCTATCTTGCATATTCCAGTCTCTGCCGTATGATTTTGCTTCCCTCTGCTTCTGTCTGCTGTACTAACGCCTTAGTCTCATTCTTCTAGAGGTATTCACTGCAGATGGCAGTGCAAAGTTCTCACAGTTGGTCCCTAGTATTTGGCCTGTGACGCGGCAGCTTTGAATAGTCTTCACTCTGCTATGGTTTGCTAAAGCATTCATCTCCCATCCCATTTCTTGCTTCCCGTCCTCCAGCTGGCAGCCTCATAGAAAAAATAAAATAAAAACAACCCACCATCCCTGTGTGGAGGGTTCAGAAAACTCACGGATCCTCTTAATTAAATAAACTGGCTAGGAGAACTGGCTTGGTATTTTGTCCATTAGAACTGCATCAAGTGGAAAACTAAATTGACCCAAAAGACGCTCACTTCTCCTTACCTTTCAGCTGTTCTCTCTCAGTGTTCTTGACACATAGGCACAACACATATGGAGGTGTCAGGGAACAATATGTCAAATCCTGTCTATTTGTCAATTTTTCTTATCAAGCATTCCACATGAAAGGTGGCTTTTTAACCAGGTGCTTCCCTCTGCTAAAGTTCTCATTGGGTAAAAATATTCGAAGAACCTTAGAATGAGAAAAGCATAATTTTAAAAGGAGGTAGGATTTTGTGGTAAGGACAAGGAGGCATTATATTTTATTTTTCTTTGCTTCTTGGAAAAATTGGCCTGTCCAATCAGAGATGTTCATGGGGAAGGCCAAGATGGCAGTGGCGGCCTCATGGTCAATCATTCGTCACTTTGACTTTGCATGAAACGTTGCATGCGTACAGGAGATAAAAACTTTGTCTGGTTGCAATTGCCACCTTGGCCACTTGCCGCCACCCAATACTGCTTCTCATTCATTTTATGCATCAGAACTCCACCCTCACTTAAAAGCAGTGGTGGGATTCAAATAATTTAACAACTGGTTCTCTGTCCTAATGACCGGCTGGATGGGCGTAGCCATGGTGGGCGTGGCCAGGGGGTGTGACAGGCAGCACTCGGTCTCCTGACCCCCCTGGGAGCAAAAATGGGCCGCAGGGGGGAATGCGCCGTGCCCACCGCACACTGTTTTGGGCCTAGTAGGCCTCTCTGCAGCTTCCTGGGAGCAAAAATGGGCTGTGGAGGGGACCGCGCCGTACCCCACTGTGCCCCATTTTGGGTCTAGTAGGCCTCCCTGCAGCCTCCTGGGAGCAAAAACGGGCTCCAGGCTGGCTCTGCACCCCCATGCCCCATTTTGGGCCTAAGAAGCCTCTCTGCAGCCTCCTGGGAGTGAAAATGGGCTGCAGGGGGGCATGCAGCATCCCGCACACCCTGTTTTGGGCCTAGTAGGTCTCTCTGCATTTACCTGGCAGCCAAAATGAAGTGCGTGGGGACCCCTGGAAGGGGCGGGGAGGGGAGGGGTAGGGCCAGCCAGCAGTTTAACTATCAGTTCGCCTGAACCGGCCCGAACCAGCTGAATTCGACCACTGCTTAAAAGCACTTATCCCTGACAAAGCTCTGAACAGAACTTTAGGCAACAGCAATGCAACTAGTTGGTAATAGACAATAGAGTTGCCTTTATTGTCTCAACTGTAGGGCTACAAGTTTCTTGGTTACTGTGGTCTAGAGTTTACAGAATAGCCTAGACATTCTACTGCTTGCAATATAAATTAAGTCAGATACAAATCACTGATTGGATGGGAAATGAGCGCTGAAATTTGCATAAAGAGAAAGTCAGGTGGTTACTAGAAATTCAGTGGCCTCATGATGATGTAGGAAGGACTTTTGCTCAGAATTCAACTTCTATATTGTTGTGTGTGTGCATGTGAGCACACACACAAACACAGATTGTAAAGAGGGGGAAACATTGAGAACCATGGTGTCATCAGCAACAATTAAGGCAAAAATGTGTCTTCTGAGCATTGTGCATGTACATGAATGTTCAGACAATGAGGAAAATTTTTGAAGTAACCACACCCAATCTTCAAAAGTATAGAACACTTCGACATCTGAAGGCAGTGGGTTTGAAAAAGTCATTTCACAAAGCATCTCATTGAAAGAATACAGTTGCAACATACACTGATTCACATAATATTTTTTAATTTGGAAGAATATTTGTTTGCAGATATATAATCTTACAAACTGGTATATAATCTTACAAACAGCATCTTTGGACCTTCCAGTTCCATTAATTGGTTTTGCACCTTTGTTCAACTCCAAGGAGAAAAGAAAATGTGAAAAGAAATAATTGTATAATTTATACAGATACATTTTATATGAAAAGTGTGAAAAAAAATGTATGGTAAACCTGAACGTGGCCAGATAATCTGTAGCCATGGAAAAATTAAGTGTCTTAGCCTGCCTCACCTTCATAATCTCTGAATGAAGAGTTCTTAAGATCCTTGAGTAACTTGGATCTAGCTTTGCAATGAAATATTTGGAGGCCTCTGACTTTATATTCTGGTAACAATTAGCTTATCTAAAATATCATAATCATTCATTTAGATAGGAGAATTGAATATGGATGACTCCCTAATTTATTATCAATCACTGAGGTTGGAACCTGTTGTTGTTTTCACTCCAGACTGCTGCTGATCTGCCTGAATAATTCTCTTGCATCTCCCTTCTCGCTCAGCCTCTCCTTCCTCCCAAAAATCTGATTATCTCTGTGCAGGTATATGGTTGATGATAATGGTGTAGGGAAGAACATTCAATTATTTAAGTCTCACATCTGCAGTCTAAACAGGTTACAGTCATCATGCTTCAGTAAAGACTAATACTCAACAGAGCAGGGAAAAATAAATTAGAAAAATTCAGCTCCTTATACAGGAGTCTTTACACCACCTTAAAATCAACCAAAGGTCACACAGGTAGTCCTCGACTTAGAACAGTTCATTTAGTGACCATTCAAAGTTACAATACCAGTTGAAAAAGTGACTTATGACTGTTTTTCACACTGTTGTAGCATCCCCGTGGTTTGTGGTTTACATTCGGATGCTTGACAACTGACTCACATTTATGACGGTTGCAGGGTCCCGGAGCCTTTTGTGACCTTCTGACAAGCAAAGTCAATGGGGAAACTAGATTCACTTAACAACCATGTTACTAATTTAACAACTGCTCTGATTCACTTAACAAATGTGGCAAGAAAACTCACTTAACAAAAGGGCCTTTAGCCTGGGACTCTGTTCACTTGACATTATACTAAATGGCCTGCCACGTTAAGTCTAATCAAGAAGACTACAGGATCAACTGAGAATAACTTCTGTCTTATACTCTTCTATTCTCTGTTATAAGATGAATTTATGCAATCATCATGTGATTCAGACTCTGATTCATTGATGGTTTATCACTTGATAACTTGAAACTTATGCAAAGTGTTATCATAATTGTTGTTGGTCATAACTCCGGATCCCGTCAGCTAAACAATGCTGGCTGGCAGGCCCATGGGGGAGGGCCTTCTGTGTGGCTGCCCCAGCTCTCTGGAACCAGTTACCTCCTGAGGTCCGCACCATCCCCACCCTATTGGCCTTCTGAAAAGCGGTGAAGATCTGGCTTTTCCGGCAGGCCTGGGGCCGTTGATCTCACTCTTGCAATCTGGCGAGATCCAGCCATGAATGGTATGAATGAGTTTTAATGTTTTCATGTTTTTAATTTTTAAATATTTTTAATTAGGATTTTAAATGTATTGTGAGCCGCCCTGAGTCTTCGGAGAGGGGCGGCATATAAATTGAATTAAATTGAAATTGAAATTGAAATAACTGTTAATCATAATGACCACTCCCATAACAGAGTCAGGACTTTTCTATCAATTTGATACACATTTTTCAATATGGTATTGGAACAATCCCAGACAATTGTCTCAGGTCAGTCAGGCTGAGCTCACTGAATTGCAAGGAAAAATAAATTTTTGTAATGTGGTTTACGGGAGGTATGCACATTTCAGAATGATTCAGAAGTTCTTCAGATCTTGGGTGAATGTAATAAGCTCAGCACCCCTTTGCTGATCATTAAAGAAAACCAACATTTTTGAGACTGCCATCTTGTGTGTGTGTCAGAGAGAGAGAGAGAGAGAGGGAGGGAGGGAGGGAGGGAGGGAGAGAGAGAGAGAGAGAGAGCGAAAGAGAGAGAGAGAGAGAGGAGGTCACTGTTAACTTCTGGCAACTGTATGAACTAACCCTGCAATTTTCCTGGCAAAGCTTTTCAGCAGTGATTTGCCCTTACCTGCTTTCTTGGGTTGAGAAAGTGACTGGCCCAAGATCACCTAGCTACTTTGTGCCTAAGATGGGACTAGAACTCACTGTCTCCTGATTTCTAGCTAAATGCGTTAACCACTGCACCAGGAGTGGGTTCTAATTTTTTTTACTAGCAGTTCTGTGGGCGTGGCTTATTTTGTGGGCGTGGCTTGATGGTCATGTGACAATTCTTTAGGATTTAGCAGAGGTACTGGTCTACCAGGCTTTTAACTGCTTGCAGAGCTGGTCTACCCATTTATTTTAGGAGGCACAGGTCTACTCATTTGTTTTTGGAGGCATCGGTCTACTCATTTGTTTCTGGAGGCACCGGTCTACTCATTTGTTTTTGGAGGCACCGGTCTACCACCACACTGCCTTTTAATACTGATCAACTGTAGGGCAGCCCTTTGAAGCCCCGCGGCAAGAGTTTAAACAGTTTTTTTCCTTCTAGCCAATCAGCTGGGACTCAGGAGGCAGCAATAGATTGCGGGCGGGGCCAAATAAAAAGTAAGAATAACACGGGGGGGGGGAGGCCCAGCTCCCGAACAAAGAGAATCAGTTCGGTGACGTCATATCGTCACCGCTACTGGCTCGGCCGAACCGGGCCGAACCGGGAGGAACCCACCACTGCACTGCACCGAACTCATTCTCAATCATTTTTCAGATTTCCATCTATGATCGGGAGAAGAAAAAAAAAAGAGAGGCTGCCACTACTTTAAAGAATCCCTATATTAAAAGTAATGCCATTCTTACAGCTGGTGTACCTCCCTTTTCAAATTAGGTTCTTTTAATGAATGGAAAAGCCTTTGTAAGCTTATGCTCATGCAAAATCTGAAAGACAACTTCAATTCAGTTATCAAAGCATACACAATCTTATTTATCTGAGTTACAGTAAATGGTACTATCAGGTTGGCATTTTTCTCAGTGGGAAGTAAAAGGGTCAGACTAGACTGGAACTTGGATGGGAAGCCACTGTGAACTTTGAGGATTGTAGGTTAAAATACAGGAAATCAAAAACCGACTGTGGGCAGCTCACAAGAAGAAATAAATATAAAAATAGCAGAACACACACAAAAAATAGTCAAAACGAATACAAGTACCTTGAGTTGTAAAAAAAAAAAGGATATAAATTATAAATAAATAAATAAATAAATAAATATCAAAATGGTTTTAATTGTCTAGATCTGTGTTTCTTAACATTTTAATTCTCAGGGTTCTTTTCCAATTTTTAAAACTTATAGTGGATTCCAAAAAAAAAGAAGCTTTTGTTCATATGGGTTACACTTATCAATATATATTCTATTAAAAATTAAAATTGATGTATTTTCTGTCACTACCGCTTCTCACAATTACTTGATGGGATTTTAATATTGTATCATGTTTTATCATAAAACAGCAAATGATTTTTATTTCCCGGACCCCTGAGAGTGTCATGGGGGATTCCCAGGGGTCCTAGGACCACACTTTTAGAAACACTGGTCTAGATCAATTCCTATGGCCTGCTGCCACATTTTTACATCTCCTTATTATGAAAATCTGAGAATATTTAATTATATGAAATCTATGGGCTTATTTTGATACTATAGTCTCAGCCTACATTGTAAGTTTACTGGGTGGTAAGATTTGGTTGTCTGACTCTCATATTACTTATTTTTAAATTCAAGTGGATATAACCTGTATGATTCTATGATTCTTCTTCTGTGTACATTACTAGATATTGAATAAATAACTTTGGATGCAGCCTAAAGCAGTAGAATAATGGCTTAACAGAGTTGGAAGGGACCTTGGAGGTCTTCTAGTCCAATCTCCTGCACAAGCTGGAGACCCTATACTATTCTGGACAAATGGCTGTCCAATATCTTCTTAAAAACTTCCAGTGATGGAGTACCTACAACTTCTGAAGGAAAGTCGTTCTACAGATTAATTGTTCTCAGTGTCAGGAAATTTCTCCTTAGTTCTAGGCTGCTTCTCTCCTGGTTTAATTTCCATCCATTACTTCCTGTCCTGCCTTCTGGTAGTTTGGTAAATAGGCTGACGCCCATCTTCTTTGTGGCAGTCCTTCACATATTGGAAGACTACTATCGTGTCACCCCTAGTTCTCGCCTACCCCCACTAGATTAGACATTCCTAATTCCTGTGACTGTTTTTCATATCTTTTAGCCTCCAGCCCCCTAATCATCTTTGTTGCTCTTCTCTGCACTCTTTACAGAGTGTCAACATCTTTTTTTATATTGTGGCCACCAAAACTGGATGCAATATTCCAAGTGTAGTTTTACTAAGGCATTATAAAGTGGTAATAACACTTCATATGATCTTGATTCTATCCCATAATGCAGTATAGTATTGCATTGGCTTTTATGGTGGCTGCAGCATACTGCTAGCTCATATTTAAGTGATTGTCCACTAAGACAATGGGTTTCATCAGTTGGAAACCTGGCACCAAGTTCCCTCTCTCAGTTACTGCTATTGAGCCAGGTTTCGCCTGTTCTGTACCAGTACATTTGGTTTTTCTTACCTATGTGTAAAACCTTACTTTTCTCACCATTGAATTTCATTTTGTTAGATAGGGCCCAGTGTTCAAGTCTGTTGAGATCCTTCTGAATCTTGAGTGTATCTTCTGGGGTGTTGACTATTTTTGCCAGCTTGGAGTCATATACAAATTTGATGAGTTCCCCTTCTATTCCCTCATCTGAATAGTTTATGAAGATATTGAAGAGTACTAGGTCTAAGACAGAACCTCGGTTAGAGTGCTAGACATTTCAAATTCCAGGGATAAATATTAGACTGAATTGCTATTGAATATTGCCAATACTGAATTGACAGGGGCTCGGGGAAGGATTCACAGCTTTTGTAGAACTAAAGTTGTGTGCTCCATCCCAGAACAGAATGAAAAACCCAGATATCTCTGAGAAGACGTGAGTAAGCGTCAATGCCAGTCTGAGGATGTCAAAGAGAAAAGCACTGTCACCAATTAAAATAATCATAGCAAGCCAGACATTCCATGCTGACTTAACAAATAACAGATCTGAAGTCCTGTGCTACCTTTCAGTTAAAGACCGGGGAGGCAAGAAGACAGACAGGGAGTCTGCATGCTGAATTGCACTCTGAAAAATCTGACCTCAGAATGATTGGCAGAAACCTGTTCCCATCGCTCTGTGATCTTGGCAGCTTCAAAACCCAAGTGTAATCCATATTATTTCTGCTGCTATGACAATTTAATCCTTTATATGAACACCCTCAGCACCTTGTCAAGCCCCTGTTTCAGGCTTTTTGGTTTACAGAGTAACGGAAGAGTATTTGGCTGTTTTGCCCCTTTCTACTCCCACACTAAAAACAACTCTTTTTATGCTTTTCTTTTTGTGAATGCCAGGGTTCTGCAGCTTCTCCTATCAAGGTTGCCAGCTGCTTTTTATTATAGTCTTTATTTCAGAGTTTGCATATTATTCCTGAGCAATTCAGGAAAAAAAACCAGCTTTGATTTCAGAATCTTAAAAAAAGAAAACTATTGTGCATTTTTTTTTCAGATTACATCCCAGAGTTTGATAAATTATATACAATGCAAACCTAGATCGGTGTGTCATGCATGCACGTATCAGAATGCATTGAGTACACAAACCCGTGCATGAATGCAACCAGAAAATTTAATATACTGTATTAAATTAAACTCCTTCAAGGAATTAATGTAGTAAAGATTGAAGCTCTTCTTAGACATCACAAAAAGGATTTAGAACAGGGGTGAAATGCTCCCGGATCAGATCAGGATCGGATTGGGTGATCTGGTAGCGATTGTGGCAGTTGGTTCAGAGAAATGGTAGCGATGGTGGCGCGAGGCTCTGCCCACCCGCCCGGGTGTCATTACTTCCTGCTTTATAAGGTTAAAAAAAAAGCTCTAAAGATTGCGCGCCACAGCTGTGATTGTCAGAGCCTTTTTTTTAACCTTTTAAAAGCATATTTTTACAACCTATTCTGAATAGGTTGTAAAAAATGCTTTAAAAAAGCAAAAAAAAAAAAAAGTTGGCCACGCCCACCCAGTCACATTACCCCCCCACCCCCCACCAAGCCACATCCACAGAACCAGTAGCAACAGATTTTACATTTCACCACTGATTTAGAAGCCAAGTTCCTTGGGCTTGTTCTTCTTCCCATCACGTGCACCACACAAAGTTTGAAAAGAGTTGCATTCTCTTTCACTTTCCAAACTGGTGAGAAGTTCCATAGATAGTCCGTGAAGGATTTCTTTTGTTTGAAAGTGTTTGCTTTGATAACATATTCTCTATAGGCAAAACAGAATACTGGAAGCAAATGGATATGTTATAAGAAATCAGCAGGTGGACAGAGAAGGGCTTGAGATACTTCTTCCAGGCATTTCTCTAGTTTAAATTAACTACAGATAGCAATTATTAGCTCTCATTGTAGGTTTAGTATTCAGAGAAATGCATCACACTCCTTGATTCCATCCCAATATGTGTTGACAGTTGTGCCATACATGGAGGTAATTGGTGTGAACAGACATAATTCTATTCTATATGAATTACTTTATACATATGTATAGTCCTTAAAGACCTCTTATTGAAACTACTTACTGACAAATAGCTGATTATGGTGCACACATTTGTTCCAAAGAAAGTATGTCCAGAAGCCTCACCACACAATACACAATATGAACCTCTGTAAAGTGATGGCCTTCAGGCAGGCAGAACCGTGGAGAAATTCAATTTTTTTTACTACCGGTTCTGTGGGCGTAGCTTGGTGGGCATGGTGAGGCTTGGTGGGCATGGCTTGGTAGGGAAGGGGAAGGATACTGCAAAATCCCTATTCCCGCCCCACTCCTGGGGGAAGGATATTGCAAAATCTCCATTCCCACCCCACTCTGGGGCCAACCAGAGGTGGTATATCTCCGAACTATTCAAAATTTCCGCTACCGGTTCTCCAAACTGCTCAAAATTTCTGCTACTGGTTCTCCAGAACCTGTCAGAACCTGCTGGATTTCACCCCTGAGGCAGAGGGTCTACTAGATAGATGCATCATTGGGGCAGAGTTGTTGAGTATGGCCAAGTCATACTACCAGACTTCATTTACAGCAAAGTTTCCAGCAATATAGCTGTGGTACTGCTCAGTATTATTATTATTATAATTATATTGTTGGCTGCAGAGTCAGCCACATGTTTAGGCAAGATTTGGAATTTTTATCCATTTATCGAGCGCTTCCTGTTACCATTGTTGCTACTTTGTCATGCCATTGTTTGTAATTGGTCTGTGTGATCTTACGGCAGATAAGTTGGTAGGCCACTGCTTCTTCAGCTTCTCTGCAGAGGTGGCATTTGCTATTATTACTATTATTATTTGTTCACAACGATGTGAAGTCCTAACTGCCAGTTTTTTAAGCTGGTGTTGGTCCTCATACATATTGAGTTCTTCCCAAGAACTAAAATGTTGTAATATATTGTTGTACCATATGTGCCAATCCAAGTAGTGGGACTTTAGCAATTGACAGATGGAAATTTTGTCAATGCACAGATTTTCTAAGCGCCGTCCAAGATTTTTTTGGGTACAGCATCCAGTGTGGCAAAAACCACTGGAACCACCACAGCTGCTTTATGCCATAATATTATTATTATTTTGATTTGTATGGCCACTCATTTCATCTAAGTGACCCTTAGTGGCTCACAACAAATAAAACCCACAACCCAATAAAACAAGCTAAAAAAACCGCAACATACAAACATTTAGAAACCATCAATTCTTAATTTTTTTTAAAAAAAATATCATGATCAGCAGCATTCTTATCTCTTATATCCACTGAACAAAGCCATTGTAAAAACTACCCACCTTGTATTAATTATTTGAATTGATCATTAGAAGCTTCCAGTATGGAAAAGTTTTATCCATGCAGCTTCTACCTCAGAACACACCTTAGAAGCCAATGTGCTCAAACAGATTTTTAAAAAAACCACATTCTTAGTTTTGGCCAAGAAGAGCTGGATCCATATCAGCACCCTCTCTCTAAAGAGTTTAGCTACTCTGGATTAACAGCACCTCTTTCAACCTCTGTTTTTCATTCCAGATGGTGTCAGAGAAGGAAAGAATACCAGGTTGACATGTCTGGTTTCATCCAATAAAGAAGCTTATTTTCTGGTTAAACATCAAACTATCAGAAAACAAGCTTGATAATTTCAGAGTTATAAGATCGTCAAATTAACTGCTTTAATTAAGTAAAAGAATATATCTAGCTTTGTTTCCACTCAGAAACTGTTTCTAGACTTTTGAGTTTGAGACAGAAAAAAATGAAACTCTCACTTTGGGATTTATTGATTAGATTGGTTTGCTGTTATAAAAATGGCTAGTATATACTAAGTATGAAAAGTAAAAAATTGAGGTTGTGTTTTGTTATTTATATTCTATTGCACTGAAAAACTGGAAGTTAATGTTTTCCCTTATTTATTTATTTATGTATGTATGTATGTATGTATGTATGTATGTATGTATGTATGTATTTATTTATTTATTTATTTATTTATTTATTTGGTTATTTACTTACTTACTTACTTGTTTGTTTATTTTGTTTATTTGTTTAATTTGTTTGCTGCTTATCTCACCACAATAACCATACCCTATACTTCTCTTTCACTCTCTTTTCCCTTACCCATTTCCCCCACCCATTTCCCTCACCCATTTCCTATTAGAGCCATGGTGGCACAGTGGTTAGAGTGCAGTACTGCAAGCTACTTCTGCTGACTGCCGGCTACCTGCAATTTGGCAGTTCAAATCTCACTGGGCTCAAAGTTAACTCAGCCTTCCATCCTTCCAAGGTGGGTAAAATGAGGACCCAAGTTGTTGGGAGCAATATGCTAACTCTGTCAACCACTTAGAGAGGGCTGTAAAGTACTGTGAAGTGGTATATAAGTCTAAGTGCCATTGCTATTGCTATTATCTTTATTTTCATTTGTGTTTTCTACTATAATCTCAACAAAAAATATACATATACATATAAATGTCAGAATTATATGTTTGGAAACATCCCAAAGGGGTATTCCAGAACTCAATACAATTTGTTCAAAAAGTCAGTAGACAAGAGCTCTTCTAGTATCTTGAGGAGCTGCATGCTAAAGGATGTCAAGAGACTAAGCTGTCAAGAAGGAAAGAAATAGCTGTGGCTGCTTCTTGTGACAGACAGCAATAGGTATATTTAGCTGCATTCAGGAAATAAATAAGCCAATAACATTATTTACCTCTGGGTAGCAAAATCTGGACTAGTCTCACAGGCTTCTTATTCTTTTGAAGCTAGTTGTCCTGGAATAGCTGCTAATATGCCTGGTATATATGTGTGCGTGTGTGTCTGTGTTTGTGTCTGTCTGTCTGTCTGTCTATCTGTCTGTCTATCTGTCTATCTGTCTGTCTCTCTCTCTCTCTCTCTCTCTCATTTCTCTCTCTCTCCCTGCCCCCCTCTCTCCCTCTCTCTCTCCCTATCATCCATCCATCCATCCATCCATCCATCCATCCATCCATCCATCCATCCATCTATCTACCTATCTTAGCACCCCCAATATATTGGCTTACCTGCAGGCAGATTTGCACACAAGCATTCTTTCCCATGTATAGATGACTGCAAATGTTTATCCATGTCAAGCAAACAGTATAATGATGCATCAAATCAAATTTAGAAACAAGTATTTTACTTGGGGATTAACCTCTCAGTTGTCCTGTATATTAAAAATGTTTGTCTTCCCTGTCCTTACTCTGAAAAAGAATTGCTTCTAAAACTTCTGCTTGTTGGCATGAAAACATTCCCACACTTAAACTTTACCCATGATAAATGTTGCTTTTATGTTTCAGTTGCACTTGACCTTCTGAAGCCTTTTTAGAGAATCTCACTATATTGTTTGGCTTTGGTTCAAAACGGGACATGCAGTGGAGAATTAAAAGATATCTACATGGGTTTTTTAAAAAAATCTGAAAAACACTTTTTGAAGAGTTGGCTATTTGGGATGCCAGAATGAATATTTAGATCATTCTGCATTTCTATTTTTACAGGTTGAATTTTAGTTCTGCTATTGTTAAGGTGTAGTCATTCTTCAGTTGAATATTAAAAAGCCTTTGCATTTGAATAATATTATAAATTAGAAATACATTCATTAGATAATTTGTAGCTTAGACTCATTTATTCCTTTTAATGAGTGCCTTTTTCACATATTTGAGCCTTGGACTAGATCAGGGGTATCAAACTCAATTTCACTGAGGCCAGGGGTGGGTTCTAAATTTTTTTTACTACCGGTTCTGTGGACATGGGTTATTTTGTGGGCGTGGCTTGATGGTCATGTGACAATTCTTTAGGATTTAGCAGAGGTACTGGTCTACCAGGCTTTTAACTGCTTGCAGAGCTGTACCAATCTACCCATTTATTTTTGCAGGCACTGATCTACTCATGTATTTTTGCAGGCACTGGTCTACCCATTTATTTTTGCAGACACCGGTCTACTCATTTGTTTTCTTTTACCACTGATCAGCTGTAGGGTGGCCCTTTGAAGCTCTGCGGAAAGAGTTTAAACAGTTTCTTTCCCTCTAGCCATCAGCTGGGACTCAGGAGGCAGCAATAGATTGGGGGTGGGGCCAAATAAAAGGTAAGAATAACATGGGGGTGGGGGCACGGGGGGTGGGGGGCTATGGGGGGGGCGGGGAGAGCAGAACCGGTTTGGTGACATTATAACGTCACCACTACCGGCTCGGGAGAACCGGGCCGAACCGGGAGGAACCCACCACTGATTGAGGCCCATATCACGCCCGTTGTGTTTGACCTTGGGGGGCTGAGGTGGGCGTGGCCAGGGTGGGAATAACCATCTTGACATCACTTGTGTTAGGGGTGCCTGTGGTGGCCTGAGTGCTCTGCCAGCAAAAATGGGCTCCCCAGCTCCGTTTTCAGCTGTGATGGCCTCCTGAACCCTTTGCCAGTGAAAACAGAGCTCAGGGAGGCTGCAGGCGGCCCTCCTGAGCTCCGATTTCACCGGCAGAAGCACCGCGGGCTGATCCTTCAGTGTTTCCAAGATGGCCCTGCAGGCCAGATCTAAGCACCCCAGGGCCTTGAGTGTGACACTCCTGCACTAGATGGTTTAATTGACTTTGATTTTGACAACAAATGTAGTAACATCTGACTGGATGTTGGATAGAGGAAAAAGTATCTAGTAAAGTGTAGTTTGTCTGTCAAAATTAGCATTTGATAATGGTTTATGTTCTCCTGGGTTTGTCTTGAGCGAGTTTTTACTTTTGGCTTTTACATTCCACAGAAAGTCTATAAAATCAGCAGGGACAATACTAATAAATTTATAATGTTGTTTTGTATTTCTGAAGAAGGTACCTCAGTAATTAAGTGAAATATTTATGATGAATATAAAATAATGCAAATTCATTTGTTTGCCTGAAAGCTGGCTTGTTATTTATCTAGATTTATCTTTGAATTATAATTTAGACTAAATATCACTCGGAACAAAAATGATATTTAATTCAGGAAAACTCAGTTTATTGATACTGGGACCTATACAGTAAACCATTATGGTAAATTCTGCAAAAAGTTGTCAGCGAAATAGCAGTATCTAAAGTTGTGTTCTATTATTTTTCTCATTAGAGCTATTGCAAATCTTTCCAATGACTACAGTGGATTAGGATCTATTATATTATACTGAAACAAATTACACACATATATAAATTGCATAAAGAGATCTTGATCTAAGTTCAGATTTTTGCTCTATTATAACTCATTGGTCTATTCCATTAAAATCTTCCAGTTTAAATTTCAACAAAATAAATGGGACCCTAATCCTCTTGTCCAACTAAAGAACATTAAAAAAAATTCCAAAGGATGAGTTTAGAAATTGATACTTTCATTCTTTTTTGAACTTTGTCTAGTTAGTATGCTTTAATAACTGAAATAAAATAGGATTATTTATTTATCATTGAGAGAAAACTTGTTTTCTGTATTTGTGAAGATTTGCCTGATCATCATAAATTGTTTTATTTTCCAGCTTTAAAAAAATGCAGTATTCATGATAGTTGACAGGCATGTATTCTTTTCTAGCAAAGAGAAGCTCTTGTCTAGTATTTGCTATGTATGAAGCAAATGCCTGTGAAAGCTTTGTTCACATCCAAAGATACATGAAAAATAAAAATAGGCAAGTGATTCCCTAAAATTCTCTTTTTGGGCATTTCCAAGTAATGCAGGAAGAAGCTAAAAATACAAAATGGACTGAATTTTGGTGCGTGCAACATTAAATCTATTGAGTCTGTTTGGTAGATTCTGGAGTCAGATAAGTATCTGTTTACAAATTTGCAGAGGGTTAAAACATTACCAGTTTGTCTGAGCTGGACCGGAAAATAGACTTCTCTTCTGAGATTTTGTAGGGATAGAGTCATCTTGAGTTCCCATTGCAGGTTTCTAGCTGTAAAACATTTTTCAATTATCTAAATTGATATTAGTTTCTAGAGGTAACAAGATGAAGAACATTGTGTAAGACTGTTCTAAGAAGGGTAGCTCTTGGTTTAAAGTCAGTGAAGACAGCTCCCTGAAAATGTCTTTAAGAGTTGGACAAGCCAAGGTCATGTTAAAAATAAAATATTGTAGGAAAGAAGATCTGGGGCTTTTAAAATGCTACCATCTATTGGCAACTGGGTAGTAGACTGCATAGGCTGTCATTGTGCTGCAAAACTTCAAGGAAACCATGAGTTGGAAGCAAGTAGAGACACAAAACTCATGGTTTTTAGTAGTTGTTCTAGTAATTGTCCCATGAATTGTCCCATTATGTAGCCATGAGCTACATAATTAGAAGACCTTTTTATAGTATATGAACCCTTCCATTCACTTATTACTCACTTTTATGTATTAGATGTTTAGCTTGCTACAATCCCAAGATGGTGGCTATATGATTATTTTAAAAAATGCTTGTAGACCTCAAGTGAAAAGAGATTCTCTCTCTCTCTCTCTCCCTCCCTCCCTCCCTCCCTCCCTTCCTCCTCCTCCTCCTCCTCCTAATACAAGATTAGAATCCTGGAATATTCAGGTTTAAACTGCTGTATAATATATATTTAAAAACTGTACTGATAGGATGCAAAATTAGTGTTTGAAGATGTCTCATTTTTAATCCTGGATGTGGCAGCACGTTCACAGATGGAATTAGTACACAGTTTGGGGGTTCTCCTAGATTCATGGCTTTTGCTAGTCTAGCAAGAAGTTGCCAAAAGGTATTTTTGCATAGATTCATTGCAAATGCCAATTGTATCCTTTGCTGGACTTGCAGACTCTGCTCAAGGTCAATCATGCCATATTTACCTGTTGTTTCAATTTGTGTAAAATGATCTACATAGAGATGAAAAACCATTTGGAAGTTACAGTTCATTCAGAATGTTACCTCAGTATGTCCATGTGAGATTTAAGGTAGGCAAGCTACATTAGTTTCCAGTGGATTTCCTGATACAATTCAAATTCTGACCATCAGCTACAAGGCTCTATGGTTCACAGGCTGCTTATTGATATTGGGTCACTTTTCTTCCACTGTCTTTGCTCATCCTATAATATTTGATAAATTGTCTATGGAGATTCTCAGTCATCCTGGTCAGGGTTGTCCCAAAGGTGCTTTTTCAAGAGGCAACTGGACTTCCTTTGTTTTTCCTTGAAGATGTGTCACTTCTCATCCGAGAAACTACTTCAGTTCAAGAATTTCAGAACTGAAGAAGCTTCTCGAATGAGAAGTGAAATGTCTTCAAGAAAAAAAAAGTAAGTCCAGTTGCCTCTTGGAAAAGCACCTTTGGGGTTTGATAAATTGGGCATGTTTCAAGTCCATTCTGTTAAACAATGCCATCTTGTGGGATCCTGGGAGTGTACCTTCTCTGTCACTGCTCTTGTTCTCCAAAAATATCATTTCCCAGAGGTCTGTCTTTTGCTATCCTTCTTCTGCTTTAGAAAGGCATTAAAAACCTAGCTTTTCAAATAAACAACAGGCCAATCTATTTTATGATCCCACTGAGCAATGACTGATGAGGGATGGCTGAAAATGTTTGTTAATGTAATCCCTCATATAATATTTCACTGTTCTACATTTTATATTCTGATTTTTTCTATTGAGTTTTTCATGTAACTGCCTCAAGTTTTCCAACTTGGTGACCATATAAGCACTACTACTACTATTAATGTGTGCTTTTTATGTATTATATGTTTTCATTATATTTTAATACTAGTATTATTAGAGTTGCAAAGTTGTACCTAAAGAGAAAAATATTGTTTTTTTTACTTGAAGAACTTACATGGAGTTCTATCAGCTCATATTTGCTATCATATCATACCTATTCCAAAATGCCATTTGCACACAATATTAAGTAGAGTTACCTGTAAACCAGCAGTGGACTTGCATGTTCACCTAACTCTTGAATAAAAATTATTAGCAAAGAAGGCAAACAAAGTATTTTCAGGTAAATGCAGCTGGCATCAGGTTTTTGTCAGGAGTCAAAAACAATTTGATAACACATAATCAGTCAGTCAGTCAGTCAATCAATCAATCAATCAATCATCTTCTTCTACTATATCATTTATCATTTGAACCACTTCCACAAGACCTGCCTCCACAGTCTTCTGAGGATCCGTGGCAGGACAAGGTGCCAGACACAGAAATCCTCTCCAGAATAGGCCTTCCATCAGTTCATACTGATTAAAACCCAGGCATGCTGGGCAGGCCATGTTGGAAGGATGCCAGACCACTGCATCCCCAAACAGCTCCTCTATGGTGAGCTGTCTCAAGGAAAACGATTGCACGGGGGACAAAGGGCAAAGGAAGTGGTACAAAGACACACTGAAAGCCTCTCCCAAATCCCTGGATATCGACACCACCTCCTGAGAAACCCTGGCACAAGTTCGATCGACATGGCGCACGTTGATCCACCAAGGCTGTCAGACATTTGAAAACAGAAGGACAACCATAGCACAAGAGAAGCTAGCACTCTGCAAAGCCAGAGCTGCAAATGCTGCAATAGTGTTGCCCACACATGTCTGCATGACATATGGCAGAACATTCTGTGCCCGTATAGGCCTTACCAGTCACCTGCGGACACACCATGGAGGATGGGATGGTTTTGCACATTTTTATTTTTATTTTTTTATTTTGGTATGGTTCCATCCCTTTGTGTCAGTGGTGAAATCCAAACCACTTTGTTTGTGGTCCAAATCCAGTTTGTTACTGGTTTGCTGGCCGCACATGCGCACCGTGCGTCAAATGTGTGCTGTGTGCGCATGCATACGCGCAGTGTATGACAAAAGGAGGCTTGGGAAGGTAAGTAGAACAGCAAGGAGGGGAATCAGCTGTGGTGCACAATTTGGCTTTTCTAGAAAGCAGGATTTCCTGCTTTCTAGCAAAGCTAAACCCCGCTGCACAGCTGATCGTCGGAAATACTGGTTCAAAGGAACCGGTAGCTTTTTTAAATTACTGGTTCAACTGAAACAGTAGCTAACTCCAGTAGCTTTTTTTTACCACCTGTTCGCCCAAACTGGTAGTTTTTATCCCTACTGGTTCTCCCGAACTGGAGTGAACCGGTAGCATTTCACCCCTGCTTTATGTTCTCTTAAAAGTCTTATATGGGAAACCAGTGATGACAAGAGATATCGAGAGGTCCTCTTGAGTAAGGAGATACACTTGTACTTGTACTGATCAGAAACAGATTTCAAAAGGCTGCTCCACCCCTGCTGTAGTCTCTTCGGCAGTGTCTGAGTGGTTGTCAGTGATGTCATAAGAATATTTACGATACCTCATAAATGGATGTCTCTGACTATTTTCCTTATTTTTATGTACAAATTGCATTTTATAATGGCAATAAAGCACTGGAGACTGCACATTTCTGAGTGATTATTGCATTTCTCAGGTGGTTAAAGCTGCTGTAACAGCTTCTCATCTCAAATTTCAAGAGCTCTTGCCCACTGTTGAAGTCGGTAACATGCTACATGCATGTGGGTGGGCATTCATTTTCTACTGATTTCATGTCTGAGGGCAGATTTGTTCCTTTTACAAATGTCTCCTCTTAACACACAGACAACTCCCGTGGTTGCTGTCTGCATCTCAGGGTGCTTCTAGACAACAGCTGCTGGTGCTACAGACCAAAAGACATCTTGTCATCACTTACATCTTTATTTAACAGGGTTTTGGTTTTTTTTGTAGTCATAAGAACATAGAAATGGAACTAATAATGGGAAAAAAGAGGGTTATAAATGGAAGGCACAACAGTTTGGGACAAAATGATAGCACTTGCTTGGTGATTTTATCATGCCACTCCAATGCACTTGCATTCTAATTTTATTTATTTTTATTTATTTATTTATATTTATATGCCGCCCTTCTCCGGAGACTCAGGGCAGCTTACAATGTGTTAAGCAATAGCCTTCATACTTTTTGTATATTTATACAAAGTCAGCTTATTGCCCCCACAAACCGGGTCCTCATTTTACCCACCTTAGAAAGGATGGAAGGCTGAGTCAACCTTGAGCCTGGTGAGATTAAAACTCACAGTAATTGCAGGCAGCTGGATGTTAAATGCTGCCTTAATAGGAGGCATTAGCCTGCTACGCCACTCAGGCTCCTAATGACCAATGCAAGAGCATAAGTTATGGCATCACACAATAATGTCATCACATATATTTTGTTTGGACCATTTCATTTAAGATCCTAAAGCAGGCTAATGGTTGCTTAAGAAACATCTTTTGAAAGCATCCTTGGAAGCAGAGATGTAAATATTCATGCTTTGTGATTCTTTGGATTTAAAAGCTAAAAGGAGCTCTAGAGTGTGCTAGTTTGCAACTCTCCAATCCAATCCAATCCAATCCAATCCAATCCAATCCAATCCAACCCAATCCAACCCAACCCAACCCAATCCCATGAAAAGCAGCTGTGGAAAGCAACCCTAAAATCCAAGGTAAAAATATATCTGGTCAAGGTTGGTCCTGGGGTGCTACATGAGTGCCCTTGCCTTCTCTGAAGCATCTTTTGGCCTTTGAATCTGAAGTTCTACAAAACCTTGGCAAAGACACTGAAGGGTTGAGATGGGTGAGTCAGGAACTAGTATTTTCCAGGTCGACGATGGCCATTATGTTAACTACAACAACTGCTCATTTTCAAGGCTACCAAATGCTATGCCATGTACTTATTAATTCAGAAGGGCAGGAGGAAAAAAAAACAAGTATTTAAACTTCCAAGAGTATAGGTTTTTTTTTTTTAAAAGAGAAAAACATTTTGGCATTAGCTGTGGACAGTCAACTGTTATGTATGGCTTCTTGCCTGCAAAGAAGTCTCTAATCTAGCCAAGCCATGTTTGACAGTTTTCAGTCAAGGCAAGCCAAGCAGTCAACTAAGCCATGAAGCTTCAGGACACTTGTTCTTTATTGCTGGGCCCAGCTCAGAAGCTTGACTCAACCCAGTTCTTTTAAAAAAGAAACTCAGAAATAAACCATGACTTAAAAGAAGGAAAGGGGGGTATTTGGCAACTGTGGTAATAATAATAGTTTAATTTATTCTGTGCTTATAGCTCAGTGCAGTACAGACATGGAATAAGAACACCCATACAATCACATATTGCAATAGTTTATAGTATTACATTATAAAAGAAAAGTCCACGACATATAATATTAAACTTTGAATTTATAAACTGTCAGTTATTTATTTATTTTAAATCAGTGCCCATGAAAAAGAAATATTTAGTGGGTTTTTTTTAAAAAAAATTAAGTGGTCTGATTCATGTAATTCTGGAGGCAGTATATTAGTTATAACAGGAGGCAGGTGAGAAAAAAATCTATTAAAATAATATAGGTTTCATATATTTCAACGTTATGTTTTAATTTTGAAATAATAAATTAAATTTGGAATGTTGCCCAGGTTTCCTTCTTTTTCAGTATAAAATTAGTTCAAAAGCTGAGAGTTGTCAGATTAAGCCAACTTTTAAATTCTGGGTCACAAGCATTCCTGTATGTGTAGATAAACACTTATTTTACAGTTCAAACTCAATGTGTCCAAAGTTCTTCATACTTTTGAAGATCCTAGATTTTGATGAGTTTCACCTTTCCTTCCAAAATCCTGCCTCACTGTAGTTATTATGGCTAACCTATCAGGAATTACAAGCAGACATACCCATAATATGTTTATCAAAATTCCTTAAAATTGAATATTTTTCTAACATAGAAAGGATGAGACGCATTGATTGGATAATAGAGAATATTCCCATATTCCGTTCCAAGTTTCTTTAATATCATACTTTAAAGGCAAATCCGTTTTATGACACCTTAAATACTTCTTTGAAATCCCTGTTCTGAGTGCACTCTCCTGCCCTTACTCCATCAATGTGGAGAACATCAATTCATCTCACCTATCCTACACTCCATACGATGCCCTTCAACCTATTCTCCAAAGCACCTGAAGGCAGGACAAGAAGCAATGGATGGAAACTAATCAAGGAGAGAAGCAACCTAGAACTAAGGAGAAATTTCCTGATAGTTAGAACAATAAATCAATGGAACAACTTGCCTCTAGAACTTGTGGGTGCTCCAATACTGGAAGTTTTAAAGAAGAGATTGGACAACTCTTTCTCTGAAATGGTATGGGGTTTCCTATCTGAGCAGGGGGCTGGATTTGAAGACCTACAAGGTCCCTTCCAACTCTGTTATTCTATTATGCACAGAGGAAGAAGACCTCATGCCGGCAAGATAAAAAGCTGTCAATATGGCCCAATGCTGGGTAAATGTCAACTCATTGTTGAAGGTTATATGCCTATAATTTGAAGGTGCAACTGATACAAATAAAGAAAAATTTCCATCACTTCAGGCATAATTTGAGTTATGTCCCCATTAAACATTTCATTTCCTTCCTATATAATTTCAGAAGAAAAGGATTTCTTCTCATCCTTTTTCATCTACATCCTTCCTCTCCTTTCCATTCTCCGCAGCTGCCAGCTCTTGGTCATGACCACATATACTGAACCACCAACCTTCTTTCCAGTGGTGAAATCTAAAATTTGTTACTACTGGTTCTGTCAAGAGCCTTGGTAGTACAGTGGACTAAAGCACACTGTTATTAACACCAGCTGCCTGCAATTACTGCAAGTTCGAATCTCACCAGGCTCAAGGTTGACTCAGCCTTCCATCCTTTCTAAGGTAGGTAAATTGAGGACCCAGTTTGTGGGGGCAATAAGCTGACTTTGTATAAAATATACAGAAGTCTGAAGGCTATTGCTTAGTGCATTGTAAGCCGCCCTGAGTCTCCAGAGAAGGGTGGCATATAAATCAAATTTAAATAAAAATGTGGCTGGGGGGGGGGGGTGTAATGTGACTGGGTGGGCGTGGCCATTTTTTAAAACTTTTAAAACCATTTTTTCTACAACCTCTTTGGCAAAGAGGTTGTAAAAAAAAGCTTTCAAAAGGCTCTGATGATCCCAGCTGAGTTGCCTAATCATCAGAGTTTTTTAAAAACCCTCTGCCAATCAGACAACTCAGCTTGGATCATCAGAGCTTGGATCGTCAGAGGCATTTAAAAGAAAAAAACCTTTTTCCTTTTAAATGGCTCTGACATCCAAGCTGAGTTGCCTGATTGCCGATCAGGCAACTCAGATGGGATCGTCAGAGGCATTTAAAAGAAAAAAAAACTTTTTTTTAAAAAAAAACCCTCTGACAATCAGGCAACTCAGCTTGGATCGTCAGAGGCATTTAAAAGAAAAAAAGCCTCTGATGATTGGGCGGCTCAGCTGGGCATGTGGGGGGGGCAGGGATTTTTGCTACCGGTTCTCTGAACCACCCGCCTGCATCGCTACTGGATCGGGCAATCCGGTCCAAACCAGGAGCGTTTCACCCCTGCTTCTCTCTCTGATTTAGTAGCCCACTGGTTTCATTCTCCACTCTCTGATCCCACTGTTCCTCAACACATTTACCCATCACTAAGACCAACCCAACTGAAATGAAATTTAGTGTCTTGGAAGCAAAATGTCAATTCACTGTTAATTTTTTTTTAAGGTTAGAGGTCACATTTAATATGGTAAAGGCTACCAAGATGGGGGAGGTGGGTGCAGCCATGTTACATACATGGGCAAAATCAGGATTTTTGTTTCATTGCAGTAGGCCTTTTTCGGGGGGGGGGGTGTTGAATCACTTTTTTTGTTTTCAATTATTATTATTATTATTAGCATATGGCATAACAAGCCATGGGCTTACAATGCATATTAATACTTTTAATGATATGTGCAGTACAATTGGAGCTCCCCAGGTGGTCAGCAGGGGTTGCCAATGATCCCTAATAGGGGCAAAAATAAAGTAAATATAGTAAGTAAAGTAAAGTAAGTAAAAATAAAATAATACATATCTTTCAAATGCCCAAAATATCATAATATTTTGGAATTTCATCCCATAACTCTACAATCTAATGAGGGTTTGCTGTAGCACAAAATTGCAGCCCTTAATAAAAACACCAAATATCTAAAATGTTTAATTTTGGGGAAGATCTATATGCCATGATGCCTGTGGCTGCTACATTCTGGAACTTGAACTTAAGGGATGGTCATCAAAACTTTTGTACGGGTGGGGAAATAGGAGCTGTTGCATAACTTTTCATGTTTCCCACTAATAGAGCACAAAACCATGTGAGCTTTTTTGGCAGTTTTGTTTGGACACTGTCCATGGGTGGCTATTTTAAGGAGATGAGTCAATCTATAGGAATATTATGGACATGGGACTGGAGGTTCAACTTCATCCCATGTTCTATGCATGGATGAGTAATGCTGCCAACTAGGCATAAATTTTCCAATTTTTGTTGTCGCCCCCGTTCACATGCCACATGGTGTTACTGTGATGTAGATGTGTGCATGTAGTCATACTCCCAATGGATTTCTAGCTCTTGGCTGCTGCTGAAAAAATGATAGCAGAGACAGCCAAATCTATCATTCAAAACTCAGTTTATGACCATCATTGGATAAAAGAAAGGATGGATGAGAAGAATTCAATACAATCTGACACTTTCTCCTACTTCAATTCATGACATAGCATTCAGTTCTCTTCTGCCTAAAGTTCAATAAAGCATTCTCAGAAATGTTTCCAAAATGGCTTGTGCTGGGAATAGATTCACATATTGTATGGTTGATTGTTCTGATACTCATATTTTGTTTCCCATCACTGTAATGACATGATATCAGCTGTTCTTTTCCAGAATCTCCATCAAACAAAACAAACAACGGTGGTATGGTAGTGAAGGCCTTGGACTAGGACCAGGAGATCCAGATCAGCTAGAGGAGCTCAGACGGTAACTTTGGAGCAATCCCTTTCTGTCAGCCCAATCTTCCTCACTGCTGTTCTGTTGTGGGGGAAAATGACGGAGGAAGTACTATTATTTATTTATTTATGGCAGGGGTGTCAAACACAAGGCATCCGGCCTGCGAGATTGGTTGGATCTGGCCTTCAGGGCCATCTTGGAAAATGTAAGGGGGCGGCTTGCATGGCTTCGGCCCGGTCTACCCAGTGCGAAGTGGAAACATGCCAGCAGTTTGGGGAGTGGCCTTAAACTGGCCACGCCATCCAGTTGGCCACGCCCACCTGACCCCCTGAAGTCAACCACAGCCCTGATGCGGCTTTAGTTTGACACCCCTGTTTTATGGCATCAGAGGTATGGCATCAATCACTGATATATAATGTGCTGTTGTGAGCTCCAGAAAGAAAGGCAGGATATGCATTTAACAGAAAAATATTTTTCTTGAAATATTATTCTCTCTTTTCAGCTAAGAATTTCATTAGTCAAAAGATGACTATTTCCACGGTATCTCATAACCTCCATAAATGAACCCTATATGGACATTATACTTCCAAAAAGCTCACAGGCATGTGAACTTCCTCTCAAACATTATAGGAGGAAGAAGTTGGAAAAGTGCATGGTTATTTAGCAGTGATATTGTTGCTTCCTTTTTTAAAATATGTGAACCTTCCTGAATATACTCATACTCCAAGATTTTCTCATGACTTATTCCTTCTGCCAGGTTCACCTTAGATAGCCCGTGCTTACGTTTTGTACAGTTAAGAGATTTCTTCGGAAGACCTTGAGTTTGGTGTTTTTACTTCATCCAAATTGTATTTCCATTACAATAAACTGGTTTTCATAAATCAGGTCACTGATTTGTTGGTGATAAGACCTATTTTGCTTGGAAGAATGTACAAGAAGATTCATCACCGAAGTATCCATTTTAAGTTCAGGTCAGCCAAACCTTAGTAAAATGATACATAATCTCAGTTCAACCTCAGTATACCGCTAACCAGATCTCAAAAATTATGGGTTAGACTTTCAAAGGTAAAAAAATAAATATGGACAGGAAATTCCAGCTACCAGTGAAAGTAAGTGGGAATTATATAAGTTAAGAACTACTTTGGGAAATGCATGTATTATTTCTTTAAAAATAGGAGAACTTTATGGAGCTGCTCGAGGAAGAATCAAACAAATATAGAAGCAAAGTATTTTAACTCTCTATATGTATATATGTTGGAGGTTAAAAAATTGGCATTTGTAAGCATGTAGGACTCCCTCTATCATTAAACTCAGGCTGTATGCCAATTGATCTTCACTCACAACATAATGAGTAACTTTAACATCCAGAGCCTGTTTGGTGTAGTGTTAAAGCATCAGGCAAAGAATCAGGAAGCCACGAATACCTTAATCTCACTTCTGATGGATACTTTAAGCCTTGAGAGGTCATCTTAAAATTGGCTGTTCATGGTATCTGCTACTTACAAGGAACCATCTTAATGTCTCAACCTGCCATGTCTCCTGTAAGAAGATGTGTGAATTGCAAAAGTATCTGTTACAAACCAAGATGATGAAAGCAGGATTAGATGTGCATTACATTCTTACAAGGCAACTCTCAACATTTTGTATTTGCCTGCCAATGTTGCACACAAGTATATACTTCCTAGGGGTTTGTGTTGTGATGGCACGGCTCATATTTTGACATTCCATATCCCCTGTCCACCCGATACCTATGCAAACATATAAAGAACTCGCTTCTTTTTTCAATATACTCATTTTACCACTGAGATAAATATTTCCAAATATTTCATGTATTTTTTAAATTTCCTTTTCTTCTATTATGATGTAGCATGACTTAGAAATTAATGATTTAATTGTGGAACAAGACATAAGTATATAAGCAAGACCAGCTTTGTTTGGAACGCAAGGCATATTTGTTTAAGTGGATTCTCTCTCTTTATTGCTAGCAATAAAAATATTTAATAATTAACATATTTTATCCTAAAGAAAACATATTTAAAACACATTATTTCTACTAAAAATATGGCCATTAATATAACATTCTCATTTTTATATTAGTTTGGGAAGGTACAGATCAAACTTTGCAAAGACTGAAGGCCCCCAAGCACACCTTGCTTCCTCTCTCTGGTTTGTGTCTGTACTGTTAAGGGTTCTCCTATAAACCACAGATTAGGTTAGAGCTAGGCTAGGGTTAGGGTTAGGGTTAGGCTCAAGTTAGCATTAGGGCTAGGGCTAGGGCTAGGGCTAGGGCTAGGGCTAGGGCTAGGGCTAGGGCTAGGGCTAGGCTCAGGGCTAGGGCTAGGGCTAGGCTCAGGGCTAGGGCTAGGGCTAGGGC
>WNWU01000006.1:16466053-16484887 GCA_012654045.1 Ptyas mucosa
CTTCTTTCTTTCTTTCTTTCTTTCTTTCTTTCTTTCTTTCTTTCTTTCTTTCTTTCTTTCTTTCTTTCTTCACTTTCTAGACAACTAACCACAACAGAAATATGTCCCTTTTAACATATTGTAATGGGAGAATTCCTTTCAGCTGGCAGGCATCTTATTATTTAAATTGGAAGCTGTTGTTTCTCAAGCACATGCACCATTATAGCCTATGATGTGTGATATATTCCCCATACACATTCATTGTGTGCTTAAATACAGACTGAAAATGTTTACATACATTGTAGCATATAATATGAACTCATAAAGTTATACAATATTTGTGGCTTCATGTTATTGCCATTGAATGCACATGGACGGTCGGCATCTGGAGACAGTTATGTAGAGATTCATTGACCATCAATGTTAGTTGGTATGATTGTTCTCCAAGCTTACATGGGTACAGCATACATTTATGGCACAACTTCTGCTAAAGAATTCCTCTCAAGGTTTCAGAACAAAAAAAAATGTGGTCCATTGTAGCCAAACCAAAACTAAACAGGGTTAGGGAAGCTGGCTCTTCATGGTCAGTGGAATTCATCCAACATTTCAATCATAGTTCCACTCCTGGTCATGTGAGTGAGAGGGAAGGGGGTTAGAATCAGGGGTGAAATTCAGTAGGTTCTGACCTGGAGAACCGGTAGCGAAATTTTAAGTAGTTCAGAGAACCAGCAAATACCACCACTGGCTGGCCCCAGAGTGGGGAGGGAATGGAGATTTTGCAGTATCCTTCCCCTGCCACACCCACCAAGCCACTCCCACGAAGCCACACCACGTCCACTGAGCCACACCCACAGAACCGGTAGTAAAAAAATTTGAATTCCATCACTGGTTAGAATGGAATAGTCATCAGCATATTGAGCCAGTGCCCATTTGCCTCTCCAATGGGGAAGTACTAGTCATTTTTATTTCTGGATTTCCCTCACCCCCCTTTGGAGTCCCAATTTGGATTTGCTTCATTTTTAAACTTCATTTTACTCAGCCAAATTTGTTTTCTTACCAAAATAAATTTGGTCCTACATTGAGTAATCCTGCTGATGGACAAGTAGAGAGTGAACCCTTTCATGACCGATTTCCAAAAATCCATGGGGTTGGAAAGTATGAACACTTTATGGAAAGTGTCTATGGAAATTGTCAATCTTCCAGATCATGGTTGTCCCAAAGGTACTTTTTCCAAAAGGCAACTGGACTTCCTTGGCTTTTCTTTACTTTCTATGTTCTTGAGTTAGAACCGAAGAAGCTTTTTGGATGAGAAGGGAAATATTTTCAGAGAAAACAAACCCCCAAGAAAGCCTTGTTGCCTTTTTTGGGGGGATAAAAAAAAGCATCTTTGGGACTTTAAGGAAAGCCTACAGAGCACGGCTTCTAAAATTCTTCCCTATCTTTTTATGAGCAGCAACCCAAGGAAGGATCTGTATTTTCTTCCATGTGACAAAGTCAGGCTGGTTGTGTCTTTGTATATGTGCACGTTTCTGGTTTCCCCTTGTGTCATGTCTGGGTGCATTTGTGTGTATAAGAAGGTTCAAGGTGGAAGTGCTGGAATTCAATTTTTTTTACTACCGGTTCTGCGGGCGTGGCTTGGTGGGCGTGGTGTGGCTTGGTGGGCGTGGCTTGGTGGGCATGGCAAGGGATGGATACTGAAAATCCCCATTCCCTCCCCACTTCTGGGGGAAGGATATTGCAAAATCTCCATTCTCACCCCACTCTGGGGCCAGCCAGAAGTGGCATTTGCCAGTTCTCCAAACTACTCAAAATTTCTGGTACCGGTTCTCCAGAACCTGTCAGAACCTGCTGAATTTCACCCCTGGTTCAAGGCAATCTGAATATACTCCGCTTTGTGTCATGGAGGGAGGACAGAAGGACTTAGAATAGAATAGTCAATAGCATTCTGAAGAGTTGCCAGCTGTTTCTCCCACAAGAGTGGGGTGTTTTTCCCCACCTGACCTAATCTGGCCTGATCTGAAACATTTTTCAGAACTTGACCATTTGGTTGCCACCACCACCACCTCCACCATCACCATCAAATTTGGTCCTGTTTTGTCCATGTTTGGGGGAGTTCTCCTACTTAAATGAAAAGTAGACATCCATCTAAACATTTGAAATACTCAACTATACTCAACTGGTTCTTTTTCATGTCAGGATACTTAAAAGTATTGTCATAATTGTTGTCCTCCAAAGGTACTGATGTTGACAAGAGTGGGCTGTCTTCTAAAAAAACCCATCTCTATAATTTTAGATTATACAGATCTAAGTTTTAAGAAGCAGGGGCTTTGTGTAACTTTTTAAAAAAAGGATGGTCTACTGAGAGTGTCATATTTTACAGTGATGCAGACTCTTTTCAAGCATTGTTCACGAATAGGTTACTAGCATACTTGGAACAGGATCAATCAAATCTCTCCTTCTGAATGAAGGACCATCATGATATATGACAAGCCCAGCCTCTAAAACCAGAGTCACTTGAGAAATTGGTCCAATAAAGGATGTGAAACTGTGAGAACACAAATATGGAAAAACTGCATGGGGTGGAATTCCTTGTAGGCATTCTTGGGACCCTGGCTGTGTTTCATACGTAGAAGCTAAAGATTTTTTTAAAAAACATAAGGAACATTTATAATAACAAATTATAAATTGAATGAAAGTGGTTGCAACAAAAACACAACCCACAAAGCAGGATGTAATAATCCAGTTGCTATTTAATTACATATTTTTCTAGTTGTTATTTAATTACATGTTATTCTATTTTCTTTAAAAAATATATTTCTATGAACTCTGAGGTCCTATCAGTATAATCAATTTATGTCAATTTGAGATGACATTTGTGCTGTCTCATAAAATGTGATTTTTCTGTGAGAATTATAGGAACTGGAGCTACTGTAAATGAATATTCCTTGGTAAAGCAAATTGGCACATTTTCCCCTCCAACTCTGCTTGCCTTCACAATTCTGTTGAGCTGATTTATAATAACTTGTTTATTTATTTAAAACAATTATACATTTAAGTATTTCTATTTATTAGCTATATATATATATATATATATATATATATATATATATATATGAATTTTAATTTAATTATTTATAAATCATTTACTCTTAACTTGATCATTTCCCTTTCCATTCTGGAAGGCATTGTAGGAAGAGAATTCCAGCTTATAAACTGCTAAGTCAAGAAAGGTTGAAATATAATAGCAATTCTTTAAAAAAAAAATAACCTTTGAATTTACAGGGAAGAAGTCATTTTCTGAAAGAGTATAAATCTTAATTGCCATGTATTGTGTTTCTTCAAAAAGCAATCCACATTCTAATAAGTCAAATATCAGAATTTTTTTTTTGATATATTTATGTTACTATCGCTATAGTTTAAAAGGGGTTTTGGGCTTGTTTGTGCAGACGGGCCTAGAAGGGGCATATTTTTGGCAATTTGCCCTAAATTCTGATAAATGTTGGCATCCATTGAGACAAAGGTCTGTCGGAATAAATAGTTTAGCAACTGAAGGAGAGAAAGAGGACTCCTGGCAACCTTGATCAAGTAAATGGCATTGGAAATTGTGAAGACAACAAAGGAGACAAGACTTTTGCAAGAGAGATTTTGGCCAAGTTTACAAGAGAGAAAGAGGCCAAGAAGAAGACTAGCAAGGGAGCCAAGAAGCTGGCCTCCAGAGAGACAAAGAAAGAAAAAGTTTCTTAAAATAGAAAAATCTAGAGAGGATCATCAAAGGGTTCGGCTGTGGGAAACCTGTCCAGGAAGAGAGGCTAAAAAGCTAAGATGTTTATTATTTTAATTTTTTGGAATGCTACAAATGCATGTACCAGAGGATGTCATTAGAAAAACATGCTTGTATCCAGGTTATAAATTTCAAAGTTTCTTTTGAGATAGCCTATCATTCTTCTCCTCTTCGAAAACCAAACCGATGATGTTCGTCTCTTGTTTGTTTCCAGCATTGCTGAGTAGATACAGAAAATAATGTTTTTTAATTTCAGTTCTACTCCTATGTGACACACTTATAATAATTAGGGACAGGGTGTGATTTATTGAAGAATAATATTTTATCTTCGGTGGAAGAGTCTCTAAAGTCTGGAAGGTAATTTAATTAGAAACATTGCATATACAGAGAAATGTAAACAACACCCATACACATTGATGTGCAGACTTGCACAAATAGCTACACATATTTCTGTGCAAACTTTTCCAAATATACATTTTCCTCTATTTTATCCAACACAATCCATTCTGGCTGCAGTTTTTTTTTAAATTTGTATACGCTTTTCTCTGTGTTTTTAGGCAAAATGGCATTACATATATGCACATTTAGTTTTACTTATAACTTTTACTTTAAGGAAAGCAAGATTTTTTTTACACACATTTACATTCTGATTTTCCTATGCATTTGGGATATAGGAATATTTTGAAAATTGTACAAAAATCTAATTCATCTTTTTTTGAGCACAGCTAACCACAATGGATAGAAATGAAAGCTAAATGACAAGAAATGTTTTGTTTTATTGCAGTCTTACATAAACTTTGCATTATGAGTGAAGAATTATTTCAGACATTGTATATTTGATATTTAAAAAACTGAATGAATGATCTAAAACTATAATTTAAAGGGATTAGAAATAATATTTGAGATTGTACTATTGAATTTTACTGGTACTAAAAGTCAAATGAAACTCAGCATTAATGGTCCCTCTGTTTGTTTGTTCAATCAATCAATCAATCAATCAATCAATCAATCAAATACTAGGAATTCTAACAAAATTGGACCTTTGTTTGATATGCAAGTTTTATGTATTATGAGGATAATTTATGATTGGAAATGTTCGAACACCTAGACCAGTGTTTTTCAACCTTGACCACTTGAAGAAGGCATGGACTTCAATTTCCAGAATTCTGGGAGCTTTGCTGTCAGGGGAACTCTGGGAGTTGAAGTCAACACCTTTTCAAATGGTCAAGGTTGAGAAACACTTATCCAGGCCGTCCAGTACATGTCTCTGCAATAGAATAGTTAAAAGAGATACCCAGTGCTAGTTTTCCCCACGTACAGTATGTACTGTATATATAGTGGTCATGATTATTTAAGAGCCCATTTAAATAAAGAAATAAATAAACAAGTAACCCTAAGGCCTCAATGATTCTCCCGATTCTGGTTTTCTATCATGTTGTGGTAGTGTAAATTAAAATATCATGCAGGCTTGATAAATTAAATGCTTCCCAAAAATTTGGAAACAGAAGAAAATTTCAGGACCACACTGACTGTAAGTCTACTAAGCAAAATGTCTGCAAACAGAAAGCAAGGCACTTACAAGTGTGAGAGCTTTTGTTAGTGTGTTGTAAATCTTCTTTTGCTAGCCAAGGTAGAACTAAGGGTCAGTAATTTGGAGTAACAAAGACTTGGGAGTTTGAAGAGAGGTTGCTTAGTTCGTAAATTATGAGGCTGCTGCAAGCTGTTTGCCTGGAGTTTGGAGGCAGGGATTTTGAGAGAAATCCAATCGAGGCTGTAGGCTGAGGGCCAAAGAATTCCACAGAAGCCAGTCCAAAAGTCAAGTCAAAGACCTGATGGCAGGCAAGAGGCAAGAGGAAGAAACTTGCAATGGGACATTTCAGAAAGAGAGGTCAAGAAACAGGAGAAATGTTCCCGAGGAGAGGAGATCTGAAACATGCTTTGATATGACCAGAGCTTCTGGCCCTGCTTAATTAGAGGAGTTAATTTCCACTTCCCTCAAGAAGCTGGGCCAGCTGCTGCTGTTCAGCCTACTTTAGCTGGTGCATGTTCCAGGCGTGGTACTGGATAGACTATGATGCCTTGTGGTCGGAATCGGTGGCCATTCATTCTGAATCAGAATCCAGTTTCAAGTGCCCAGTCACATGTTTTCAGTCTTAAAATCAGAGGAATTCAAACAATAAGACGGACCCTCTCGTTTTGAATCGTTCATGCCCCACCTCATTCCAGCCCCTGTGGGCATCTTAGTCTTCTCCTAAATACAAGGACAAGCACACAACAAGCTTATAAAACCAAAGCAAATTATTAACTCATCACTAGTACTTAAGGAGTATTGCATCTTGATGAGTTATAACTGACTATTCTGTCTCAATTATTTTGCACATGCATTAGGCCGGGGTGTCAAACTCACGTCGTCACGGCGACATCACATGACATATCATGACTTTCCCCTCCCCCTTCACTAAACTGAGCGTGGGTGTGGCCAGCACGTGAGGCATCCAGCCCATGAGCCACGAGTTTGACAGCCCTGCACTAGGCTAAACCAAGTGGCACATCCTTTTCTCTCCACTCCAGTTCTTTTGGGTGGGGTGTTTCACTTACATTTCCTTTGTTGCAAAATTCCTGTTTGAAGGTTCTGTGCAGTCCAACTAAAGGGGAACTTTGCATCCATGGTTTATAGCTTTAGTACCATTAGTAGTATTTGGGTATGAAGCGCAGTAGTGTGTTGTATACACACATATGCACGTCTCTGCATTTGCGTTCTTTTATTGTTATCTTCTTTCTTCTGAAAAAAAATGTTCAACCGTAATGTTCAAAAACAGCCTGGAAAATCCAAAACAATGCTGATAAAAATGGCCAAGTATTTTATTCCAAGCCCAAAATAAAATACTTGGATCATGTGTATTTTTGAGCATTGAATTCTCAAAATAACTGTTTCAAGTTTGGAAAGTTTCGAGCTCGTACATTTTATACACCCTCTCAAGTTTAATAATAATACTTTTATGTTTTTAATTTTATCCCTGAGCAATAGCATCTTAACCCACAATGCACTGTAAATGCCATGCTATGCCATTATGAGGAATGAGAGAGAAAGGGAATGTGCAGTGATGGGGGGTGGGGGAAGGGGTGGCAGGAGAATAACCCAACACCCAAAGCTATAGCTGCAGTAATTGTAGATTTGTGTGTGTGATATGTATGCTATTTTTCTGCATATTTATGTATGTGTGTTTTGAAAGCCACCTTAGGCTGAGGAAGCTTAAATATAAACAGACAAATAAGTCTAAATGCCTTCAAGATCCAAAAAAGATAAATAAATCTGCACATTGCTTCCTCTCCTATATTTATTTCCATCTTCAACACTGAACAGATCCAAAGTAAGAATAGATTTTTGTCCCTAAAACAGTTAAACGTTTACAGAACTCAGACTCTTTTTAGCTCAGGCTGACGAGTATCTCAGTATTCCAAAGCAAAGCTCGGTTGGGTGAATGGACGAGGAAGGAAAGCCATGGAGGAACGGAGTGGAAGATTTCTTTGACAATATTTACACCTTTTTAATATTTGAACGTTAAACTTGGTGTTTGAGAATTCTAAAAGCGGAGTTCATTGAGGGATGAGATTGCAGTGTTTGAATGACAGTGCTGGGAGGGAGACAGATGTTTTGAAAGGAGGCAAATTCTGTATCTTTCAAATAATTGGCAACATACCCCTGTTTGCATTTTGAAAGCAATGGTTTTTATTTGTATTTTGTAGAAAGCACATATTGGAATTGATGACACAATATGGAATAAACTGAAGGATTAACTAATTGCTGCACCTGAATGTGTAACTTAAATTTAACTTTATAAGGAAAAATCGGTACAAGTTGCTAACTTGTCTACACCCATTACTCTCCATTCTAGCTCCTGCCTTCATCTTACTTTCTTTTTTCTTTTGGATCTCCAACATATATGAGACCCCCATATATAAGATACAGTAAGCATCCCTCAAACAGCTGAACACTCAATACTAGGAAGAAGAAAACAAACCTAGTTTTGATTCCTGGTGACTGCATAGACAAATCCATGTGGATTTCTTGACAATATTTTTTGGGGAAGTGGTTTGTCCTTGCCTTCTACTTGGGGCTGAGAAAGAATGACTGGCTCAAATGACTGGATTACAGCTTGCTGTTTTCTGATCTCTAGCTTCATGCCTTTAACCACTGCACCAAACTGGTTTAAAATATACTGCTATAAATGAGCAATTGCTGCCATATTATGTGATTTTAATCTTGATATATGGTCCATTTGTGTTGTGTGTTTGTGTGTGTAGTTTTCATTTTAAAACAATCCCCAATCTCTTCCATTCACAAAGGCTGGCAAAAAGGATAGAGGAAAGGCACCCAGCCTGGTTACGTCAGAAACATAATTTTAACACAACAAGACAAATGTAACCAGGCATGGCATGTTGGCATGCCGACATAGCAGGCTGTGCATTTAAAACAAGAGTAATTTTTTGGAAAATATTCTAGTTCATTCTTTTCCACCAACAGGTTTATTTTATGAAATGCACAGAACAGACCTCTCTACGTGCCAACCGCAGTACCCATGTTGTGCATTTATTCTGAATCAAATGGAGGGTGACTTCAATAACATGGGATGTTAGCAGGATTCCAATATATAATTTTACCACATCTTCTCCTTCTAGTCACTCAGATATTTTATTCCTCTCTTAAATATTCATACATTTTACCATTCAGATTTAGGTAATTGGGCCCACCTTTTAGGTCCAAGAGTAAGGATGCAGACTTAATAAAGATAGTATTTACATTTTAATTTGATTTTAATTGGGGGAAGATATTTGAAATGTTGACTTATATCAAATAATGGTTTCACCACACATCTCATTGCATACAACTGATAACAAGCTCTCTGGGTAAAAGAAAACTAAGTTAAAAACTGTCCACTTCATGAAGTTTCCAGTCTAACTTATCTCCCAATGGTGTGAGGCCAAACAACCAAACTTCTGACCTACTAGAATAGAATAACAGAGTTGGAAGGGACCTTAGAGAGTTTATAGTCCAACACCCTGCCTAGGCAGGAACCCTACACTACTTCAGACAAATGGTTATCTAACATCTTAAAAATTTCCAGTGTTGGAGCATTCACAACTTCTGGAGGCAAGTTGTTCCACTGATTAATTGTTCTAACTGTCAGGAAATTTCTCCTTAATTCTAAGTTGCTTCTCTCCTTGATTAGTTTCCATTCATTGCTTCTTGTTCTACCCTCAGGTGATTTGGAGAATAGTTTGACTCCCTCTTCTTTGTGGCAACCCCTGAGATATTGGAACTGCTATCATGTCTCCCCTATTCCTCCTTTTCATTAAACTAGACATACCCAGTTCCTGCAACTGTTCTTTGTATGTTTTAGCCTCCAGTCCCCTAATCATCTTTGTTGCTCTTCTCCGCACTCTTTCTAGAGTCTCAACATCTTTTTTACATTGTGGCGACCAAAACTGAATGCAGTATTCCAAGTGTGGCCTTACCAAGACATTATAAAGTGGCATTAATACTTCACATGATCTTGATTCTGTCCCTCTGTTTATGCAGCCTAGAACTGTGTTGGCTTTTTTTGGCTAGAAGAAAACTACTAGAAGAAAACTTACTAGAAGAAAACACAATGAGCAGAGGTAGGTTGCAGTTGCTCCTTGCTTTCAGTTGCGCAGCAAAGTAGAAGTTACATGTAGAATATCATGGATTTAAGAACTCTAGGCATGGGGAACGTATTGCTGTAAGATTATGTAACCCTCATCAACTTCAAAGTTTTTGGAAAACTTATATGAAAATCTGAAAGATCACCAAAATAAGGGAAGGTTAATGGAAAACCACAAGTTGCCATCCCTAAACGGCGCTACAGGTTTTCACAGTCCAGTTATAATAGTCCAATAAAAGGATGTTTAGCACTGTGAGGTCCTTAGTGCTCTCTGACCTTTATTGTTTTCTTGCAGGTGTTTCATTATGTCTAGCAGATTGGCTTTTTCTTGCCTCCTCTTGTACTGTTTTAGTTGAGTAGGGAACCTTAATCTTTTGGGGCTGATGGGCATATTTAGAATTTTGAGCATATATTGTGGTGATTTTCACAAAACAGCTTCGAGATAGGACTGCTCAATTGATCACAAAACACAAGTTTGGCAGCATACGATCAACCATTTTAGTATGTTTCCTACTTCCTTTTATACATTTTGCTCCCCTCTGCCATGTTCTGGCTAGGTGACCACCTGGAGGTAAATAAAATTGAAATTGCCACTGTATTCTACAATATGCAAAGTGAATAACAACAACAATGATGATGACAATGATAATTAATAAATAACAATAATAAAAATACCTAGGATACTGGCAGCAACCTGTATCAAACATCAGCGCTAGTCAATGATATTTGTGATACGTTTTTAAATGTTTAGTAGACTGAGTTTCATGTTTAATGATGATGATGATGATGATGATGATGATAATAATAATAATAATAATAATAATAATAATAATACACGATCGAGTTGGTAAATTAATCCACTGATCATTATGTAAAAAATACGACTTACCTGTAACCAAAAAGTCATAGGAACATAAAGTGGAAAAAGTTATAGAAAATGAGAAGGGGAAGATCTTGTGGGACTTTTGAATACAGACGGATCGTCATTTGGAACACAACACACCAGATATCACAGTTGTCGAAAACCAAAATGTACAATTTATTGACATTGCGGTACCAGGAGATGCCATAGTCGAAGAAAAAGAACTGGAAAAAATCACGAAATATCACAACCTGGCCATTGAAACTACGCGATTATGGATGAAACATGTAACAGTGATACCTATTGTCATCGGGGCACTTGGTACCATGTCCAAGAATTTTATAAGATACATCAACAAATTGCAGCTTCCTGCAATAACAGCAGCGGAACTGCAAAAAACTGTGCTACTTGGAACATTGTACATCTTAAGAAGGTACTTGGTTGATACCTAGGACACTGGCAGCAACCCATATCAACCATTAAACACCAGTCGATGGTATTTGTGATGCATTTTTGAATGTTCAGTTGACTGAGTTTCATGTTTAATGAATAAAATATATAATAATAATAATAATTTGATGGATGTTTGATGGCGTTATGATATTTGTAACACTGTCAAACATCCAGATTTGCCTATCCCAGGTCCTTGGTAAGAACTTGATAGGTAGACAAAAATGCCAAACCCAGTCTGAACATCTGGTTGACTGTGTGATGATCAATAATAACAACAACAACAACAACAACAACAACAACAATAACAATAATAATAATAGAAAAAAGTCTGGTTCATTGATATTGCAGTACCAGGTTATGCACCAATTGAAGAGAAACAACTAGGAAAAATAAAAAAAGAACGATATGCTGCAATCTGCAAATTGAAGTTGACCAATTGTGGAGGAAGAAATCAACGGTTGTACCAATAGTAATAGGAGCCCTTGGAGTAATACCCAAAGGGCTGCCTAGATACATCAAAATTTTGAACTTATCAGACTTGAATATTCTGACTGCAAAAAACCACCTTACTTGGAACTACTCAGTATGTTACCTTAGGTCCTTGGTTAGGACTTGAACCAGTGGTGGGTTGCTACTGGTTCGCCCCGGATCGGGCAAACCAGTAGCGGTGGCGGTGGGAGACTCCGCCCACCCACCCAGACACTTCTGCGCATGTGCAGAAATGCTGCGCGCACACACACATGAGCAAACCAGTAGCGACGGGATTTGGAACCCACTACTGACTTGAACTGTTAAGTTTTTTACCAGTCCCAGACTGTGAATCGAATTGAAGACTAAATCTTAAATAATGGAAGAAACAGTAGATCTTATACTCAGCTCGTGCAAGAAGATTGCACAAACTGATTATAACAATGACATAATTCAGTTGCCAAAATGATTCATTGGAACACCTATAAAAATTATCATGTAATGAAAAATTGGTAGGAACATAAAGTTGAAAAAGCAGTAAAAAATGAGCAGATTAAAATATTGCGGAATTTCTGAATGGAAACCGATAAAGAATAATTGATGTGGAATACGAGGAGATAATAGAATAGAAGACCAAGAATTGGAGAAGAGCACAAGATATCAAGATGTAAAAATTGAAATTGAAAGATTATGGCATAAACCAGCCATAGTGGTCCCAGGGGTTATTGGCACAGTGGATGCCATATCAAACAATCTTGGATGGCACTTAGAAATCTGTGCATTGACAAATTTTTCATCTGTCAGTTACAAAAGGCCACACTTCTTGGATCCATACAGTATGCTGATACATTACAAAATCCTAGATTTTTTAAAATAACTCAGTACACATGAAAGTCAACACCAGCTAAAGCACTGGCAGCTATGATTTCAGATTTTTGTGTATGTGATAATAATCAACAAAATACAAAGATGTGTAAATTGAAGTAGGATGACTGTGGCAAATCTAAAGCAAAACTAGTACCAATAATAATAATAGGTGCCTTAGGGCTCCTGTCTCTGGAGCACCACTTAAACACCATTGGCATTGACAAAATCACCACCAATCAATTGGAAAAAGTAGATTTACTTGGAACAGCTTACATCCTACAGTGAATACCTGTAATGCTATCAAACAAGAAAATCTGCCTATCCCATTTCCTTAGGAAAAACTTGATAGATGGATAAAAATGCCAATTCCAGTGTAAACCTCTGTCTGACTATGCACCAATCATAGTAACAGTAGTAGAGAAGGCAGGGATTCTGTTGAGTTTCAAGGGTTTGTCCACAGAAACATAAGTACCCAGAGGCCCCTTTGATAATCCCAGGATTTGAAAGAAGGAGAAGATGTGGCTAATTGCAATATCCCATCCCATAGCTACCAACATATCCTCATAATTAAATATTTAGATTTGCTAATGCCTAGTTGTAGCTTAACTAGTTTTGAATTTGTCTCCACAAAGAAGATGAACTATTGATTTCCCCCCACTGTGTCATTCTCATGTTTTTACTACATAAAAATGAAAACGACAAAAAAAAAATTAAGTAGAAACTAATAAGTGATTAAAGAGATTACTTAGAGGCAATTAATAAACTACATGTCCTTAATTCCTTTGCTCTACCCTAGAGGAAGAAATAAAAGGGGGAAAACAATGTACTCAGTTGGAATTTCTTCTGGGTAAATGATATAGAAGGATCATGGCTGATGCTAATACATTGTTAGATATGGAAATGTGATTTTAATTCTACTTCTAAATGACTGCAGAAATGCAGAACCTCAGCATTGCTAAATAGCTGTATTGTTACAGTTTTAACTTAAATATAACTAAATTGTTTGCTATGATTTAAAATAAGCGTTGCATGGAATAATAATGAACAAGAGAAAGCCATGCACATGGAAGCTTTGCAGATGTTTCTATGAATATCCTGAGACATCCCATTTATTTTCCTCTTTTCTTGAAAGAAGAGCTATGATCATTGGACTGCAACAATCCAGACAACCACCAGAGGGCACCAAAGAGGCCAGAGCTTTCTGAATCTCTTTTATCTTCTCTAGTATTCATCCAGTTGTTTGCTGGCTAGATAGATATACCCTATTGGAAGCTCTAGCCAACGTCACAATAATATTACAAATGAATTTCCAAATATCATTGAACGTAGAAGCACTGGATTTTTATTTAATGTTAAATGTAGAGATATTTCAAAGAGAATCATCCTCTCCTCCCTGCCTCTGAACTGAAGAGTTGTACGAGTCTGAATTGAAGCCAGAAGGTGGATACACCGAAACCAAAACCTTTTGAGACAAGTATAGACTTCCTATACACATGATTACATACTTTTAACTTTCCACTTGACTGAGTGATGGAAATAGTTATGTGGAAAGATCTTTCCCTTAAAAAAAAAAATCAAAGTAAATTGACTCTTTCTTGGAAAGATCCCACTACACATGCAGTATTTATTAATGCAGGATTATTTCTTTAAAAATCTGATTCTGATTACATGTTTTTCAAACACGGACTGATATAACAGTGTGTGCACGTCATGTGTTGAAAATTGTTTTAGATGTCTATGATTCATTTGTAAAACCTACTTCTATGGCACATCCCGTGATATTAATTTCATATTGTATTGGCTGCCATTCAATGCTTTTAAGAGGGTTAAATGTGTTAGCTACTTAGCATTTAACCAGTCAAATGCTAGGGGATTGTACTTTTGGTATACACCATGTGTTGATCAAATCACAAGTCCTGTCTGATGCTAGGAGTAGGAAGGGCTCATGGGCACACTCACAGAAGTCATCTTCACTATCCTCTTAGCCCTGGGCTTCCTTTATGGAAGGGAAGTTCAAAACTCCATTAATGATCTACAGCCCATAAAGATGTCTATGGAGATTCTCAATCATCCAGGTCATGGTTGTCCCAAAGGTGCTTTTCCCAGAAGGCACCTGGACTTGTTTTTTTTCCTTTGACAATGTTTTGTTTCTAATCCAAGAAGCTGCTTCAGAACTTTCAGAAGTGAAAGATGTTTCCATTTACAAACCTTGGGTGGTAGGTCTCCATTCACTGTCAAAATGGGTGAAATATATCTTCTAGTAAATAACTTCTAGCATGAACAAATATGCATCCCAAGAAGATACAAGGATGAAATCCTGCAGCAGATCTCGACCTCAGCTCTGTCCCCAAGTTATCCTGGCAACGCTGCCAAAAGACCTAATGCCAACATCTATAATGGTCCTATAGTTGAGGGGTTTTTTTCCCCAGTGTAAAATATGTCATCATTAGTCAGCAGGGACCTAGATAAGACAAATTGGCCTATTCCTATGCAAATGATTAGACAGAAATTAGATTTCAAAAATAACAGAAGTGGGGAAAAAATGGGAAAGATTTCAGCCCCAGAAGACACTGCCACTGACCTCAGGATGGCTATTCTTAAATAAGAGAATGACAAAAATAGTGAAAGGGCTGAATGCTTATTAATTAGGAGATTTTATATTGTTTCCCATGGATTTCTTTTATTATTAATAACTCATATGTCCAAAGTGGCTTTATGATATCTAACAAGTATTCTTGTTTGGACACATTTCCCCTTCTTTCTCTTCTATGCATGATGCAGTGAATTGTAGTCCATAAAATCTCTGATATAATCCATCCGCTAATGTGCTAGAAATAACTTTATGATGTCTCCCGATTCTTAGCGACATAGGACTGTACAGACAGACCAGAAACTTTGCCAAATATCTAAATTTGTATGCTGCATTTCTCTTTCATTGTGACACTGTGTCATTACTACTTTGTCACAGAACAGCATCTTTCCGAAGCTTGTTTGTAGCCCCTATGCTATTTTCTCACTTTTCAAGAAAACTTGTGTTTGTAAACTGATGTTGACGGTTAGCACAATGATGACAGGAGAGATTTTGTACTCCAGGTGCTGATCATGTTTTGTGACATTCCAGGTGCTGGGGACTTGTAGTTTATCATACAATTCACTGAACTAGAAGTCATAGGAAACTGCAGTAGCAAAACATGAAGTGTGGTAGTGCTTTTTGCTGCTGCTGAGAATGTTCAAAAACCAAATCAAAACAAACCAAAACAAACCCAACCCCAGTGGTAAGGAGACCACCTGGTATAATAGGGCCATGCAAAAGGCCCATCCATCTGACCAATTGGTATATCTTAATAATTTAGGAGAGAACAAGCTCATTTGGTAATTTTCCTCAAAACAACAAGCAGAGATATAACATAACACCTCTCAGTAAAATTGGTTACTCATCTGGGCAATGGTTCATTGCATCCCAAGTCTATGAATGTGAATCACAGGCTTAAGGCCATAATCCCTTTTTAAGATCAATACTTTCATTTTTCTTTTGAAAACCCTAACCATTCACACATTCATTGTAGACAGAGGTGGTATTCAGCAGGTTCTGACCAGTTCTGGAGAACAGGTAGCAGAAATTTTGAGTAGTTCGGAGAACTGGTAAATGCCACCTCTGACTGGCCCCACCCCCATCTATTCTCTGCCTCCCGAATCCCAAATGATCGGGAGAAAATGGAGATTTTGCAGTAACTTTCCCCTGGAGTGGGATGGGAATGGAGATTTTGCAGTATCCTTCCCCTGCCATGCCATGCCACGCCCACCAAGATATGCCATGCCCACCATGCCATGCTATGCCACACCCAGCAAACCACGTCCACAGAATGTAAAAATAGTAAAAAAAAAATCAAATCCCACCATTGATTGTAGATAACAAAGCAAAGCATTATCGGGTCACTTATGAAGAAACTACATATGCATGCTCTAGATCAGGAGTGTCAAACTTCATTTCATTGAGGGATGCATCAGCATTGTGTTTGACCTCGGGGGGAGGGGCAGCGGGCCATGGCCAGGGTGGGCATTGCCAACTCGATGTCATTCGTGTCGAGGGTATCTGTGGTGGTCCAAGCCCTCTGCCAGAGAAAATGGGCTCCCAAGCTCCATTTTCAGATGCAACCCTCTGCCAGTGAAAATGGAGTTTGGGAGAGCCACACACAACACTCCCGAGCTCCGTTTTCATCGGCAGAGGCACTGCGGGCTGGTCTTTCTCTGTTTCCAGGGTGGCCCTGTGGGCCAGATCTAAGCACCCTGTGGGCTGGATTCGGCCCACAGGCCTTGAGTTTTACACTCCTGTTCTAGATCAACTCTGGGAAGATAGGTAAATACGCTGCATTTGCAGGAAGATATAACAGAGTAGGATTTGGTGCAGCACATAATGTAATATGTTTGTTTGAGGCTGCTTAATTAAATTATTCTTTGTATGCAGGCAGGAGGTATACGATGCTCCTGGTTCATCCTATCCTGAGACTTGTATAGTAAGCCATGTGATGGTCATCACACTGCATGGATGTAACTTGAAATGAAGGAAGAGATTACTTTCATGTGACTGCTGCAACCTACTACAATCCCCAGGAATCTACAAATGAGAACAAAATGTTACGGGCGGGGGGAGGGGGGGAGGCATTGGAATAAAACCTGCTTGTTAATAGAACAATACAAAACCATAAAGTTCCCTGCTGCTAATATTGGCTGGTTCTTGATATTGGTCTGGGATCCAAAACAGACTACAACTCTGAAAGGAGGGGGAAAAAAGAGAAGATTGCCTTAAGACATCTGCACTATCAAATATTTATTCATATTTGGAAATAATTTTAGTTTAGCCTCTGGAATTCCTAAAACTTTTAGGGCACATTTTTGTTTGAGGCCAGTGGTTCATATCTTCTCTTTAACGGCTAAAAATAAAGTTGCTTCTAATAATTTTATTCATAAACTTTTTTCTTGCTTTCTCATGTAAAGTTGCACTTTATCTTGATGAGATTGGTAACTTGACTAAGTCAATTGTTCTGGATTAATACCAGTTTTATTAGTGCATCAAAACGTAAAATACAAAGAAAAATGAAAATGGGGGAGGAAAAAGGGAAGAGGAAAAAAGTGTAGGGTAAAAGGAAAAAGAAAAGCATTAACTTCTGACTCTTTTTAGCCAGTACAATAAGTTAATATCATACAATCTCAATTTTTTACTATTAAATAGTAATATAGACTAGTGGTTTTTATAACAGCAAGCCTAGCTAATCAGCAAAACCCAAAATCAAAGTTTCATTTCCCCCCCCCCACCTCAAGCACAAAGTCCAGAAGCAATTTCCATGTGGAAACGAAGCTAATTGTATTCTCCTCTTTCATTAAAGCAATCAATTTAGACATCTTTGCTAACTCCATCAGCTTTTGCAGCCAATCGCCCATTGTGGGACTTAAGGTATCTTTCCATTTTTGTGCATAGAACATTCTTGCCGCTGTCAGCCTCTATATAACAGTTGTTCTGAGAGATTCTTACACCAAGAAAGAGCCGCGGTGGCGCAGTGGTTAGAATGGTGTAGTGCAGGCTACTTCCGATGACTGCCGGCTGCCTGCAATTTGGCAGTTCAAATCTCAGCAGGCTCAAGGTTGACTCAGCCTTCCATCCTTCTGAGGTTGATAAAATGAGGACCCAGATTGTTGGGGGCAATATGCTGACTCTGTAAACCACTTAGGGAGGGCTGTAAAGCACTGTGAAGTGGTATATATGTCTAAGTGCTATTGCTATTTCTGCTTACTTGTTCTTCATAATAGAACTCCTTACAGTATATTTCTCATGTAAAAAGATATTTGAAAGCTTCTAAACTGAGGCTTCATGTTCATCCTCAATGGCAGTAATTCAATAACTGAATCCAAGTATGGAGGTGGGGGAGGTGGGAGAAAAACATATGTAAGCCTGAGGATTCCCAACCAGCTGAAAGTTTTGATCATGCACTGAGTCACTGAATCAGGCACTTCGTCCATCCAACTCGTGGTCTTCTGCAGTTGGCAGCAGTTTTCCAAGAGAGTATTTTCAATTATTATTTTTTGTTCCCTACTACTAAGATGCTTTTATTTAGAGATGCAAAATGAAAAACTGGGTCCTTATGGATAGAAAACATGCATTTCAAGTTCTTCCAAAATAGTTATTTTTTAAAAAAATCACATTTTTTTTGTCAACAGAATTTAGAACATCAATTAAATGATATGTACATTAAATACAAATCACCTTCATGTGGCTATCATTTTTCTCTCTCCAACAATTTTTTCCTCTCATAAAATACCACTGCCATGAGCAAGAAAACAGCCTTGCTTAATTCCTTAAGTGGTATGTCCAGCAAAGAGTAAAGACATCAAAGGAGGATGGAATGGTTTTTCATTAAGGCCTTCAAGACCACCTTAAAATGTTAGATGGACTGAATCGTATGAACTTATCTGGATACATTTTTCTTTCACCTCTCTGAGCAAAGAGTTGGCAAATAGTTTCTTCGCCTTTGAATTAGCGTCAAAGGGAAATTTCTCTTAGAAAGGTAAGCAGCTTTGCTCACTGCTCCGATTTGTTTCCTAATGAAGATTTTATTTAAGAGACATGCTGGGGAAAGGAAAGGAAAGGAAAGGAAAGGAAAGGAAAGGAAAGGAAAGGAAAGGAAAGGAAAGGAAAGGAAGAAAGAAAGAAAGAAAGAAAGAAAGAAAGAAAGAAAGAAAGAAAG
>WNWU01000006.1:16484897-16495001 GCA_012654045.1 Ptyas mucosa
AAGAAAGAAAGAAAGAAAGAAAGAAAGAAAGAAAGAAAGAAAGAAAGAAAGAAAGAAAGAAAGAAAGAAAATAATGAAGAAGATGATTTGGGCTGAGCTCCACTAAACCTATCACCGAAGTCTTGCTTTCATAAAACGCATCTTAGAAATGGAAACATTTTGTCGTGAATAAAAAAAAGCAATATTTTTATACTACGCTCCATTCACAGACCACATCAGAGGTAGTCTAAGAATAGAATAGATCAAGTATATTTTATGGAAATATAATGAGAAAAGGATGTGTTCCCAAAACTCACTCTGAACAAAGGAATGCAACATAGTCAGGGATACTTTAATGTGCTTAACAATTTTCTCATGTGAAAGGCTGAAGAAATGGCCTTTGGTTTGAATCTTCCCAATTCTCCCCTAGCATCCACAAGCTCTGAAATCAGAAATAGTAAAGCAATACATTACAGGGTGGTGGGAGCAAGAGAGAGTGAAGAATAAAGAAAACAATAATAAAAATAAGAGAAAAAAATGTGCGGATAAGCCAGCCTAGAGTATCATATTAAAAAAGCACTGAAAAATAAATAAATAAATAAAACAGAGGACAAATGAATCATCTTGACATTTTGTTGATCAAGAGACCGTTGATAAATTCAAAAATCTCAACATAGAGACGTTTCAAAAACTTATTATGTTTGCTTTTCAGTTTGCATTTGACAAAGTATTCTGAGATGTTCTGAGTAGTTAAACTAGTTAAAGATGAGCTAGAAAGCAGGTCTGTTAGGTGAGTCAACAGCTGATTTGAAATCATAGTCCAAGAATGTTCTTCAATGGCTCCTCACCCAAACTAGAGGAGGGCATTAAAAGGACTGTGAGGAGTTTGGGACATTTCCATTACTTATAGAGAGGGAGGGCACAGGTTCTGGTTGTTTCTTAGGCCTGGAAGCCAGCTGGGTGGCCTTCAGCCAGTCACTTTCTCTCAGCCCTAATCAGTGTCAGATTCTGCAACAAACCAGCTGATAAATAAACCTCTCCTTGCATCATGCATTGATAAGCTTCACTTTTAGAATTCGGGTGAGCGCAGTGCAAAAATAAGCAGACCCTGCAAGCATGCGGAACAAATGCTAAGAAGAACAACAACATGTGGGTGAAGAGCTGGAGGGAATGCTTATCAAAATAGCAGTTGACACAAAACTGGATGGCATCGCTAAAATCTGGAAGATAAACAAAATCCAACATTATCTTGAGAGGTTAGAGAAATGTGCTTGAAAATAACAGAAATTGAGACAAATAGGAGACTCATTCAGTTATGACAGGAAATGGAGTGAGCAGGTATGAGACACCTGGCTTGGGGACTCCATGTGGCTGTGATGGCGAACCTATGGCACGGGTGCCACAGGTGGCACGCGGAGCCATATCTGTGGGCACGCTAGCTCAGCTCCGGCACCCATGCATGCACCAGTCAGCTGATTTTTGGGCCTTCTGGGCCCACCAGAAGTCAGGAAACACACTGTTTCCGGCCTCCGGAGGGCCTCTGGGAGGCTGGGGAAGGCTGTTTATCCCCCTCCCCAGGCTCCTAGAAAGGCTCTGGACTAGGGGAGAGCAAAAAACTGGCCTACCGGGCTCGGTAGGCCCCTTCACGTGCCAAAAGCGGGGGGAGCATGGGGGGAGGGCACATAGAATTATGGATGTGGGCACACGTGCGTGTGACCCCACCATGCTCCTCCTGCTTTTGGCACACAATGGCAAAAAGGTTAGCCATCACTGCCATGTGGGAAAAAAGGATATTGTATTATAATTCCTTATAAGCTGAAGATGACATAGTAGTGTGGTCGCAGGAAGGGACTGTTTTCGTATGCTCTGTGGTGGATAGGTCCCACTTTGAATATTACATGTAGCTCTGGAACCCACACTTTAAGCAAGATTCACAGAAACCCAAACAACTTAAAAAGAGGGAGGCGGTGAAAATGATCACAGGACCGGAAACTAAATCATACTAGAAAACACTGAGAGAACTGGATTTGTAGCTTTGAGGACAAACAAAACATAGTTCAAGTGCCTGAAATGGTATCCTATAGAAGAAAGTAAAGATCTATTTCCTATTGGTGTAGAGTGTACAATGAGAAAGATTATGGTTTAATAGTATGAAGTGAACCCTTATGGTACTAGTAGTTTGATAACAGAGTCAATTATCCACAGAAGGTGGGGATGCCCCTTCAGCTGACATTTTAAAACACAATCTGGTCAGCCATCTATTGGTTTCTTAGATACCATCTTATGGTGGGCACATCCAGGTGTCTGCTTCAAAAATCTATCTACTAATAAAGGATAATATTTATTGCTCAGGGTTGAAACGAGGGGTCCTTGGTGCTCTCTGAGTTTGCTTATTTTCTTGCAGATGTTTTATTACCCAAACTAGGTAACATCATGATGTTATCTAGTTTGGATAATTAAATTCCTCGGAGAGCACTAAGGACCCCATACTTATCTACCACTCCTTAAGATAGCGGAAAAATATGGCTGATGTGAAATTTGATGCCCAGTTGCCAAGCCATCTGTTGCCTTAGTAATATGGCCAGCAACAGGTTCTGCCTTTACTGTTTTAATGAGAGGAAGTTAAAAAAAATTGGAGTGTTCCTCCTCCCATCAATCACTGATTCCAAAACTGGAGCAAATACAGGGAGATACAGTACTTGGAATGGCCTGTTGTCCTATCTGGCAGGTTGGCCAGTTAACATGCTACAGGAAGAAAGGTTCTCTGCGTCTGTGAGTTGACAGTCAGGCTATTTCTGAATATGATTTACCACTTTTGTGGAAGAACATTAGACCGGTGTCAAAATTAGACCCGTGGCATGCGCTGGTAGGGAAGGACTGATAATAAGTGAGCTCCATCCTCAACTGAATGCCAGAAGAGAATAGTAGTGCTAGTAGTAGCCCATTCCATCTTCATGGCTAGCAGTAGTCTTTGGTCAAAATAGCAATAGTAGTAATACTTAGACATATACAGTTCAATAGTGTTTTATCTCTCTCTCTAAGCAGGTTACAGAGTCAGCAAATAGCCCCCAATAATCTGAGTCCTCATTTTACCGATCTTAAAGGATGAGTCAACCATGAGTCGGTCAGGTTCGAACTGCAGGCAGTGGAATGCAGAGTTTGTCTGCAATACTGCATTCTAACTACTGTGCCACCGTGGCTCCTAAATAGCACTATCTTCTAACCAAACCTTTTTAAAGAAGATGAAAGTACAGCTACATACAACCATTTGTCAGCAGCAGCAAACCTGTAAAGCAGTGGTGGCAGAACCAGCAGCATAGAGCTGGCAGAAGCCAGATCACTTATTGAATTTAAGCCAACCAACTAAGCAGCACAGGATGAATGCTCTCCCATAATAGTGCTAGTCCAGGGGTGGGTGCCCTTTTATGACTTGTGGACTTCAATTCCCAGAATTCCTCAGCTAACATGGCTGGCTCCGGAATTCTGGGAGTTGAAGTCCACAAGTCATAAAAGGGCCATAGTTGCCCACCCCTGTGCTAGTCTTATTTATCCCTCTCCCTCTCCCTCCCTCTCTTTCTGTGTATTCTGTTTACAACACAGATCAATCACTCTTTCAAAAGAACACATGTTTCATAATCCAGCATTCTTTCAAAAACACATTCAATACGTGTCACAAAGAACCCATGCACACCCATCAAATTATTTGATCAAGCATTAGGTGGGTAGATTCGTCTCTCGTGTTTAGATTGGGTGGAGATGGTACCTTGACTTTTAAGGACAGACTTTTCAAACAAGATATTATCTTCCATATGACATCATTCTGGAAAAAAAATAATAATCACATAGGTACTTGAAAATCTAAAACTGCTGATGTTGATTAAATAAACTCTGTAGGAAGGTTATGTTTATGTACTGCATAATTAAATTTGTTTTAGTCAATTGAATTTGTACAGATATAAAGTTTTCAGTATAATAAGGTTTCCTAGTGCCTGTATACAAATAATATTAAAGCTAGTAAGTAAATAAAATAAATAAAGCAACTATACTGCAAATAGGGGAAGGGAAGAAACAGAAATGTGTGTGGATCCCTGTATGTCTTGTTGCAGAGGCAGTGCCTATGAAACTGAGATCCATTGAACAGTAGAAGATAGATTAAGAATCATAAAGAGAGAATAGTACTGTTTAAAGATAAAGAGGTGAATATGGAAGAACCCCAACAAGTGGGGGAAAAATAAGCACAAATTGGGAAAATAGTATTATACATATTGATACATAAAAGAGTATATTATAAGTATAATGAGCTTATTAAGGTTAGAAGTTGGAAGATAAAAACTATATATATGTAATTGTATTATTACTGTTAGCACTGTGTAAAAAATATATTGAACCAGTCATTACACTGTCCACAAAATATGTTGGCTGTTAAAGGAAAACTGCAAATAAAACATATACAAAAAAAAAAAATAGATTAAGGACAGCAGCATGTTTACTAGAAAGCAGTAAACTGATTCACATTTTGGATTAACCATTACTGTGTGCTTCTTATAGGAATTGGACATCAGTTGCATACATAGAATGCACTCAACCACCTACCAGTCTTACTGTGTTTTGTTAATTCAGCAAAGGGAGCCAGTTTAAGGTTTAGCATATCATGTGAACTCCAACCAGATTGAATAAATTGTGGGTAAGTGAAACATCAGCAAATACGTCGTGCAAGTGGAGCTATTTTCATACAGTCTGCTTTGAACTCCAGAGAGATTTTTAATGGTGATCTAGATCTTTAACTTAGTCAACAGACTGAATCACTGAAAGAGATTCTTTTGGATACTGTCTTTGCCGCACTGTATCCTTATTCCTGGGGATTCATTGTATTTAGACTGAGCCAAAGGCTTTTATCCAATATTTTACTGGAGTGAAGGAGCTGAAGGGCACATGTTCACATAGATTAAAATAAATAACATGCCTAGGTTGTTTCCGCTTGACTCTAATTCTTGAAATGTGAAGATGAGCAATAATAGAAATAGCAATAGCACTTATATACCACTTCGTAGTGCTTTACAGCCCTCTCTAAGTGGTTTACAGGGTCAACATATTTCCCTCAGGGATCTAGGTCCTTATTTTATTGATCTCGGAAAGATGGAAGACTGAAACAACCTTGAGCCAGTCAGGATCAAACTCCTGGCTGTGGCCCAGGAGAATAAGTGGTTAGAATACTGCATTCTAACCACTGCACCACCAGGGCTCAATTTATATCTTATGGGTTTTAAAAAACAGAATCATGCTTTTTTCCAAAATATATAGAGATAAAGCCTAATAATTTGTTAAATGTTTGTAATTGTAGGACACAACTAGTTGGCTACTGAAATGATATAGCAGAAACATGCCTCTCATTCCCATTGTCCATTCTTACATTTCACAGAACATACTACACTATGTTGCATGAGAGTACTTACCAGCAGTTACCTTCCACATCACTGTGCTCTCAAAATCTAAATGAGAAACATAATTAATTCTTCAATAGACTAGGTAATCTATCAATCAATCTCAATTTTTAATTCATGAAATGTTAGGCTGTATGATACATTATTAAGCAGATCAGTTTGGAATATATGAATCTGTTTTGTTTAACTACTGTTACTTTAACTACTTTTAGCACAGCTAAAAGGTGTCCTTTGAAGGTGTCCTTCAGCTGCCATGTATAGAGGAACTGGTGAGTCTAAACTGTTTTTCCTTCTTCATTTAATTTGGAAAACTTCAACCAGAAAATGAAGTTATTAGCAGGTTGCCACTTTCAGGGATGAGATGATGTCACAGGAAAGCAATCAAGTGGGATGAGGCCAGAGCATAATATATGTATCTGTCAGGATCAAATAATAGATCAGGAAATAAGATAGAAAGGACAATACAAATGTTGAAAGTAGTCATTTGGAATTATATGTTCTAAGTTTAGACTTGTCTTTTAGGAATATTGAGTATGAAACACTTTCATTTTTAGCTTTGTCAACATTCTACATTTATGTAATATTCAGAACATTAAAAAATATTAATATGGAATTCAGGAACAATTCCATGTAGAATAGAACATAGAATAGAAAAATATACAGCATCTAGAATTATCCCAGAATTTTGTTTCTCTAATAGGGAAACTAAAATGCAACTGTTATAAATAGCCATATAACAATTCTGAAAATGGCTGATTGATTGATTATCAATTTTAGTGTCCAACCACATAGATAGACTTTCTCCAGGAAAGTTCTCAAATCTGTCCCTTTAAGATTCTCAGTGGTGCATTAATCACTCTTGTACCATCCACCTTGCTGTTAGACATCCTCTTCTTTCTTTTCACTTTCCCAGCATTAAGGATTTCTCAAGAAGCTGGGTCTAATCAGTCAAAGTACAAGATAATGTATCAAAGATAATTTGAGCCTGGTCATTGTTGCTAAAGATTTATTTGCTTCATGACTATCTGTAGCATTCTCAAAATCTTCTCCAACACCAAAATTCAAAAGCATTAATTGTCTTTCCATCCTGCTTCTTCAAAATCCAACTTTTGTTTCCATAGAGTGTCACAGGGGAAGATAACTCTACAACTCTAAGATAAAAACTATCTAACAGTTATCATTTCTAAGGTTGATTGTCATACCTGTTGCCATTAATTTTGCCTTCTGTATATTTTATCATAGTCCCGTTTTTTTCACTGATCTGAAGTTTCCTTGTTTTTCTGTGTTGATTTCTTTTTTACTTCAGTGTTTGTAGACATGTCACCAGAATACTGCTTCTTGTCTCTTCTAACAGTTCTTTGAAATTTGTTATTAATTTCCTTTTCAAGATTGTCTTTCTTGGATTTGATTTCTCTCATCTTTTTGGCAATTATCAGCATTTGTCCTGACATCCAGCCCACTATTTTACATCTTGGTCTTTGGCAGTGTCTTTTCATATTCATCCTTAACAACTTCTCTGATTGCGTTCTACAGTTCCTTTGGTTCTTTGTCAATGAGATTTAGGACATAATATTCTGAAAGCAGTTCCTAATCTTTTCTTTGAAAATTATGCTCGAGTTTATATTGTGGAAAATGATTGGCTTTGTTCTTTTTACTGTAGCTTGACCTGGAACTTGTACATGGACTATTCATAATCTGTTCTACAATCAGCCCTGAACCTGTTTTATTGTTATTGCTTCCCCTCCTTGTGCTAGTATAGTTAGTTCGATATTGTATGTTTTATCTGGTGATGTATAATTACATAGGAGTTGTTCCAGTTGTTCAAAGCATGAGTTAGCAATGAAGAAATCATTGGATTGGAGGAAACAGATGTCATTCTCCTGCATCATTTCTGTTTCCTAGGCTATCCTGTTCAGTTATGTTTTTCTCCTTACTATTTCCAACTTGGACACACCAATCCAACCACAAACAACACATCTTGCTTGGATCAGATTCAACCTGACCATAAAACCCGTCAATGTGCTTTCATCTGTATCAGTGGCTGTGGCATAAACTTGAATACTATCACATTGAAGAGTTGTCTGTGAAGACTAATTGATATCGCTTGCTGACTGCATTGTATCCACCCATTTGTTTTTGCTATATCCTGCTTGGCTATGAATGAAACACTGTTTTCTCCTGTCTACTATTTGTTTACTATACATGTTGTAGTAAGTAATCTTTTCTGACTGAAAATCTCCACTTCCAATTTCAATTCACTGAGGTCCAAAAGTCAATATGTAGTTGATTCATTTCATCCATCACTGGACGGAACTTGCCCATATTCATGTCTCTTATATTCCATGTTGTTACTGTAATTCTGCCTTTACAAATTTGGATTTTTTCTTTCTACATGTCAACATCTGCAATTAGATGTCCATCACGCTTTGTTTTAGCTGAATCATAGCCGCCATTGGTATTCCCCCAAAACACTCAGGTTTTCCTCAGTAGAAAAACATGTTGAATATCATTCAACTTGAGGGGCTCATCATCTGGCACTATATTTTCAATCACTTTATCCCGTCTACCGTGAGGTTTTCTTGGTTAAAATATAGGGGTGATTTATCATTGTGTTTTTCCACACAGTATGAAATTATGCCTTTGTCATTGTCACTAAAATGATCGTATGTCTCCAGCGCTTTCCCATGTCACTGCTGCTAATATATGTGCCTGATGGCTTTAGTTGGTAGCTAGGATGATCTTACTGCCTTGCATAACCCTACTGGAATATATACACTGTTGGTATATACTCCTGATGAGCTTTTCTCATCTACCCAGGAACACTCTTAAGGATTTCTCATAATGGGGGCAGCACATGATGATAAACCCAATAAACGTGTTTGGAAAAAGAAGAGCAGAAGCTCAGCAGTGACTCCAGTTAAAACGTTGGAGCACCAAATTCATGCTCTCTTCTTCTGCTTCTGTTTAGTATGCTCCATCCAAACCTGAGAGAAGATCCAGATGTACAGACACCTCAGGATCAGTTTTAGTAATCTCTAGAGCATATTAGGGAGGTAGAAAGTTAGCACCGACCCCTCTCCTAGAAGAATGAAATATTTTGGGAAATATTAAAAAGGCAGAATATTATATTTCCCTAAAGGAGAAATGGAGAAGCATGCTCTTGGAGACAGAAAGCATTCTCCCAAGCCTCTCTTAATAACCCCAGCCAGGGGTGAAATGCTCCCGGTTTGGACCAGATTGGGTGATCCGGTAGCGATTGTGGCAGGTGGTTCAGAGAACCGGTAGCAAAACCAGTACTGGAGAACTGGTAGCAGATCGGCCGAATAGGTTGTTTAAAAAAATGCTTTTAAAAGGTAAAAAAAAAAGGCTCTGATGATCACGGGGTACAGCTGTGACTGTCAGAGCCTTTTTTTAACCTTTTAAAAGCATTTTTACAACCTATTTGCTTGAATAGGTTGTAAAAAAATGCTTTAAAATTTTTTTAAAAAGTTGGCCATGCCCATCCAGTAACATTCCCCTGCCACCAAGCCACACCCACAGAACTGGTAGTAACAAATTTTACATTTCACCACTGGTCCCAGCAGATATTGAGGCAAGCTTTTAGAAATGCAGATTTGGTAATCCATTCAAGACAGGATATTTTGAAACAAAGACAGAATGGTAGGATTAGAGGCAGCCATCACCCAAGATCCACCACAGGAAAAAGCCATTAAGCCACAATAGGAATTGCCCAACACCCTTTCAGAATACAAGCCCTTTCCTTGCATCACCCTCAGAAACTTCAACCAAACGTACCTCAGACAAACACCTAGGATTTGTACTTTGCCTATAGAGCCAGCTATGACCCTTACATAACCCCTACATGGCCCAATGGGAGTCTGGCAACAGCCAATAGAATACATGTTCTTGCACAGGAACAGGAAGCTCAAGTGCAAAGCCTAAGAGAAGGTATAAAAATCCCTCACTCTCAACTCCATGTGGTCAGCTGCCCGGAACTCATGTGGTTCTGCTTCATCATTAAACCTTCTTTCCAATCAGCCTCCATGTATCTAGTGTCTTTCTCCCGGCTTGGAACTGAACTAGATGGATATTTCTCCCCACAGGGAAGATCCCCAAACTTTAGGGTAGCTTAAAGAATGATTTCCAAACCCAGAACTGCTGAGTTCTGCTTCATGAGGATTGGGGTGCATTAAAGATTAGTTGCCTGAGTAGCTAATGTTTTTCTTTTCTTTTTTATTGTCAGCATCCCTGACTGCATAAGACCCAACGAGACTTGGCCCAGGTACACTGCAATACCAGTGCAAGCAGGCGAGGGACTGTGCAGAAGTCTCCACAGGGGCAGGCAAGGGAAAGAGCAAATGCCAACTGTGACTTGTCATTTAAGATACACGTCCTGCTCTTTTTGCACATGCATGATGACATTGCATGCACCTACCAAAGGGGCAGAGCTTGTTTCATGAAGCCAGGATGCTGCTTTCATAATTCTGATGAAAGCCTTCAATCCTGCAGACAGTGGGACAGAAATTAGGTAAATAGAAACTTGTGAACATCAAGTTTCTTTCTTTCTTTCTTTCTTTCTTTCTTTCTTTCTTTCTTTCTTTCTTTCTTTCTTTCTTTCTTTCTTTCTCTCTCTCTCCCCCTTCCTTCCTTCCTTCCTTCCTTCCTTCCTTCCTTCCTTCCTTCA
>WNWU01000006.1:16495101-16513040 GCA_012654045.1 Ptyas mucosa
CCCCTCCCTCCCTCCCTCCCTCCCCCCTCCCACCCTCCCTCCCTAACAGGGAGGAGAATACAAATATTCTTCCTTTTAATTAAGTAGGATATAAGATATGCACTGCTCTACCTTGCCAGAAGTTCTTTTGTTCTTTCTACTGACTACACATGTGACCATTTCTTACCTCATGGACTCTACTAAAAATAGTACAGTCACAAACATAATGTAAATATGCTTCTGTTTTACTATAGAACAATGATCCTAAAACAGTTTTATGACATGTTTAATTAACAATGCCTTCATCTCAGTCTCGTTGAACTGCATGGAATCTTACCCACGTGTAAGCACATTTGACTGCAAGATGAGTCATATATTGCCATGTTGCAAAATGCTGTATGACAACAGTGTGAGCCTTTTTATCTACATAATGAAAATATAAGAAGAGGAGTATATCTAAAAGGTAGTTTGGTCCTGGACTAGATGTTACCTAATAAATACCTTAGGGAACAAGAGCCAGTTCTAGTCCTGCCTTACGCATGAAAACCAGCTGGGTAACTTTGGGCCAGTCATTCTCTCTCTTCATCCCAATCCACCTCACAGGGTTGTTGGTATGGGGAAAATAGAAGGAAGAAAGAATATTATGTATGTTCATCATTTTTAGTAATTTATAAGGTGGGATTAAAAAGTCTTAAAAATAAATAGTTATGAGCAGAAGGGAAAAGAGAATTCTGAATTTTCAATGGATACAATATTGGGATTCAGAGTTGCTTCAGCTGATTTGGGGCTAGCTCTGCAAAATGAACAGATATTTTTCATAAACAGATTTTAGAGAGGGGTGAAAACTCTCATGCATCTCTATTGCCTTCTCTTTCTCTCAAAGGGAACACTTTAAAAATGCCCTGAATAGATGTTTAAGCTTTAATAAAGGCTAGCAAAAAATAGTCAGGGGGAAAGAGAGAATATTATTCTTATCCTTCCTGAGTCATCGAAAAATACAACAGATTAAACGAAAACAAAGCAAACTTCTTGTTCTCATTCTTGTTTCCCCCCCTCTTATCTCTTTCTCAAATGTTATGATCATTTAAACAAATCATTTTTAATTTTAAGTAGCAAAACAGGACAGAGAAGGATTGTGGGTGGTTAATTAGTCCACGTAAGGCTTCCTCTCCCATTTTTTAGTACAAGGAAAGTAGTGATTTACTCAAGATGAGTAATTGTTTTTTGCATATGTTTCATACCTTTTTGTTGAACACATTATGTGAGAGTTCAGCAATTTACATTGCTTCTTTCAAAGGAAGCATGCTGGCTTTATTTATATGATTGTTCCATGGATTAAGTAGACTGATTAAAAATGGCAGCAACTGATGCCATAGCATGCCAATTTTTTTATGCCTGCACTTCAGCTTTTATCCTGAAGTACAGTGGACTGGCAGGTCATCAACCACAAAGACGTTTTCATTAAAATAAACAAAGTAATTAATTCAGTATGTGAACATCATTTTAAAATTCCAGAGAGTTGCTGAGCTAGACCTTGGACGGAAGTGAGATATATTGTGAAAAGAGATCATCATTGTCTTTTTCTATGGAGATTCTCAGTCATCCAGATCATGGTTGTTCCAAAGGTGCTTTTTCAAAAGTCAACTGGACTTAGTTTGAAGACATTTTGCTTCTCAGCCAAGAAGCTGAAGAACTGAAGACATTTCTTGGATGAGAAGGGAAATGTCTTCAAGGAAAAACAAAGTCCATGCTTTTTGAAAAAGCATCTTTGGGACATCACTCTCTTCGTTTTCATTACCATTGCCATCACCACCGCCATTACATGTGCAGATATAACAAAAAAGTAGGAGTCTCTCTAAAAGTATGTGTGCAAGCCGCACATGTTTACCTGCCCAAAAACTAAAAAGCACGTCTGTCTTCCTGATTTGTATATTCCAACCTCTGGTAGAAAAAACAGAGTATCTGTGATCTATACATTCACTTTAAAAAAAAAATATGAACTTCCAGTTTTTGGAAAGTAGGATATTGGGGAAAAAGGCCAAAGTCTAGCAGTCACACTGATTTTGTTTTTAAATATTGCCTCTGGTAGCACCATCTCATGGCCAGAATGGCAAAATGGAATAGGAAGATCCAACTTCATGGTGAAAGGACGTTTTGTGAGGTGAGGCTCAAAGTGTATGGTCACTGAAATACAGTACCACTCCTTTGGTTATCCCAGTGTTGTGAGGGAATATTTTTTTTATCTCAGCCTGACTGAAGGAAGACAAGATATATAGTTGGTGTAGCTCAGCTGTCAGGGTTCCAAGTAACACCCCCAACGAAAGAAGACTCCGAGGCTTGAAGTTTCTCAAAGTTCCATTTTATTAGATATGTCATATTGGCACATCTGGGGAAAACCTATATCTGAAAGCTTCCAGGTTTTCCTCACCCAAAAGAAAGTCCAAGTCCCTGCCCAGCACCCACATATCCATCACATGATCTAATCAAAGCACCATGCCAACTGGAGATGCCTCCCAGTCACACCCCTCCAGGTGCGGGGCAAGATGTCCTTGACTCTCAGAGAAAGGAATGTTATTATGACTATATACCTCCCCTGCTCCATACAATCCCCCCTCCCAGTTTCCCACAGCAGTAAATATGGCAGGCCTGAAGGCCCAGTGCAAAGGATGGCTCCCAGGCCTGACCCCAGAATTATGAAAGATGTAAATATGTAGTTAGCTTGTCCTCAATGACTGATTACTTGTTAGGCATAGTGTGTCTAATGCAAGGTGCCTTAGCAATGGGAACTAGCCATAATTGAAAGAAAGAGAGAGAGAAAGAGAAAGAGAAGAAGAAAAGGAAAGGAAAAGGAAAGGAAAAGGAAAGGAAAGGAGAAGAAAAGAAAAGAAAAGAAAAGAAAAAAAATCAGATTTAAAAAGAAAATATCTATTTGGTTTGGTATTGTTGCATAGGTTATAGAGAAAGATAAATTTTTATTTTACTGTAACACATGCTTGAGGACAGAATAGGCTGACCCTTGCTTTTCCTTTCCCCCCTATGAATAAAAAAGGACTAGCTTTTAACTCCATTTTTTCTCGGTATGAGAGCCAGGTTGATGTCGTGGTTAAGGCATCTGGGTTGAAAATGTTTTAGAAACCTTTTAAAGAATTATATTACCTTTTCGTTTCAAGCCAGTTGCCCTTGGTTGTTTTTGACAAGAGTTCCGACTGCCAGTGAAATGTCTGGTCTCATTGTGGTTGCTATGTAGAATAGCTTTACTATGGTCGCGGTGATGTATTCTGAACCTCGGGGTCATCCATCTGTTAATCCACTGCCATATAGGTCTTCGCCTCCTTAGCTTCTTCCATTCCAAAGGGGATACCACTCACTAATCTTGCTTGTTTAATTGAGGAGGAAACTTTAATCTTCTTCTCTCTGTCTATTTGTGCTTAGAGATTGTATGTGATCTATCCTCAGTCTTTTGATCTCTACGCTTTCACTGAGTTTCTTAATAATCTCATCACTATCCTCCTCTTGTTCATAGCATCGCAGGACATCACATATAAATAACAGATTCTCTATTTTCTTAGTGTGTAGGCATAGGTCTGCCTTATTATGTAAAATGTTTGTTTCTGTGGAAGCTAATTTTCTCATTCCAGGTTGCTTTAGTTCATAGATGATCTTTAGAATTTGCAAACTAAATCTTCCCTTTATGGATGCATAAAAATCTACAGCTGCTCAATTTGCCACACAAGAAGAGCTGTCTTTGCATCTGTTTCCCCGCATTCCTCGCATTTGTTTACCTGATACAATACAAGGTAGTGCCCTTACGGGTGCGTACTTAATTACCAGCTTGAATACCTCATCGTACATCTCACCAGATTTCTGTGAGGGTGCCTTAGCTGCTAGGGTAGCGTTGTATCATTTAATTTCCCCTTCTGAACTGTTAAAATTAACCTGAACTTTTAATGTCCACTTGCATTTGATTGCCTTGTGGTAGATAGGTAAATGCCAGTGTTCCATTTTCTTGAAACGACTCACCTCATCACACAGTATTTGGGTCTCGAACTGCCAACCTTCTGATTGATAAGGCCAGTATTTTAAATGCTAGGCCACCATGCCCTCCCTATTTCCCCATATAGTTTACTACGAAACTCACTGTTATTCAAAGTTGAGTATTTCTTTCTTGGGATTTACATACAGGCTTTGCATTTGTATACTTTTAAATGGCTAGGCAGGCTTTGCTCTTTCTTTGTTTCTCCCTCTGTCAATTGTTAGCTTTTAACTGCCTGCTTGAGTTCTTCCTCCTCTGCTGGTATTCATAATTCAGTTTGCTATAGTTTGAGAGCTCACATTTTTGGTCTTGCCTTTAGGCCATTTAGAAGAGGACCTCTCGGTAAAGCCAGAACAGCAAAACAGCAGCATGATTATGTCTCATTTCCTCTTTTTGAGTTGCTCTACAATATCCATCATGAAACTCCCATGTTCCTGCATTTCCTGGGATTTCTACAACTTGTTGCAGAGATTCCCCAAAAAGATATAGTTTACTGTTTAAACTAGCCTGCTTCTATCAGTAATATTCCTAGGAGGGTCAGACTGATGAATACAGTGAGAGTATGAAGATTCCACTGGATCAGGGATCAGCAACCTGTGGCTCCAGAGCCTCATGCCACTCTTTGGGCCCTTTGCTGTGGCTCCCGGTCAGGTGATTCCACCACTGGCTGACCTCACCCTCCCCTCCCAGTCACTCCTGGCCTGGCCTGAGAAGGTAAGGGCGACAGCGGGGGATGGAGAAGTGGCCAGGGCAGAGACAGAGAGATATAGAGAGAGGGGGAGAGAGAGAGACATAGAGAGATACAAAGAGAGGGGGGAGGGGGGAGGGAGAGTAGACAGAGATATGTCAAAAGGATTTTGTGGTTCCCGGTGCTTTTTAACATCAGGTTCTCTGCCCTAATGACTGGCTGGGTAGGCGTGGCTGGGGGGGTGTCATGTGACTGGTAGAAGTGAGTGACATCAAGGTGGCCACGCCCACCCAGGTTTTGTGGCTCCCGGTGTTTTCTTTTCTGTGGGAAACGGATCCAAATGGCTCTTTGAGTATTTAAGGTTGCAGGCCTCTGCACTGGATCATAATCATATCCCATCTTCTTTTAGTTATGTTTCCCCTTTTTAGGTTCACGAGGTACTCATCTTTTGCAGATTAGCTGATTAGAACTTTTATCTCTCCTGGAAGTTTTTAAGAAGACATTGGACAATCATTTGTCTCCAGTGGTATAGGGTCTCCTGCTTGAGCAGAGGGTTGGACTAGAAGACCCCCAAGATCCCTTCCAACTCTGTTATTCTGTCCCAAACATTGGCATTTCGTACCAACTATTTGTGGTGATTACTTTCCAGAAACATCCTTTGAGAGCAATATTTCCGTTTTAAATTTCCATAACAGTTGGTTTTTTAATGTTTAGTTTAAATATTCTTTGGTTATAGCTTTGACCAGCCATTAAGTTATTTTTTTTTAAATGTTCCAGTCTTTTTACCAGAAATTTTACCGAGTCATTTTACTGTAGTTAAGCTTGTTTGAATTTGCACTCTAGACAACAAAGTTTGTTGTCTTGACGGAGAATTGACTATCTCGTCCCATAACCTGTTAGGCTGCAGATGCTTAGCAGTAAGACCTTGCTTTCTTCTGAGTTGTTTCAAAGTTAAAAGGAAAATATCTTTATCTGGTTCAGCATCATTGCAAAGTTTCGGAGAAAGAGATTACTTCAATTTGCATCCTTGATGGAGCAGGATAACAGTGAGCTGAAAAGGAGAATTTTCCATTACATTGTAATACATATGTTTGAGAGCAGAAGCAGACTCATTCTTCCTTTTCCTTTATGAATATACATGACCTAGAAATTAACCCCTTTCACTCTGTCTTGATCTGATGCTGTTACTATCCTCCCCCCACTTATATTGGAATAACCATTTTTTAAAAATTGTAGCCCAACAAGAATATATTTAGTCAATGGAGCATTTTATATATAACCTCTCTCTTCCTTATTTCTCTCCCTCCCTCCCTCCCTCCCTCCCTCCCTCCCTCTCTCTCTCTCTCTCTCTCTCTCTCACACACACACACACAGTGAAGATGGTGATTCTAAGAGCCCTAGGTTTACAACTATTCAAATGCTTACAGATGGATTTGGGTTTCAGCCAATAATACCACATTCAAATCCTACACTTACAAGAAGTGTGTGTAGACAACTTTACAAGGTCCTTAAAATCCTAGCATTATTTTGAAGGGAATTATCATAATCATTATTCAGATATTTAGCTATTGCAGTAAACATCTATTTTTGGGTAGATGCAACAATCATTGACTATAGCAATTTGTCTCAATATTTTGCTCTCAACATTCCTTCCAACTTTTAAAAATTACGTTACTGTTGTTCAGTGGCTAAGTCATGTCCGACTCTTGCGACCCCACAGACCACAGCACAACAGGTCTTTCCTCCACTGTCTGCTAGAGTTTGCCCAAATCCATGCCCACTACATCAATGACACTATCTAACCATCTCATCCTCTGCTGTCCCCTTCTCTTTTGCCTTCAATCTTTCCCACCATCAAGGTCTTTTCCAATGTGTCCTCTCTTCTCATTTGGTGGCCAAAGTATCTGAGCTTCAGTTTCAGGATCTGTCCTTCCAAAGAACAGTCAGAGCTGATTTTCTTTAGGATTAACTGATTTGATCTCCTTGCAGTCTAAGGGACTCTCAATAGTATTCTCTAACACCACAATTCAAAGCATCATTTAAAATTTATGAAGTACCCCAAAAGAGCTTTTGTTTGTGTGGATCATATTTATTGACATTTACTGTATTAAACATGGATGCCTTGTAGAATGTATAAAAATTACACAATTGAACTTATTAGATATTAACATTAATGAAATATTTTTTGTGAAACTTCTATATTTTTTAAGAAATAAAAATAAAATGAGATGAGTGACACTGTTTAACATTTTTGTTAATATGTTCAATATCTGGCAAATAATTTTAGTTTAGTGGACTCTTGAGAAGATCTTGAGTGACCCTCAGGGATCCATGAATCACACTTCAAGAAATATTGAGTTATAGATTAGTAGAGTATATAGAAAGAAACAGAGAGAAGTAGCATTCAGACATAATCAGCTATTTAGGAGCAAATTATTAATATTACAGTCTATATTGGGTCACAGTAACTAGGTTCACAGGCATTCAGATTATGGCCTGGTAATCTTCTGAAGTATATTGACTTGTTCTTCCACATTTCTTCCCTATTCTGAAAATCCAAACCATCTATAGAAATTGTTAGTGTACTACTTATATATATATATTTTGGTGGAAATTAAACAGACTCTGATTTTAAGGACATCTCTTTGATCTTTCAATTTTCTCTCAACAAAATAATAATCATACAGAGCAATTATCATTTATCATCATCATCATCATCACCATCACATCAACCCCATCATCATCCCAAGTCCTTGGGAAGGACTCAATGGGTAGATTACAAATGCCAGATGAAGACTAAACATCTAGCATATGGTGCAACCAACCATAATGCAGGTACCGTATTTTTCGGAGTATAAGACGCACCTGAGTATAAGACGCACCTTAGTTTTTGGGGAGGAAAATAAGAAAAAAGCTGATTGGCAGGTAGATCGGCCTCCCGGAATACCCCCAATCAGCTGTTCCCAGAGGTGAATTTTAGCAACAGATTGGTTGGTTGTGAGCTCTGTGCCTTGCTTTTTTTTCTGCCTATGAAAGCCTCCAACACAGAGCTTCAGGAAAAAAGCCCCTGAAGCTCTGTTTGGGGGCTTTTTTCTGAAGCTCCGTTTGGGGCTTCTTTTCTGAAGCTTCATTTCTGATGCTTTTTTCAGCCTCTGAAACCCCTGTTTGAGAAGCTGGGTGGGGCTACATTCAGAGTATAAGATGCACCCAGATTTTCACCCTCTTTTTTTGGGGGGGGGAAGGTGTGTAACTCTTGACTTATGACTAATCAGTTAGTGATGGTTTGAAGTTCCAACATACAACATAACTGAAAAGGGGAAGTTAACAATCCAGTTCTGAAGCACCTGCCAACATTTGTGGCTGTTTGCAATGTCTCATGGTTATGTGACTGTGTTTTATGACAGTTTTGCTGAAAATGGAAAGTTATTTCTAGTTTTCAGCAAAACTATGCCAATGACACATTGTTTGGTTCACTCTTTGATACATCTGAAATATTCAACTAAAATATTTACTGAATTATTGTGGAAAACTTTAACCCTTCTTTTACAGATTAATATTTTTAAAGATGAGTTATATCACACTTATTTTCAGTAGGATATCGTCAAAGTTGTAACTTAAATTTAGCATTTTTTTAAAAAAATAAAGCTGTTTCTTATATATTGGATATATCAGGAGACACACACTTACACACACTGTGGTTATATTGCAGAAAAATAAGACAAACAAAATCTTTAGGCCTTTGTCAAATGTATTATTTCTCATAATTATTTTAATGTTATTAACATGACACTGCCAATATTAGCTTAGTAAACTGACACTGTTCTTTCTCACAGTTAGATGATATTTCATCATATTCCCCTTATTTGTTTATAAAATGAAAGCTTTTCCTTCATGCTCTTCCCTGTGCCTGAAAATCCTTACTCTTTGCTACGGCAACGTAGAACTTGAATACTAAATGGCTCCCTGGTTTAAGATTTGATGCTCCCTAGCTGAGAGGCAAAAAGCAATATTGCTACATTTATCTTTTTATGAAATGCATTACACAAAGTATAATTTGTGTCTCTATAATAATCTACTGTTTTCAATTAGAAATTAAGCCAGTTGCTATAAAGGTCTGAGGGAAATATAGCAACTCTTTTGTCTTTTTTTTTCCTGCTTTTGTTTTCTTCCCTGAGAATGAAGGAAAACTGAATTGTATTAAACTGACAGCATAAGGCAGCCTTGCCGAGTTTGTATTCTGTTTACTGTAAATCAACTTCACAAACGCAACCTATGGTGGCGAGGCAAAGAAATGAGATTAGCAAGGAGAGAAAATAGAAACTAATTGTGTTAATGGAAGTTGATGAACCTCTTTCCTCATGCCCCCGGAAGGTCCTGCATCGAGTCTCGTCCTCAGAAATCACTAGAATTGTTGTTCAGGTATCTTCCCTTTACAAGGGCAGCTCAGCATTTCAGGCAGACTTGATGCACATGAATCAATTCAATCAATTAGAATGATTTGGATCACCACAACTGGGTGGCCTTCCCTCACCAGAACCCCTTGAAGGCAAGCCATTTGTTTGGAGTTGCATATCCACTCTGTTTTTTCTTTGAATTGTTCTTGTTAACCGCATTTTCAGGAGAGCAGTCACTACCAGCTGAGAGCCAAGAGGCAGGCATGGTCGGCAGTCAGCCTTTACAATTAAGACATACAACATAGGGGAAACATACTGGAAAACATATTAGTTCCCTGTTTTCCCACAGAACAGTTAAACTATCCCTTTAAAAAAAGATACATGTGCATCTATTAGTTAAACTATCTGTATCCCTATCTATCAGTTAAACTATCCCTTTAAAAAAAAGATACATGTTCACGCATCTCCTCTTGACTAACTTCTGATTGCTAGGTCTCCAAAATCTGATAAATTTGTCTAGATAGCATATCATTTCAACTGAGTAAAAATAAAACTAACGCAATGATGAAACAAAAATTTTCCCATCTTTCCAGCCTCCAGTATTTCACCAATGAGAGTAGAATATGCATGTCAATGTATACAACCTCCCCTTGTTTAGTGACGACAATCTATTTCTTAAATAAGACACAAAATGGTTACTAAGCAGAGAGAGAGAGAGAAACAGAGAGAGACAGAGAGAGAGAGAGACACACACACACAGAGATACATACAGAGAGAGAGACAGAGAGACAGAGAGATACACAGAGAGAGACAGAGACAGAGACAGAGAGACAGAGAGAGACAGAGAGATACACATACACACAGAGAGAGACAGAGACAGAGAGACACAGAGAGAGAGACACACACACACACACAGAGAGAGAGACAGAAACAGAGAATGAGTGAGTGAGAGAAAGAGAGAGACAGAGACAGAGACAGACAGAAAGACAGACAGAGACTGAAGATCTTTAGGTGCTGCCATCTCATTTAAATAAAGTTTTCTGATCAACTCATTCTGGCATGTTCAGATGTTCTCAGGAGCATGAAATTTGGTCATAAGTGCATGCACTGGTTGACAAATAATTTTGTTTTACTACCATCACCTTTCTGAATAGTTGCTAAATGAAATATCCACTAAATGAAGAGTGGCTGTAACTTTCTCATATCTATCTGTGTAACATGAATCATCATCATCATCATCATTTCAGCCATTGTCTATCCACTGCAGGATGAAAGCCTTTTCACATATTTCCACACATTTTTATGGGTCATCATAGTTTCTTATCTATTTAGTACATTCATAGGCAGCTATGAAAAGAAATGAAGAAAGGCTACAAAATCCTATATTTTCTTTAAATATTGCTGAAAACTGCACCTGGAATGCAGCCCTATAGCCACAGTATAATTCCTAGTGTCTCTAGAGTGCCTTAAATTCCTGCTCGATAGTCGCGAACGATGGGAAATAATATTCTTAGAGCACTTTGCTTACCTACATGAAGCGAAAAACATAGTTTACATTTAAAGGAAGGGGAAAAAGGTTCTCAGACAAACTGTGCTTAAGTTGTAACTCAGCCAAGCATTATGAGCTAGAGAAATCCATACTTAAGAAATATAAACTTGTCAGACAATATAAAGACAGTAATTTACAAGAATAAGTAGCAAGTACTATGCTTGATAAATAGTTAGGACAGTTAGAAGCTTGGAAAAGTACAGTTCATCTTTATCAGTTTTAAAAGTCCATTCTATCCTGTTTCAGCTTCAATCTTAAAAATTAACTGTACAAAGTGGTGCTATCTTTGCACCCATTTTTCTGCATTTTTTCAGTTCATTACATCCTGTATTTTTCCTAAAACAGCCTTTTAATGTTTTGAACTAAAATGTGCATTTTAAAGCATGTTCAGGATAGTTTAACGAATATTAGTTTGATTAATTGTGCTCTTTAAGAAAACCTGCGTCACAACATTAGGAGAAATGAAAAACCCCAAAGCTAACTATGTTCTAATTCATTTGGGTGCAGATAGGGATGATTTCAGGGGCGGGTTTCAAAACCTGTTGCTATTGGTTTGCTCGTGGGCGTGCAAGTGCTTGCGCACATGTGCAACTCTTCTGCGCATGCGCAGAAGCATCTGGGTGGGTGGGCAGAGCCTCCCTCCGCTGTTGCCGGTTCACCCAATCTAGGCTGAACTGATAGCAACCCACCACTGGATGATTTGATTTAAATCATGGACCAACAGAAATCCTGGAACATTCCTAACTGGAGACATAGTTTCTTTAAGTAGGAAACTGGAGTTAAAAAATGAAGACCATAGTAATTGTGCAAGAAAAGAGAAATAGAAAAAGCACCACAACACATACCAATGTGGAAACATCCTGGAATATGTTGACATATGGATTGTGCAGTTGCCTATACAACTGTTCTGTTGATTCAGTTTCTTTTAGTATTATTTTCCTCATTCATCAACCTTCAAGGAACATGGAATAAGTAGTGTAAGTGGGGTTATGAGCACTGGCATTCATTTCCTGGATTCAGTACTTATGTTTAGGTAAGATGTTAGAAAAGATAGATAATGAAATGACAACAGATGCTTGCGAAGGAAGTCCCAGGATGCCCAGAGAATTCTCACACATTCTAGCACTGAAGATGTTACCTAGCTGGGTAATGAAACGTCCACAAGAAAACAATCAAACTCAGAGAGCGCCAAGGATCCATAATTTCAACCCTGAGCTGCAAATATTCTCCTTTATCACTTCTATACAACAGTTACTTTCTCAAAGAATTGCATTGTACTTGTCATGAGGATTATCCCATTTCATGGATCCAGACCAGAAGGCATGGTCTGATAGTGATGAACATACTTAGAACAGAGCTGGAAGAGAAACAAGAAAGAGCGGCTTTCATAATACAGGAAATCTATGTGAAACACAGACCTGTCTGGCCTTAGGCCTCAATTCACAAATTTTATTGGAATGAGAACAAATTGGAAAATGATATAAACATTTTATGACCTCACTAAAAGAAATAATTATTAATATTTTACATTAATATCCCACTTTTTCATCAAAACATCTTGAATCAACTCAAGTTAGCTTAAATTGGGATTGGCCTCCATTTTATCCCTGCAACAGCAATCTGTGATAGATTGGACTGAAAGGGAAAGGGAAATCCATGTCTCAAAGCCATGGATTTCCATGTCTGAAGGTGGACTTGAACTGGCACTTCAGCCACTGTACCGTGTTGGATCTCAATTTGTCAATGGTTTCTATTGCAGTGGTGGTATCTGGTGCTGAGTTGAGGGGAGAAGTGAAACAGATGACTAGCCTTAAATCACTTGTGGGAAGGAAGCGGCTGAAGGGAGATCCTCCCTATTTATCTAGTAGATATCTAGTAGATATAGAAAGTGATTTAATCTGGTGAGATTCCTTTCAATAGGTGAGCAACAATAAAGATATCACTCTGATCAGCTCACTGTGTACATTGTACACCATCCAGAGCCTGTCTCTGAGGGAAAGGGACTGTTAAGAAACAGGAAAAATAAATAAATCATGTTGCTTCTGGTTCCTTGTGCCTGCCGCTTGCAGTTTCCATATTATGGAGTATCCTTCCTTTGAAATTAAATTAACCTCATTTTTGGGGTTCTGGAACCTGTTAAAGGTGGAGTTGCTCTGGACAGTCTTTGAGGAATGCTCATCACCATTATACTTACTATTTGAATAGTTGCTTGTTTATTAGCTTTTAGGATTTTAGTCTGTTTTTAGGTTATAAACTAACGTAATTGAATGTGGTGGGGAATGAACACATAACATAAATAATCATCAAACGGACTGAATTTTGGGATTTTTTAAAAAAACAAAGGACATAGAAACCTTTTCTTATCTTTTCTTTTTTTTTCATTTTTCCATTTTTCCCAGCAGGTATCAAATTTCTGGGGGCTACTCTGATTGTAACAAAACATTATAGGTGAATGCTAAACTAGAATGATGAACCTGAAGCAATGAAGCTGAGCCTTCTACTGAGAGAGGTTGTTGATTTGGAAGTGGAACCTTCAAAAGAGTTTTGAAACTGAGGAATTAATTGAAGCTGACCCTGAAATAGAATGATTTGCTGTCTGGAGCCATTTCAGGGAGGGAGTTGATACAAGTCAAACCTATTGTGAACAAGCAAGGAGGAAAAAAAAACCCATGAAAATGAAGCCATGGAATTTTACTATTGGCACATTACTGTATCTCTTGACTGGTGTCCCTATTTTAGGCTGTGAGAAAAGGACAACATTCCCTCTGCTTCAGAAAAGAACAGCAAGGAGAAATGATAGTGTCTAGCAAGAAAATGATTGAAATATTACCACAGCTTTTAAACTATTACTTGCTCTATCTTTACTTTAAATATCAGAGTCTTGTTTTTATCTTTCCCTGACTATCGGTTTGCCATAATTCAATTTTTGGCAGGCCCATATAAACACTGTTTGTGACCTAACAAGATGCAACTTGTATAGTGGCTAGTTGTGACTTCTATAGATAAATGTTGCTATTATTGTTGTGTTTTGATGATCAAAGGGATTGCATAAAAGTGAAAAAACAAAATAGAGAATAGACTTTTCAGGAATACAGAAGTGTACTGTACTTATGATTGGTTGTAGGCTGTGATTGCTGGCAGGGAAAAGCTGTGATGGCTTTTCTTCACCTTTCAATCAGTGAAATGTATAGGCCTGGTAGCTGAGTTTGACTTCAGTTGTTTAGTTCACCTGAGGTTAGTAGTTATTCTAGGGCAGAGGTAGGCAACTATGGCCCCTATATGGCCCCCTATGGACTTCAACTCCCAGAATTCCTGAGCCAGCATGTTGAAGTTTACAGATCTTTAAAGGGGTCATAGTTGCCCATCCCGGTTCTAGAGAATGAGATCAGGCTATGTGCCCACACAGCTCTCTCATCCAATTTGTTGCCCTCACAGTATCTGATGTCTGAGGCAGCAACCTCATCCTGTCTAATTCTTGGAATGGGATACCAGTAGTGTTGAAAAGGCTGGTTTGAAAACAAAATACTATATAATCTTAATAAAGAGGCACCTGTAGCGAAACTTATGCATACAGGCAGGATTAAAAGGAATGTTGGAATTAATAGTGATGTGATTTCACCTGCATTCTTCCTCTAAACATCATGCTGGAACTTTTTTTTTAATAATAGTTTCTTCCAGAATCTTTGAGGTTTGATCATTGACAATGTTGTGGTAGAACATAGCTGTTTACAGCAGAATTTCTGATTTCTCTCATGCAGCAGCAAAACATACACAAATACATTTCTAATACACTTATGTAACCATCATACTTTTTTAATCTGCTGAAATTTGTATAAATGAATTACATATATCATTAAATTTATCCATACCAATTTGCTCATAAATTGCAAGTGAAATCAAGTCTTCAATCCATTGAGTACATGAAGCCATGCATTTATTTATCCGATGTTACAATATCACTTCTTTAGTTATAATAAGGGTACAGAGAATCCATTTATGTTGACCAGTTGTCAAGTTCCATGCATTAAGTATGTAATTCAAGAGAACAGTATCCTTTGAACATTTTAGCTTTTATAGTGCAAGTCACATTTATATAGTCCACTACTTTCTCCCAAAACTTAAAAAAAATATAGGACATTGTAAAAACATATATCTTAAGAAAGTGCTTTCTTTCTTACATTTTCAAAAAAAAATCTGTCCTAGCCAACTTTTTTCTATAAAAATGTAAGAGTCCAATAAATTCTAAATATTATTTTTTTGCTTTATAAGTTGTACCTACAAAGTCCATTGACTCCCTTGCTGTGGAAGTTCAGATATACTCCCATTATCTAGGTATCTCTAATTCTTTATTCCATCACCTCTAAGCTTTTGTATTTCTAATTGGTTTATTGCTAACAAATATCTATAAAAACTAATATTTTTTTAGTTTTAAAAGTTTTAACTAGTTATTCTAGTATCTCATGTCTCAGAAACTGAGCATCCTTCTGGTCCAAACAACGTTGAAGCAGTAAATATGGCCATTTCTGATAGAAAATATTTGCATCTCAGAACAGCATAGGTTAAAAATTAACCAAATAACCAATCAATTGGTCCAGAGTCAATAATCTCACTTTCATCCAACTTTTCCATATCACCAATTTCTCTCCAATTTTTGATATTGGACTTCCCCGTAAAATCAATTTAGCATGGGAAAAGGAACAAATCTGGTTTTTTTACACATTACATTCCGTAGCTTTCCAACTGATATAATTGTTTCCAGAGATACTAGAGTTCTATTTTATGTAGATCTTAATATTGTCCATCCAAGTAGGTTATTTCAAGGATAACATTGGGGGGGGGGGGGGGAGAGAACAGAGGGAATCTACTCAATCTTCTTCTAATCTGTATTATGACCTTTTGAAACCTTGTTTTATTTTGCTCCCCTTCAGACAAAGGGTGGGATGGGGGGGTTTAAAGAAACAGCTTGTTCCTTCTCCACCGGTTCCATTTTGCAAGCGCTGTGAAGTTGGCGAGCAGAGAAAAAGTTATACTGTGCATTCTAAATGGTGTGATGCTAAGCAAACCCAGGAATGTCAGTAATAATGGGGCCCAATGTCCCTTCCAGCAGATGCATCAGGATTTTATTGTGCAAGCATTAATTTCCACTATTAAAATGGGAGAGTGGTATAGTTCTCAAAGAAGTTGCTCTGCTTTCTTTCAAGCAAAACTGGCAGGTAGCGTTAATAGTTCTGTTTCGTCTTTGGCCACCCCAAATCTTTGCATGTTTTCAGCTCCGCTTCTTCAAACGGCTCCGTGTGTGTTCAGAGATCCACCCAAGCAGGGAAATGCAGAATTAAGACCCTGTAATTATCTTAGGTATTGATTCATTTATCCAAATTGCCTTCCAGAAATGTTAGAGCATTTACAGTATTATTTAATAAGGTATTAATTGACTTTTGCACATTTATTTTAAATGTCAAAGACAACAATGTAGGTCAGAGGAAAAAATGGGAGGGGGGGTAAAGAGGCAAGCCAATTCATATGCCATGCATGTGTTTCTGTTCAATTGGGTAGGGTTGCTTTGCTTAGCAACTACACGCAGTTTGGGGGGCAGTTCACAGAAGGTAGGAAAGGAGAATGTCAACAGTTGAGAAAATTAGGGAAGGATAATCCAAGATGGACAGAATCCAGAATCGTATATGCTCCGGCAAACTTGACAAACCTGGTAATCAGAATAAACAGCAAAAATTATGCAATTTTGCCTAATGCACTTATTACTATTGCAAACAATTGAAGCTTGAAGAAAGTTGACATCTGTTAAAAAAAAAAAAGAGATGACAACAATATGCAACATGCGGCAAAACAAATGTTTGAAGAGATGAGGTCATAAGTAAGTACCCTGAGTGAGCCCCAATAAAACCACCAAATGGATAGTCTCACCTAGCTCATCTTCTAAATGCTTTTACTTCATAAGGATTGGGAGTCAGGATTTATTTAAAGGTGGGGGGGAACCCTAAATGTAAATTTCCTCATTTAAAAAGGCCAAAGCAGGGCTGTCAAACTTGCAGCCATGAGCCGGAGGCATCACACGCTGGCCACGCCCAGTTTAGCAATGGCGAAAATTATCATGATACGTCATGTGATGCCGCCATGACAATGCAAGTTTGATACCCCTGGGTTAAAGGATTCAAGATTTTATACATATTCCTGTACTGAGACTCACATCAGTGGTGGGTTGCTACCGGTTCAGTCCAGATCTTGCGAACCGGTAGTAATGGTGGCAGGAGGCTCCGCCCACCTGCCTGGAAATCATCACAGATGCTCTGTGCATGTGCAGAAGGTTCTGCGCATGCACAGAAGTGCTGCGTGCGCTCCCGTTGCGAACTGGTAGCAAAGGTAAGTGGAACCCATCCCTGACTCACATGACAATGCAAATGAAGTCATGTAATTTTTAAATTCCTTATTTATTCTTTTGTCATAATCTATTTAGTGTTAAGGCCTGGGCTGACCCTATTTAGCCAAATTAATCCATTTGTCTTTCAGGCAGATTGATTTGTTTCCTGAGCCCTTGACATTTCTTTTTATTTGGAAAAAAAAAAGATCAGTGTATTTCATGCAACCTACTGTTTTCACCTGCTCTTCTGTCCTCAGAGTTAAGTTCACAATTCAGTTGTCCACTTTGCTTCTTAACATGGAATGGGGAACATTTTATCTTTTGCATCATAGAAGAAAATTTTACTCCTGGTCATCACTCTTCTTAGCCGTTACCTGGAGCATTGTTTTTTGAACTAAAATTGCTTTGAAGCAGAACTGGATTTGTAGATGGGTGCAAATTAGGTAGTTATTTAAAAAATGGTTTCCATGTTGCTTCGGTATAACAAAGAGATAATAGCAACTATCCTGACCCTTTGCTTTTGCTTCTGTAGCACATGGCTTTAATAGTACTCCTTCTTAACATTTAAAAGAACTTTGATAGCTGAGTAATCCCTTCATCATTTAAATATAACAAGATTTTACTGGTAAGTACAAGGGCTCGGAATGGAGTGCTTTTCATTCACATTATAAACAGTTATGGTAGATTTGTAATCCTCCTGTCATATTGTTCACTTTTGATATTAATCAGTAGGTTTATGAAAGGTATGATAGACCACAGAAATGAACAGTGAAGAAGTTACAAATCTGCTTCTATAAAAGAAGCAGCAGCTATAATCCTCAGACACTTTTTCTTGAACATTTCTCCTTCCTTCCTTCCTTCCTTCCTTCCCTCCTTCCTTCCTTCCTTCCTTCCTTCCTTCCTTCCTTCCTTCCTTCCTTCCT
>WNWU01000006.1:16513050-16525756 GCA_012654045.1 Ptyas mucosa
CCTTCCTTCCTTCCTTCCTTCCTTCCTTCCTTCCTTCCTTCCTTCCTCCCTCCCTCCCTCCCTAATTATTAGATTCTCCTTTTAACATAATTTTGAAGCTGTGCCCTTACAGAGAACCTCAGAAGCAATGAGAGTGGTTTGGCCTGCAAGCAATTTACAAAATATGAGTCATCTGCCCACATTCTTTGGCCATGTTTTGGCCATTCCACTTTTGCTCTTTCAGCTGCCAAAAGTCCCTTAATTTCAAGCCAGCAAACAAATAAAAAAAGTAGTTGAGCTAAAAGAATATGTAAAGGAAAGTCTGAATTTTCTTTGCAGTTCACTATAGTTTTATAGAACTTTCAGTTGTTTTAAACATTTCCCTCACTTGTTTTCTGGAGCTTTATTTTATTTTGGCTATAAAGTTTACTTTGTGAGATGCTTATCTGACCAGAAATGATTCTGACATAATTGCTATTTAAGTTACTACAGAAAGCTCCATAATAGCCTTAATTTAATCAGTCTACATTATTTATGAAATATTATGGAGGCAACTTCTTTTTTTTTTAAACACCCCTAGAAGTCGATTACCAACTCACAGATGTTGAAAACATTTCTCTAACTTTATTTATGTATCATCACCTTCCAGTTCCTGGGAATCCTTGTAATATTTTAAGACTTCAGTTTCCAATATGTGACTGGAAAACTGAGTAGGAACTCTGGCAGCTGCAATGCCAACAGATCTTAACAGTCCTATGTGACAGATGGTTAAAGGCTAGTATACCACTTACATTAGTATATAATGTATATACTAAGCCCAAGAACGACTGGAACAATTCACCCAAACTTCAGTTTTTTATTTGCTGATTGATGAGAAACAGAATCTTGCCAGATTAAACCCTTACTGCTCCCTGCCTATGGATATATCTGGGAGATTCTAGGTAATGGCTATCTTTTATCTGTTCCTCTGTCTCCTATCCAGTTCTAGGCTGTGCTGCATCTTGTCACCCTTCTCTTTCTGGAATGTGTCCCTCCTTCCTAGGAAACTGCTCTTTCATTGTAGTCCATTTATCCAGCTTCCCTTTCATGGACACTACCTCTCATAGTATACACTTGTCCTACTACATGACAGAATTCTTGACTGAATTGTCAGAGCAGATGCAGTAGATGTTGCAGACCCCTAGCTTTACAGTAATGCTGGATTTCAATAATCCCTTTAGGACTGGTTCAGAGTCCATCAGGGCCTCGACAACTATGTGTATGTTTCCAGCAGTCAATTATGGTCAGAAGGCCAACCCATAATTCGGTTCCATGTTCGATTTGATATTCCATGGATACCTCAAATTTGTCCGCTATCATGGATGGATGAATATCTGGTTAAATTTGATTTGATCTGTTAAATTTGTGTCATCTGTTGTAATAAAACAGTCTCACAAAAAAATGACTGAATCCAGCTGAGTTCTCAAGAGGCCCAAGAAGGGTTTAGTGCTGTTTCATCTGTGTTTCTGTCAACACCTGGATTGGTACCTGGAATAGGAAGTTCATAAACTTTTACTAAGTGGCTCCTCCAAACTGCTTCAAAGCAGGCTTTGGATGAATTGCAAAAAAACAGAGTCCGGGTGAAGGAAGATCTAAGCTTGAAGATCTTCACATGAAGATCTGAAGGAAAATAGGTCTCTGATCAGACCTATCGTGTTAGGTCTATGCTGTGATATGTGCAGCAAAGAGGTAGGCTATTTTCCTATATGTACTAATTGCCAAGTTTATAACCTGCTGACTTTTTTCAGATTGTGAGGAGGCTGACTCGTCACCCTCACTTCCTGTTCCAAAATGCTATTACAGAATCTTCAGGGGGATTTGACAACATTTTAATGTTTTTTTTAAAAAAGGTTTAAAAATCTCATTTGGGCCAGTCTGGATTCCTTCTTCAATGTACAACCAACCACAGGAATATCTTGTAACTCTTCCTGTACAGTTAGATTGTGATACCTGAGGCTGTGTTTGGGAGAACACCAGAGGTGGGTTTCAGCAGGTTCTGACCAGTTCTGGAGAACCAGTAGCGGAAATTATGAGTAGTTTGGAGAACCGGTAGTAAAAATTCTGACTGGTCCCACCCCCATCTATTTGCTGCCTCCCAAGTCCCAACTGATCGGGAAGAAATGGGGATTTTGCAGTAACCTTCCCCTGGATTGGGGAGGGAATGAAGATTTTACAGTATCTTTCCCCTGCCACGCCCACCAAGCCACACCCACAGAACTGGTAGTAAAAATTTTTGAAACCCACCACTGGGCAGCACCTTCTACTCCTTGTCCTGTAGATCTTGATTAGTCTTGTTTATAAGAGATATCCTAGGGAAGTCATAAATGCCTCTCTGAGAGAATAAAAGGTGCTCCTTTTTTAAGGAAGGCAAATATTAGATCTCTTCTTAAGAAATTTGCCCTGGATTGTCAGAGATGAGCAATTATAGGCCACGTATTAAGGAGAACTCCTTTTCCATATGAACTCAATTGTTTGAGAGAAACATTTGTCTTTGGGCACCTCCATGTTAATTAAGTTAACTTGATTCCTAAAATTGTGGTGAATTCATCTAATAGAGGAGCTTTCTCTGGTCTACCTGAAGGTCTTGGAAATGCACTCCTTGAAAAATTGAGGAATCTATTTTATTTGCTTTTAATAAAGCTATGGATTTCAGTGTCTTAAATGAAGTTAAAGTGCATTTTTCTCGCAGTCGTTTTACTATTGATTTTAACTGGTGATTATAATATTTAGTTTTTCTTGTTTGTTTTACTTGTTATTTCAACTCTAGCTAATGTCTCAATTTTTAATTTACTTTGTACTGTATTTTTATTGTAAATAAAATTAAGTCAAGTAAAAAAATAAATCCTATAAATAAGGGAGAAAGGATCCTGGATTGGGCTTTTCAGATAAAGAAAATGTAGTAATGGAATTGTGCAGGTAGATTTGACTCCAATTTTCATTTCTATTTCATCTCCTTTTATTATACATTGTGGAAATGGGTTTTCTACCTCCCCTCTTCCATTTCCAACTTCTTCCTGCTAATTAAGCACCATTGTATGTAAATGAGGGAAAATATGAGGAGTTGTGATTCAATGCAAAGGATCCTAGCATTTGCGATGGAAGAAAAACAATTGTAAGCATGAGGCATATTGTGACATTGTGGGAACATTGCACAAACACTTGTCATATTCTTTCTTTGGATCATTGCCAACAATTGCATATTTGTTAAAGCAATAAATGTTATTTATTATATGATTGGATTAATTTGAAAGGCCTAACTGACAAAAATTCTAGGGAGAGTACAATAAAATTGAAAAACATTTCAAATAATGCAGGATCAATCACAATATGGCAGAGAAGGAAGGAAGGAAGGAAGGAAGGAAGGAAGGAAGGAAGGAAGGAAGGAAGGAAGGAAGGAAGGAAGGAAAAATAGATTAGATGTTGTGAACAATTCACAAATTATCCTGGACAAAGACAATTTTTAATGCTTCCCCGAAGGTGGGAAGGGATAGGGGGAAATAGATCTCAGGGGTATCCTATTTCAGGGAGCAGGATTAGTGGCATGGAAGGCACACACTTACAGGAATCCACAAGATGGCACTATTTTGATGACTTTTGGTGGCTTTTGGCTGTCCTGCCTCAAGTACCACATTGTCTTGGGTCAATGTTGGCTTCCTTTTTTCAATACATGCCGTGTTCTTCTCTGTTTCTCTCCATCTTCTCTTCTCCAACCCTTGAAAATCAAGCTTTTCCAAATTCTGGTATAAATTAAGCCTTTGGATTAATTCACAATTCTGTGAAGCCCATTTTACAATGGACTGATCTCTTTCCTTTTCTTTCTTTTCTTTTTCCCTTTTTTTCCAACTAAAAGAAACCTTAAGCAGGAATAGATTTTTTTAAAATTATGTTTTAAACATGAATGTTCATGTAAGATGAAAGGGTTATTACCATCTAGATGCTGAAATCCAATTCCCATCATCCTCTCTATTAGCTATAATGGCAGTGGCAGGTGGGAGTTGGAATCAAAAAGGGTTAAAAATTTCTCACACTTGTCATTATCTATATATGCCTACAGGATTGACAGTACATCATTCACTTAGCAGTTTTCCCTAAAATCTGGAGCACATGAACCTAAATAATAACTCCTTGCAGTAATGCATATAAATTAAAATAAATCTTAAATAACCCACAAAAGTATAGTAGGGATGGACTGGGATTTACTTGGAAGGACAAGTTGCAGGAAAAAAACAAGCAAAGGCAAACAAAACCATACCAGGAACTCTCTCCAGTAGAGACAGATTATATTAGTGCAGTTTTGCAATTTAATAATACATATGTTTTTAATTTAGTTTTTGAATGGACTTCACTTAATTCTTATCATGAAGAAGTTTCTAGAAATGAGCGTAATAACTAATACTTTGTTCCTCTGAAAACATCAAAGTTCCAATATTTTCAGGAAACATATGTGATCCACTTTAGAGAGCTTTGTGGTGGGATCAACAGACTTTCTCAAAAATCCAAATAAAATAGTTTGAAGATAATTCACTGTATATGAGGCGGCTTTGCTACAGGTAAACAGAAAGATTATAGGCATCTTCAAAGATGACCAAAATCCTAATTGAAACACAATGCAGAAGTATTTTGGTTCAAATTTAGTCATGTTTAGAGATGACATATTAAAGTTAGCGAGTCAAATCCTTCGGGTTCTAACTGTGTGTCTGTGAACTGTTATAATATTATAATGCAACACTGACTTTATTTTTTAAAAAAAACTAGCTTATAATGTATTGCAATTAAATTGCAATGAATCTGCATGCTGCTCAGAATCGCTTGGTAGAGAGAAGGCAAGCATGCAAATTTAATAAATACATAAATATTTGTAATTTATTGAATAAATTAATGTTTATGTTAGCATGACCACAGTGGTCACTCTTTTCAGAATTTATCTTTCTTCCTTTTTTTCCTGACTTCTTTCAAATGGAGAATCTGGTGACATTAAAAAAAGCTGTTAGTAGTTGATTTTAAATAAGGCACACACACACACACACACACACACACACACACACACACACTGCACAAATTATTCCAGGTACACCCTACTAGGAGGTGCCTCCACTTATCCTTCTGATTTTACCATCACTTGTTACACAAGAAAAGAAGTTTCTAATTTTTGGCCATATAGCATTTGAGGCAGGGGTGAAATTCAGCAGGTTCTAACAGGTTCTGGAGAACCGGTAGCGGAAATTTTGAGTAGTTCGGAGAACTGGCAAATACCATCTCTGGCTGGCCCCAGAGTGGGGTGGGAATGGAGAGTTTGCAATATTCTTTCCCCAGGAGTGGGGAGGGAATGGAGATTTTGCAGTATCCTTCCCCTGCCATGCCCACCAAGCCATGCCCACAGAACCGGTAGGGAAAAATTTTGAATTTCATCCCAATTTGAGGTGGGTTTTTTTGGTCAAATGGAAGGATGTATATATCTAAATGTGCACAAAATCACCCTGAAATTGTGCTGGGTGTCCAGAAAACATTTTTATGAGCACCTTGGAGACTCGTTTCTAAACTCATCACTTCAAAACGGCATCTAGAACTGATGTCCTGAGGCAGTCCCTAGAAATTCATGCTTACATTGTTGCTTGAGGAATACACATTTCAGAACATTTTTTTTAAAAAAAAGAAACTCTGTCATCTCTTGTTTTTTAAAAAAAATGCATGGAAGAGCCATTTTGACTGACAATATAAAACATCTTCATGCCCAAACATAGATAGTGATGATTTGTCCTAAGGCATTATTATTCTTATTAACATCTCTTGGCAGCTTGCCAGCCAATTAGCAGTTCCCATTCCCACTTCCTTTTCAGTCCTTCCTACCTCCTCCTTCCCTTCCATCTTCTTATTAATTTGATACCATTGCTGAATAAATAGTTCACAGTATATAGTTTAACCAAATGACTGCTTCCTCTCATCTTTATGCTTGAGATTGCCGTCAATCAGCATTATGCTGACTGTGCTTGTGCGGTTAATTCGATTTTCTGGTTCTGACCTGAGGAAGTTAGTATTCCCTCAGATTTACTTTATTTTGAGCTGGAGTGGATGCTCCTTTTGTAAACGGACAGATTTGTGTGCATGCATGTGATAATATACATGGATGCTACCTGTAAAAATGATAAGATTCAAACTATGGCTATTTTTTTTAACAGAACTGTAACTATAGCTTGATTTTATACTTTGGAGAATGCAATGGGACATTATGCTCAGGCATTTTTTTTTTGTTCCCCAAAACATTACTGCTTCAAATGTAGACTTCTGTAATCAATACTATTTAGTGATTGGCTACAGAGTTTAAATTTTCTCCTGTAATATTCTGAGTAACCTGGATGTTCTATGTGGGTGCTGTAGGTATCATGGCTTTACACCTGTGAGCAAATAAAAGAGACTTTCTTACTATATTTTATACCTCTACTTATTTTCAAAACTTCAAGGTTGATAAACATAATGACATTTCCATTCTATTCGGGGGTTACGGAAGGGGTATCCACTTCTTAAAGGCCAGATTTATCTCAGTATCTCATAGTATTAAAATTTGCACAGTTTTATCATGAAAGCAACCAGCAAGAAGGCAATAAACTGGTAAGAAACAAGGACATCATAAAATGGGAGCCGTCATCTAAAACTAATTATTGACTCTTAAAAATGAATTATTAATCTCACACAGCATTCAATTGCATCATCATCTCTAGTTTTAGCGGGCCATAGAAAATCACGGTATCCAGAGGAAAAAAAAAAAGAAAATTATCTACCAAAATTATACAACCTTTTTGTTTGTTTTAAGTAGAGAAGAGGAGTTCTCTGGGGTTTAAAGATAATCTTTGGAAAGCTCAAGCCAGTGAGGTCATATAACAACCTCACAACAACAGCAACAACATTATGTCATCATGAATTATGATCTCTGGGATATATGTATCACTACCTGGACAGACAGTTCTCAGTTTCTTCTTGAAAAAGAAAAACAAGGCTGATTAAATGGGAATTTTTTAAATTCCTAGCAAAGAATCCTATAGATTTTTTTTAAAAAATGTGATGGATATTTGTTTTTCTGCCCTGGGCAATGTTGGATCCCCCCACCCACAGCTTTCCTTTCTATATTTTTCTTTTATCTCCTTTTTTTCCCCTAGGTCCCTAGACAGTGGTGGGTTGCCCCCGGTTCTCACTGGTTCTATAGAACCGGTAGTAAAACCGGCGGGAGGCTCCGCCCACTGACCCTGATGTCATAAAAATGCTTCTGTGCATGTGCAGAAGCTTCTGCACATGTGTAGAAGAGCACACGTACATGTGAGTGAAGTGCGCACATGCACAGCCCCACTACAAACCAGTAGCAAAGGTAAGTAGAACCCGCCCCTGTCCCTAGAGCCATGATGGCGAACCTATGGCACGGGTGCCACAGGTGGCACGCGAAGCCATATCGGTGGGCATGCGAGCTCAGCTCCGACACGCATGCATGCGCCAGCCAGCTGATTTTCGGGCCTTCTGGGCCCACCAGAAGTCAGGAAACACACTGTTTCCGGTCTCCAGAGGGCCTCTGGGGGTGGGGGGAAGGCCGTTTTTGCCTTCGTCAGGCTCCTAGAAAGGCTCTGGAGCCTGGGGAGAGCAAAAAACAGGCCCACCGTGCCATCACTTGCCAAAAGTGGGAGGGGGCGGGGCGCATAGAATTATGGATGTGGGCACGCGTGCATGTGACCCCACCGTGCTCCCCCTGCTTTTGGCACGTGATGGCAAAAAGGTTAGCCATCACTGCCCTAGAGGTTTATCTTTACTAGGTTTGTGTATTACTACATGGAACAATTAACCCAAGGGTTCTGAGCTTAGCTACTTCTATCTGAGGGCTTAATGCGTTCTTGGCCTTACTCTGTGTTCTAGTTTGGGAAAGATAGGCCGGACACTGAGGCAACGGTAACAGGAACGGTTTATTAAAATGATCAACAGTAACTACAGAATGGGAGAAACCAGAACAGAACTTTTAGTCGCAGCCGCTATTTATATAGCGGCTTTCAAACGGCCCAGCCAATGGCATCTGCCTATTTCTCCCACCGGCTGAGCTGTCAAGCCTCAGCCAATCGGGAGCGCTTCCATGTTGCTGGGTAGCAAACGTCGTGTCTGTAACACTCTGTACAGAGCTCTTCCTGCATGGCCTCTTCATGGGCTCTCTGATGCAGTGGTGGACTGCTGCCAGTTCGGACTGGCTCAGGCGAACCGGTAGTTGCGACCTGCGGATGGGCTCGCCCATCTGCCTGGGCACAATCCTGTCCTATATCGCTCTGTTTTTTGATGCCGCATGCATGCGTGGATGGCGCGTGCGAGCGAATTGCCGTGTTCTGTGATGCTGTACGCATGCGTGTGCTCACATTTCCAGTTGCTGGGCGAACCAATTGTTACAGTATGTGACATCCACCTCTGCTCTGATGGTCAAGAAAAAGCAGCGAAAGAGAGTCATGTCTATATGAGTGGGCTGGACAGAGAGAAGGGAAGGACTTCTCTGATTCTTTTTTTCTTCCTTTAATAATGATTGCTGAGTTGAGATTCCTCAGGCTGTGCCTAATGAGCCAAACACAGAGATAACACTAATCCAGTAACACAGCCAAGGAAAGAGACATGCATAAGAAGCTATGTACACATAACAAGACTTGTCAAAGCTTTGATTTGGGGATTCTGTTTGAAGGGGGTTCAATCAAATCTCTAAACTGACATGGCAAACTGAATTAACTAGTTGATTTAAATAATTAAATGAGATGCCTCTCAATCAAGTTGGACAAAGTAGACTTTGGTGAACACATAGGGGGAAAAACAGTTGAATTGATTCGGAGATTCATCTTAAATTGGGTATTCAGATATTAGTTTGTTCAATCCATGAATTCCTAGTACAGATCACATTTCAAAGCTGGCTGAGGATGGAGCCAGGATTGCCTATGTCAGTTTATCTTCAAGCCAACCATCTTCTTAGCATCTCTTTATCCACTCTGAGTTTAAAATATAGACTGGCTGGTTACTTATGAGCAACATGGACAATAAGGACATCTTCATTTTGCTTATCCCATACCTGCTTTAGATTAATTACAAGGCATTAAGCATCAGCAGGTGAACAGACAAAACAGTTTTGTAACATTGTGCCAATCCAATTAACAAGGAGGGCATCAGGATGCCCCTGGTATTTAATCTTATACTCAGAGATGCCAAATCATACTGCGATGAGAAATTTGTAGTGCAATCATTCAAAGAGTTTGAGGAATGCCTAACATAAATATGGCGGGCGATGTGTCATTTAGAGATTTCTAGAAACAGTTTGTACTGATGCATGGAGAATTCAAGATACATATTAACATTTATAGGTAGTCCTCAACTCACACTTGTTCATTTAGTGACCATTCGAAGTTACAACATCACTGAAAAAAGTGACTTATGGGCATTTTTCACACTTACAATTGTTGCAGCATCCCTATGGCCACATGATCAAAATTTAGTTGCTTGGCAACTAGTTCATATTTATGACGGTTGCAGTGTCCCCAGGGTCACATGATTACCTTAATCAATGGGGGATTCACTTAACAATGCTGTTACTAACAACTGCAGTGACTCGCTTAACAACTGTGACAAGAAAGGTTGTAAATATGGGGCAAAATTCACTTAATAAGCTGTTTCACTTAGCAATAAAAATTTTGGGCTCAATTGTGGTTGTAAGTCAAGGACTACCTGTATATCCCATACTTCCTCTAGGAGCTCAATGAGGTAAATATGGTTCTCCCACTCCATAGTTCCCAGAAGGTAGATTAGGCTGAAAACATGGGATTGCTCTTAGCTCACCTAATAAACTTCATGACTCTGGAAGAATCTCAGAGGTATAGCATCAAAATCATGTGAACTATTACTAACACTTTATAAAGTCTTAGTAAGATCACACCTGAGATACTGCATTCAGTTTTGGTCACTACATTACAAAAAAGATGTTGAGACTTTGGAAAAAGTACAAAGAAGAGCAACTAACATGATTAAAGGCCTGGAGACTAAAACTTATCAAGAATGGTTGCAGGATTTGGGTTTGGCTATTCTAGAGAGAGAAAAAAGGACTAGGGGTGACATGATAGCAGTATTCCAGTATTTGAGAGACTGCCACAAAGAGGAGGGGGTCAATTTATTTTCCAAAGCACCAGAGGGACAATGGATGGAAACTAATCAAGGAGACAAGCAACCTGGAATTAAGGAGAAACTTCCTAACAATGAGGACAATTAACCAGTGGAACAGCTTGCCTTCAGAGGTCGTAGATGCTTCATCACTGAAGCTTTTAAAGTGATTGGCCAATCACTTGTCTGAAATGGTATAGGGTGGGTTTCTGCAACCTGTGGTTCTGGAGCCGCATGCGGCTCTTTGGGCCCTCTGCTATGGCTCCCTGTTGGATGATCCCACCACTAACTGCCCCACTCCTCACCCACCCCTCCCAATCACTCCTCGCCTGGCCTGAGAAGGTAAGGGTGACGACAGGGGATGGAGAAACATCCAGGACAGAGACAGAGAGAGAAATACAGAGAGAGGGAGAGAGGGAGAGAGAGACATAGAGAAATACAGAGAGAGCAGGGGAGAGAGAGGGAGACATAGGGAAATATAGAGAGGGGGAGAGATAGAGATAGAGATAGAGAGATACAGAGAGAGTGGGGGAGAGAGAAGGAGAGATACAGAGATACAGAGAGAAGGGGGAGAGAGAGGGAGGGGGAGGGAGGGAGGGAGGGAGAGAGAGAGAGATGTCAAAAACGTTTTGTGGTTCACATTCTTTTTTAACAACCAGTTTTCTGCCCAATGACCAGCGGGGTAGGCATGGCTGGGGGGGGGGGGTCATGTGACTGGTGAGACGTTGAGTGGGCCATGCCCACTGAGGTTTTGTGGCTCCCAATGTTTTCTTGGAAATGGGTCCAAATGGCTCTTTGAGTGTTTAAAGTTGCAGATCCCTGGTATAGGGTCTTCTGCTTGAGCAGGGGGCTGGACTAGAAGACCTCCAAGGTCCCTTCCAGCTCTATTCTGATTCTGATTCTAATTTACCTTAATCCTACCTGAATCATAACAGTCCTTCAAAGATTAAAAAAAACTGGCAGAAGCAGAAGCTTTGGAAGCCGAGGCAGAGATATCCTTTATTTTCCAGGACAGCATTTCTAGCACCTTTTACGAAGACAGTATTGAAGAGAAATCTCAACTGACCTCAGGTTCCTTGCCTAATTTGCAAAGTGTTGAAGATTTGTGAGTGTGTGTTTTGAAAAGGTCATTGTACCAACTTGCCAGCTCCTATTACATCATCTTTCAGACTGATCACACAGTTGAATTTGTGGTATCACATTAAATTTCACTACAGCAAACTGTGATATCATTAAAGGGCTGAGATTTTTTCCCCTCTTCTATTTTCTGAAGCAGAAGATAAAGCTGAAGTGTCTGAGAGAAAATTCCTCTTCACATATTATCTGAGAGGCAGTTGTGAGGAAAGATGGCAAATGGTTGACCAGTTAGTTACATTTCGGTACTATATTTTATTTCTTTAAATTTAATGTCAGTGCAACTTCTTTTATCATTACTTTGCATCAGTAGTGGGTTGCAAAACCCGTCACTACCGGTTCACTTGTGTACGCATGCATGCGATGCTTCTGCCCATGAGCAGAAAGTGGGCGGAGCCTCCCACCACTGCCGCTACCGGTTCACCAATCCAGGTAGAACCGGTAGCAACCTACCACTGCTTTGAATGCCGAAATGTTAGTGCGATACTGACTAATTTTTGATTCTATAAGGTTAAGAATATGGAGATAGATCAATGATTGGACATATTTATTCAAAGGGTAGAAAGGCTACTCTGCCCTCTGGATTAGAGTAAAATTTATTTTAGGAGGAAACATAACCACAAAGAAATTGTAATCTTAGTATAATGTAGGAATCTAATTAAGACTAATGAGGCAACATTAAATTTAATGTATGATGCATTTTATAAGTCTTACCATTAGAGCTGCAGCAAGCTGTTTATTTGAGCTACAAACTTTAGTGAACAAGTTACTAATGTTTTTCTTCAACAATTCAAGCTGAGGACTCTGGCAGACCTTGACAGAGCCCATGTTTTAGACAGAGCTGCTGAATGAGAAAAGGGAATTGTGCAAACACATGTGCTTCTTCTGGATCATCTTTATGCCCCAATAGCAATAGCATTTAGAATTATATACTACTTTACAGTGCTATACAGCCCTCTCTAAATGATGCTAGAGTCAGCATATTGCCCCCAACAATTTGGGTTCTCATTTTACCCACCTCGGAAGGATGGAAAGCTGTGTCAACCTTGAGCCTGGTGAGATTCGATCTGCCAAATTTCAGGCAGCCGGCAATCAGCAGAAGTAGCCAGCAGTACTGCACTCTATCCACTGAGCCACCACGGCTCAATGCAAGTATTTTTGGAGATCTCTAGTTGCCATCTCAGAGGCAGATCTACTTTTTGCCTTTCAGGGTATGGAACAGGCAGGTCTTTTGAGTCTGAGGACATTGACTCAATTCTTCTTTCTGCAGGGCCTACTATAGAATGGAATGGAATGGAATGGAATGGAGTGGAGTGGAGTGGAGTGGAGTGGAGTGGAGTGGAATGGAATGGAATGGAATGGAATGGAATGGAATGGAATGGAATGGAATGGAATGGAATGGAAT
>WNWU01000006.1:16528700-16546541 GCA_012654045.1 Ptyas mucosa
ACTTAACTTAACTTAACTTAACTTAACTTAACTTAACTTAACTTAACCTGAATCAAATGATCCAGATATATTTTTGCCTAATCTAGGGTGCTGTGTGAATGCAGAGACAGATGAGCTATATCTCTCTGAACTTTCAGATACTTGAGATAGGTTTGGGAGGATTTGCATATAGAATTGTTTCTCTCTTGAATTCAGGCCTCTTCTGAATCAGTCCAAATTAGTCAAGTATAGATTAGGACAGTGATGGCTAACCTTTTTGCCATCGCGTGCCTAAAGCGGGGGGAGCACGGTGGGGTCATACGCACACGTGCCCACGTCCATAATTCTATGCCCCCCCATGCTCCCTCCACTTTTGGCACGCGGTGGCCCAGTGGGCCCGGAAGGCCTGTTTTTCACTCTCCCCAGGCTCCAGAGCCTTTCTAGCAGCCTGGGGATGGTGAAAACAGCCTTCCCCACCCTCCCCAGAGGCCCTCCGGAGGCCAGAAACAGTGTGTTTCCTGACTTCTGGTGGGCCCAGAAGGCCCAAAAATCAGCTGGTTGGCGCATGCATGCCGAAGTTGAGCTCGCGTGCCCACCAATATGGCTCCACATGCCACCTGTGGCACCCGTGCCATAGGTTCGCCATCACGGGATTAGGATTTGTTCAAATACAATTTACTACTCTAATATACAGGATTCAAACTATTTAAGTCTTTATATATTGCTGTAGCTATTATTTTGGATCCTGAAAGACACAACAATGAATCCTGTTAGGATAGGATTGCCATAACTCACTGGAAGAAGTTGCCAGCCTGCTGAAGCTTTCAAATCTTGAAGAGGAAAAGGTAAAAAAGTGGATCCAAAACTCCACTGGAAAAAATCTTCCCTGTCTCTTGTTTGCTCAGGTGTGATCACCTCCCAATGATAATAAAATCATTGCAATTTTATAGAAATTCAAACTTGGGGCCCGTAGCTGTGTGTGCCACTGTGTAAATGTGAGTATTTTGCCTAAGGGTTATTCTTGTTCTTCTGAGTTTCTTTCTTGTATCCACTAAGATTGTTTGTTTGGTTACAAGCACTTCTAAGTGAGGTAAACATCTTTACCACTGACATATACCTCAGCCTACCCAGTCATTTGTGCTTTAATCTGCTCCAGTCTGCTCCCATAAGAATCAGTAATATCTAGTATCATCTTCTCTGAGAATTAAGATTGACATAAGCACTCTTAAAGATGACCAGATTTCTATGGTGTGGGTAAAAGTGGGTAGAAGAGGGTCTCTATTGTTCTCATTTTTTATTTTTTATTTTTTGCTTTTATTTTTTGCTTTTTTTTCTTTACTGAGCAGTCCTCTTTTAGGAAAAAGGAGGCTTTCCTCTTCAGTCACATTTTCACAAACAAAAATAGCTCACCCTTAGAGGATCGGTTGCTTCTGAATTAGATTTAAATCAAATAACTTGAGAAGGAACTTTCTTAGTTTCACTCGTTTACTAGACAGTAATATTCATCAGCTGAACACATAAGTTTGTTGTGTCTTTGTAGGTTCCTGTTTAGCTGCTTGTTTCCCAAACATGCAATTTTTTAAAAAAACTTGCTAGAAGGAACTTTTTTTTCCAGTGGACTCTTGCCATTAAAACTGTAAATCAGTCATCTAAGAATAGATGCTAGTGTCACAAGCACTAAAATGTTCCAGTTCTCTGTTTTCATTTTATAAGTGTATCTTAGCTTGAGCACTAAACAAAATGAAATCTAGTTTATTTTCCTCTGCTGTGAGACTTTTGACAACTTTCTTTGCTAACAGAATGAGTTTTACAGAGGAACAAACTGTGATCTCAAAACCCTTGCGGTTCATATAATAAAAGGTGAATAAGCTGATTTTAAGTATCAAAGTAAGTGAATGTACCTGATCTTGACTGATGTTTTTGTCTTTTTTTCCCCTGCATCTCATTTTTTCCCTTCCTCTATCTCCAACTTTTCTGACAGATCCTTGAATTTCTTTTTCTATCTGTTAACTGCTTCCTCCAGCTCCGTTCTATCAAAATATGTTTTCCTCTCAAGCTGCAACATGTCTTTGGCTTTCTTTTATCCCATCAACTTGTCTTTCATCCTTCTATCTTGGATGACATATTAGCCTCCAGTTTCCAAAATATTGGTCTTCTACCCAACAGTTAAGAACGGACCTTAACTATTAGCAACCATCCAGCAAAGATTTCCTTCTAGCAAGGTTCTTCTTTTCCTTTGAAGGTTGTTATGGATTGTCAAAACCCCTTTTCAACTGATAGAACCTTAACCCTTTGATAAGGTATTCACATTTGTGGGCAATGATGGATTAAGGGTACGGTGTATGGCACTCCTAGCCACATTGACTGAAGGTGTCACCTCCCACTGATGTAAAGATTTGCATTTTAAAGTAGCCTTTGCTTTTGAAGGAGGGTGTTGTTGGCCTAAACTTTGGCACTTTAGACTAGTGCCTACTCTATCTTAAAGCTTAAAGCTGGTCCTATCTTTGTGACAGTAGGAGTCTGGAAATGGAAGGCTCTCATAAAAGAAACATAGGAAGCTGAATATACGGGTAGTCCTCAGCTTACAATCACAATTGAGCCCAAATTTTCCATTGCTAAGCAAGACATTTGTTAAGTGAGCTTTGCCCCACTTTAAGACCTGTCTTGCCACGGTTGTTAAGTGAATCACTGCAGTTGTTAAGTCAGCAACATGGTTATTAAGTGAATCTGGCTTCCCCATTGACTTTGCTTGTCAGAAGTTTGCAAAAGGTGATTCCATGACCCTGCAACCCTTATAAATACAAGCCATTTGCCAAGTAGCCAAAACATGACGGTCATAAGTGCAAACTGCAACGGTCATAAGTGTGAAAAATGCTCATAAATCACTTTTTACAGTGCCGTTGTAACTTTGGTCACTAAATGAATGGTTGTAAATTGAGGATTACCTGCTTTTCAGAACTTGAGGAAACTATCTAGAACTTAATTTACAGGGTTCAAGCAATGCCGGATGCCCCTCTGCCTTCCTGTTCCTTTCCCCATTCCTGTCTGCCTGAAGATATTGCCTCACTCGACTAGGCCTGGATCAGCAATATATTTATCCAGTGAGGAGGATTGCATATCCTATTTCATCTTTCGTAGCTTACAAAAAAAAAATCTACAAAGGCATTTCAGCTTATTTTTCAAAATGTCCCTTTAAAGCGAAAAGATAATTTGACTATTTTTGTGGGGAAGGGGGAATACTTGTCCAGCTTTTTTTTAAAAAAGAAATAAATAATAGAATTAATCATGAAGATTATTTTTAGTAAAAGTTCAACTTTATCCATGTATTTTAATGTGGGAAAAGCCTGTCCTTTTCCCTCTGCTAATGTCTGATGCTTTCCAGCCCTCCTGTGAGGGTGTTTGAGTATCTTAGGGGGCTCAGGAGCGGAGGAGAACTTCCTCCTGGATCCTCTCTGTTTTCTTTCGTGAAAATGACATTCCTAAGCTGTTTCACTTTCTGACAGGAAATGGAACCTTGCCAAAAATGATTAAAGTCCAAGAAAGCATAACAGTTCCAAAGCTGTAGCAGTTCTTTAGGAGTCCCGAGTTTGACATTATGTCAAACAAATGTGAAATATTGTTTATTAAATTTGAATAATGCAGGGGAAAAGGGAGAAATGGGCCTTGGCTTATCGTGCTTAGGTTCTTTATTAAGTCTGCAAAGGACTTCCTAGCTTTAATAAATTGAATTAAATTCAAAAATATACATGCATCTGGAAATCTTGGTTTTCTATTAGTCTCTGTTGTAATTTGAATGTGCATTCTTGAAGTCCCACAAAGTGAGGTGCTTGCATGAGGGAGAAATGTTTTTAGTTTATCTTCCTCTGCAGAGACCCTTCTCCCCTCTCCCCCCAAAAAGATTTCTAATACATGGAAGAGATTCTAGGAAACTAATAGTTTTCCTGTACGCTCCCAAAATAATTGCATTCTCAGAAGTGTATAATTAGAATGAACTATTAGAGTGTAGGATAATTTATAAATGTCTCAGCTTCTAAGCTAGTTTATTCTAATAGTTAAGACATTAGGCAAGAAACCAGGAGACTGTGAGTTCTAGTCCTACCTTAGATATGAAAGCCAATTGGGTGACTTTGGGCCAGTCATACTATCTCAGCCTCGCAGGCAGGGGTGAAATTCAAAAATTTTCCCTACTGTGGGCGTGGCTTGGTGGGCGTGGCAGGGGAAGGATATTGCAAAATCTCCATTCCCACCCCATTCTGGGGCCAGCCAGAGGTGGTATTTGCCAGTTCTCCAAACTACCATATTTTTCGGAGTATAAGACGCACCGGACTATAAGACGCACCTACCTTTTTTGGTGAGGAAAAGAAGAAAAAGAAATCTGCCTCTGCCTCTGAGCAATTTTGCCTCCTTGCAGCAGACAGCAAACAGCCTGCTTTACTTTCATTTTCGTTTTCAGCATAGCTTGATTAGCACAAGGGGAAAAAAAATCTGCTCCAGCAATTTACCTCCTTGCAGCAAGGAGCCCTTGAGCCCTGCACAAAACAGCTGAGAGCAAAACAGCTGAGAGTCGGGAGGCCGATCCAATCAACTTGTGCTAATTAGGCTGTGGTGAAGCTGAAAGGACCTGTTCTTTCTTGCTGTTTGCTGCAAGGAGGTAACTGCTGCAAGGCAGAGGCCAAAGGGTGGAGGCCAGTGGGTGGGCAGGGCTACATTCGGTGTATAAGACGCACATAGATTTTCACCCCTTTTAGGGGAGGAAAAGGTGCGTCTTATACTCTGAAAAATACGGTACTCAAAATTTCCACTACCGGTTCTCCAAAACCTGTTAGAATCTGCTTAATTTCACCGCTGCTCATAGGGTTGTTGTTGTGGGAAAATAGGAGGAGGAAGGAGTATGAGGCATGTTCCAAATTATAATTTCTTCTTAATAATGTAATGATTTATGATTCATAGAAACTTTCTATCCTGAGGGGTTTCCTACCACCCCATTCCACTGGTCACGTTTACTGGTTCAGTATGGTCAGATTGCAGGGTCTGTACAAATTCTCATTGCACCAGCACAAATGGTAGCCTTCTGTGGGTGTGTTTGGGTGTGGTGTCTATGCAGGTGATGTGTATGTGTGTGTGTTAATGGTGGTGGAATTGAGATAGAGGAATCTGCTACATGGATTGAAATTAGTACTAGCCTTATATGACATATGCTCATTTATCTTTAATTCCTCACCACAATACCACAAACCTACCATTTGGACAAGTCAATGTTGTCCAAACAACATGTTTGGTCAATGTTGAGAGAAAATCTGTTTAAGAGCATTTTCATCCATGGTTATGTTGGATGGGTTGCATATGCTATTGTGGCCTGAACTAAGAAATTTGATTTTGTGCGTACACAAAATGGAAACTGAGACTGTCCTCTTAGTGTGTCGTAAAATGCTATTCCCATCCTCTTCTCCCCTACACCCAAAAAGTGAATTTGGAGTTCCTGAATTATTTCTTAGATTAATTTCTTTTGGATTCTGTACTTCTCTAGTACAGATATACAAAGCAATTTGTGGCTCCAAGTATGCATATTAAAAAAAGGTCTCTTTCAAAAAACAATTTGAGAATATTGTGGGAGTTTGAAAAAGAAATCTGAAAATTGGGTAAGACGTATTGATGACTGAGTGCATCCCAAAAGAAATAGATTGGATATAGATGGATCCAAGAATCTCTGACCCCTCTTACTTTGTTTTCTGAGGTATAAAAGCCTCAAAACTGGCTTTATTTTATGTAAGAGGATTTCATGGGGAAACAATTAACTTCTTTTTTATAGTTGGTAATTTTAATTTTTTTAATAAACCAAATAGTTCCAGTTCAGAAAAACATTAAATTAAGTTTATCAGTAACTACTTTGATATAACATTTTTACCCACTCATACAGACCAATCTTTCTTTCTTTCCCTCTCTCTCTTCCCCATTCTCTCTTTCCCTCTCTCTTTCCCCCTCTCTTTCTCTCTCTCACTCTTTTCCCTCTCTCTTTCCCCCTCTCTTTGTCTCTCCCCCCCCCCCCCCCGTGTTATGTATATATACAGTAATCCAGAGTTCAGCATAGGGACACAAATTTCCCAGTTACAACAACCTCCAAGACAAAACATCTTCAACTTGCATAACAACTCTAGAGAAAAGTATGGAAAGTGGTTTTTTCCCCCCTAGTTTCCACTCCAGGACTGTGTTGCTACTTATTTAAGAGCTGTCATTTTTGTCAGTTTGCCAATGTCATTGGAGATTTGTGTATGCATGTGTGTTTATAGAGTTTAATAGGGACCACTAGTACCATCATTCAGGAAGGACAGCAGTTCATGTTTACATTTCAGACAAGCAAAATTGATTGTACAAGTCAGTCAATGTCGCTGAGCACTATTTGTCACTACATAAGCAGCCACAATCTGTGTTGCTATAAATGCAGGAGGACCAGGGAATAAATCACACGAAGCATGGGAGTAGATTGAATCTATTCATCCATAATTGGAGCCCTCTCATCATGTTTGCTCTTTTTAGCCAGGGTTCCAATATGGACTGCCGCAAAAATAAAAATAAAACCCTTCTGGTGTCAAAAATATTGTAGTACAGATTGCTCTCTCTATATATTTTAATCTGGTATATAAAGTTGAAGATTAGATGGGGGTCTGCTTCAAGTGCATCACATTGAGGAAATCCTGTGTTTACCCCTCACTCGCAATAATTTTGTAGAGATTTGCCAACCAATTCCTGTGATGAATGTAGCTCATATATGGCAAATAGTTGCAAGTATATGGCTGAAACATTCATATGTTGAAATGTATTTGAATATTAGTCCGAACAAACAGGCATTCCACTAGGCAGCAACAAAGTTATAACCAATCAACTCACAAGAAATCGGACCACATCTCAGTAACAACAGTCAGTCAATCAAATGACTACTGCAAGGCTCTCTACCTAGGGCTGCCCTTGAAAACCACTCGAAGGCTTCAGCTGGTGCAGAATGCAGCCACGCGGATTGTGATGGGAGTGTCCCGACACTCCCATGTTACACCCCTCCTGCGCGACTTGCATTGGCTACCGGTTGCCCTTCGGGTGAGGTTCAAGGTGCTGGTTATCACCTACAAAGCCCTTCATGGCCTAGGCCTGGGATATTTGTCAGACCCCCTGCAGCAGCGACAATCCTCAATCGCCCGGTGCGTTCCCACAGACAGGGCCTACTCAGGATGCCGTCAGCCAGGCAGTGTCGGCTCGCGACCCCCAGGGGGAGAGCTTTCTCTGTGGGTGCACCCACCCTCTGGAACCAACTTCCTTTAGAGTTCCAGATGGCCCCTGACCTTCGCTCATTCCGCCGCAATTTGAAGACCTGGTTGTTCCACAGCCTGGACTGATGGGGGGGTTTCTTAATGAATTTTAAATTATTTTAAATTGGAATTTTAATTTTATATTGTTCTTAATAAGGAACGGTGCATCTTTGCCGTTGTGAGCCGCCCTGAGTCCTTGGAGATAGGGCGGCATACAAATTGCATTATAAATAAATTATAAATAAATAAACAGTCCAAAACCAGACCATGACTCAGAAATATCTGAACAAATAACACTAATGCTAATTTGCATCACATAAAAAAGGTATATAAAGACCTGTGCTCCAACAGACGAGAACAATTCAAAGCACACCGACAATGTCTCCTCAAATGGTGACAAAATGTTTGCAACCAAGCTCGGAGCTCAAACCAACAGCCCAAAATTCGTACGTTAGTTTTTAACTTGCATATATAAAAAACAGAAAGCATGTTGCATAGACCAATATTATTTATTACATAACTCTTCCTTAAGAGAGTTCAGATAATATTGGTTTTCCTGTCATCTCACATTCAAGTATCTCAGTGATACTATGTAGTTAAACAATGCTACAACAAAGAATATTCAAAATGAATTCATTGGATCTCTAGCCATTTTGTAGGTGTGCTGCTCATAGTTCCTGGAACCATTGAATAAAAGAAACAATGATAAATAGGGGGATATTATTAAGGTGACCAGACGTCCCGCTTTTGGCGGGAAAGTCCCGATTTTCAACAATTTGTCCCGCGTCCCGTGGTGTTTTTAAAAAGTCCCAATTTTTGGTAGTAAAAATCTAGAGTAGTTCAGAGAACCAGTAAAAAAATTGGCTAGCCACGCCCCCGAACCGGTTCCAGGACTCCCAGGCTGGCTGCTCGCCGCTCGCTTATCCCACCCACCTCCCTGCCCTATTCGCCGCTCGCCCATTCAAACCTCGCCCCGCCCATCCAAATACTATATAACTAGCTCTTTGCCACGCGGCCCACTACTCGCCTCCTGACTTAGACCAGTGAGTTCTGCAAACACCCCAACAAACCTGCTTCATCCTGCCTATACTATAGGTAAGCTACCCCACCATAGCCACCAAGGCTCGGCTAGTGCTTTACCGCGCCCCTCCCCACGCTTCTTCAGGCCATCCGGAGCTTCCCTGGGACCTCCAGAACCAGCCATCCCAAGCCCCGGCCTGCCGTAGCTTCTGGGGCTCGGCTTGGGCCCTCCCACCCCTCCCAGGTGGTTTAATGTTTTCCACCCTCCCTCCAGAGTCCAGCCTCCAGCCGCCTTACCTGCCTGCCTTATCTGGCTTCCATCCATTTCCCAGCCAGTCTTCAGTAGCTGAAGGAGCCCAAGTGGCTTGCAAGTTGCAGCAGACCTGCCTCGCTGAAAGTGGAAAGCATCCATCGGCTGCAATCCATTTTATCAGTGAGCAGATGAGCCTGCCTGTCTGCCTATCTTCTGCCTGTCTTGTAACATCAATTGGGTAAGTAGCTGGGTTGTTTTTCCTTTATTCTTTAAAAATGATTGTAATAATGTTATTCTTTTTAGGAAATGTTTTTTGGGGGGGAAGTTTTTCTTTTTAGGAAATGTTTTTTTGGGGGGAGGTTTTTGCGTTCTATGAAAATTTTTGTTCCTTCCCACCCCCCGCCAGTCAATGGTGTCCCTCTTTACCAATGTTAAAATCTGGTCACCTTAGATATTATATTAATTAATAAATAGGGGTTAAAGTGAAAAATACATTTAAAAAAAGTTACCATACTCACTTGTCAATCTTACAAGTGAAATATTCCATGAACCACTCTATTCTGTCCATACATTTGGGCCTAAACCACAGAAATAATTTGGAATTTACAATTCATCAGCTCTTTATCATCTAAATCAGGGATGTGAAACACACAGCCTGCAGGCCAGATGCGACACACACTGGCCATGCCCACCTCTGGTTTAGCGAAGGGGGGAAAGTTGTGATACATCACATGACAACAACATGATGATGTGAGTTTGATACCCCTGATCTAAATACTAATCACATCTGATCCTGCTTATTTTTTTCAAAATCCATTAAGTTTGACTAGATGTTGCCATCTTTAAGATAAAAAAGGAAACATACAAATAGATTTTAAAAAACTGACTTTAAAAAAGATACTAAACCTATCAGTGATGAAAGTACTCCTTTATTTTTATTTATTTATTTATTTATTTGTTTGTTTGTTTGTTTGTTTGTTTGAATTTTTATACTGCCCTTCTCCTTCCGGACTCAGGGCAGTGAACAGCCAACTAAAACAACTGTATATAAAAGTTAAAATGGATTTAAAATAATTTATAAAAATTTGGCCCATAATTTAAAACAATTCAGTTAAAATCCATATTAAACATTTAAAACCCAGATGGAGTCAGGCCAGCCCGGCTAGCTGAAAAAAGTAGGTTTTAAGTGCCCGACGAAAAGTCCGGAGGTCTGGGATCACTCGTATCTCTGGGGGTAGATTGTTCCAGAGGGTGGGCGCCACCACAGAGAAGGCTCTCCCCCTGGGGGTCGCCAGCCGACATTGTCTGGCGGACGGCTCCCTGAGGAGGCCCTCTCTGTGGGAGTGAACTGGCCGGTGGGAGGCAATTGGTGGCAGAAGGCGGTCCCATAGATACCCCGGTCCTAAGCCATGGAGCGCTTTAAAGGTGGTTACCAACACCTTGAAGTGTTGGTAAAGTGAATTTATATTATTATAAATTATTTTAATATAATTTTATTGCAAGTTTTTTTTTTAAAGTCAGCTTTTCTGAGAAGGTTGCTTCAGAAGATAGTGGGGGATGGCCTCACAGGGCAGACAGGAGGAAGTCAGCCATGCTGAGAAGGTCACTGACATAGAAAAAGGAACAGACAAGAAGTCCTTCCCAGCTGAAACAAAGGATCATGTGGTAAGTCACCTGGTTTGTTTGGCATCATAATTTTTAGTACTCGTTGTGTCTCCTGGAAGCAATTAACGATGAGTACTGAGGTACTCCTGTAGCAAGCTGCAAAATGAAACTTCAAATAAGGTAAGTCTGGTTCTCCTGTTTCATTTGCATCTTGTAACATCTTATGCTTAATTTGTGGTCATTACTCTTGCCAACTTAAGATAACGCCTTTTGCCACTGTTTAAATGATGCATGAATTGTCAAAAATGGTATTGTATGAAACAAAAACATAATTCTAAACAAAACATTCATTTTTTTTTGGATTTTTTTTTATTTTTTTAAAACACACAAAGAAACATACAATACATCTTTTCAGAACAGAGCATTGATCCGGTCATAAATTTGTTCAACTGAAAGGTATTATGTGGTATTAATTGAATTAAGATTTAAGGTGGATTAATAGAAGGGTAATTGCTTTGATTAAGTTAATATGAATTAGCTTTCTATAAGATGGTAATAGTTGAGATATGTGATAAGTGTTATGGCAAAAATAGAATATATGAAATTCTGTTAAAGATGGAAAACATTCATTTTTGTTATAGAAATTCTTCACAGTGACAATTGTAATTTCTCCCATGTTAAAGTGAGGAAACTACTCCTAAAGGAATAGATGAAAAATGATCATCGTTTCCATGAGTCAATCACATACTTTATATGACTATGGTTAATTTTACCCAATGTAACAAAATAATTAGAAAGAATATATTCTCCGTATTCATCGCTCTCATCAGTACAGTTCCAGGATTTTTGCTGATGCAGAAATATTCCGTTTTCCCTAGGAAAGCTCTAATCTTATAGAATGATCACATGTCCTTATATACTATAATGTAAATACACATTATTTAGATAAAGATGGAAGATGATGCTTTGGCTTTGCATACCTTTTGCAAGAAAATTGACAGGTTTCCAAAAGACCAAATACTTTCTGCATAGTCATTTATTAGGAAGTACTTGAGAAATGCACCACGGTTGTTTTAGCTTTTAAAGGCACTCAGGTTTAAAAGAGCATAAATAAACAGAGGGTGAAAATGTTTAGAATTTAAGAAAAAGGATGACGTCTTTGGATTGTTTGTGTGTGGGAATCACCCATTTCTTCAGCCTTTGAAATCTGTGGATTGATAGGTTGTCATGTTATAAGGAATACCGAGTAATTACCTTTAGATACGTTCTGATAGCCTTTTCTAAAGCTTTAAGAATTGATTCTTGCAGATATGATATATGTCCCTGCAGGATACAGCTTCAACCAGATTAAAATAACCATCCTATACCTAAATCAGATGGTTAATTCATTTAGCAGAGTTCTTACCATGCCCATTTACAGATACGGGGATGGCTTGATAGAAGTCTATCAAGAAATATATAAGAACATCACTTTCTTGACATATAACCTGTTAGGCTAAATATTGTGTCTCTAATTAATGTTTCTGTTACTGGAAAAGAAAACCTCAGTAGAAGGTAGTAAAAATATTAATAATATTTAAAGAGATACATTATATTAGGAAGGGTAACATTTCCTTCTTCTCCTTCCAGGAAGATAGCATATCAACATACAATACATATTTGAACAAGTTTCAAAGCAAGCAACTTTAATAGGAGTGCATTCATTGTCAACATATGATACAGAAAAGGTCAACAGTTAATTAAATAATCCATCACCTTAGGACAGAGAGCAGTTCTCAACTCTGACAACCCATGGCAGAAATATTAAAAGGTCAAAAAATGAGTTACTATAGGATTCTAGTTTGTTATTCTACATTATAAAGATGTGGCACGACTTGAGAAACATGAATCTGAACAGGAGAGCAAAGGGAGGGGAAACAATGATGGGTGAACCTCTTTGCTTAAAATCCATCCCTTTTCTTTTCTTCTTTTCTTCAAGCTTTCTTGGAAAAAGTTCACAGGGTTGTTTTTGTTCCCCCCTCCAAGATTTTTTCAATGAATAGAAAAGATGAAAGAAGCCACATTAACCCGCAATAAGCTGTTGGGACTGTAATGGAAGTTATTGGTAGACAAAATAACAGTATTCTAATTGTTGGGATATTGTTCCAACTTTCAACCAATGAAAGTGATAAACATGGTGCTGTTCGTCTATAAGAAATATGGGGATGCCCTTTTGTGGCCTTTGATACTCCTTGGGATTATATTTCTTCGATTCAGTGACATACCACTAAGCAGTGGTGGGATTCAGCCAGTTCGCACCACTTCGGGAGAACCGGTTGTTAACTTTCTGAGCAGTTTGGTGAACTCGTTGTTGGAAGAAATTATTAGGGCAGAGAACCGGTTGTTAAATTACTTGAATCCCACCACTGCCACTAAGTAATGGGAGGATTATAAAACTTTAAAATACATTTGGAGTTGCTCTTCTACCATTCCATATCTCCCTTCTTCCACAACAACTATTCATCTCCTTCTCCCCTTTTACCCTTCCCTTCCTTCTTCTATTCTTTTCAATTTTCTTCTTTCCTCCTCTCCTTCCACTCCTCTCCTTCCCCTTTTCCCCATTCCTCCCCTCTTCCTCTCTTTCTAACTCTGTCTCCTACTCTTATTTCCTTTCCCTTTCTTCCTCTCCTTTTCCCTTTCTTCCCTCTTTTCCTCTCTTTTCCTCTTATTCCTACCTGTCCCTCTACTCCTCTCTCCCTTCCCTCTCAATTGTTGTGTCCATTTTCAATTCAATATTATATCAAGATGGTATTCGAGCAACCCCGATCTTATATTTACCCACATTTTCCTTTCAATTTCTTTTCTATTTTGCTGGTTACACATATATCATCCTTAACGTACATTTATATAGTACCTCTTTTTTCATTTTCCCTCTCCTTCCCACTTTTTCATTTACTCAGGTGTCATCTGGATTTCTATTTTTTTTGTCTTTTCTCGCATTTATTTTTATTCATATTCCTTTTCTAGTCAATCATAAAAATGTCCCCATGTCTTGAAATACACTGATTCCTCTTTATCTTTTATTCTCAGTGTTAATCTGTTCATGTCTGCAAATTCTAAAATTTTCTTTATTATCTCTCCTTCTAACGGGATTTTTTCTGCTTCCCAGTTTTGTGCAAATACTATTCTAGATGCTGTTATTAAATGTATAATCAAATACATATCTTCTTTGCCATATTTCTCCAGTAAAATTCCCAATAAAAATGTCTCTGGTCTTAACTTTATACGCTGGTATAACATTCCTTCTAACCATGTTTGTATTTTAACCCAATAATTGAATGAATGAACATGGTTTCTTGAAAGCCAAATACTCCCAGAGTAGTTGATTAATCAGATGAAACTTTGTTTCAAATCTCTGATTTATTGAATTACATTTTCTTAAAAAAAAAAACAATTTATGCACACAGTTATACATCTGTTGCTGCCCTGCTTGCTTTCCCATCTTTTCAAGTGCAGCCTGTCCTTATCAGGCAGCCTACATTGACTGATTTTTAAAAACAACAACAACCAAGTAGGGACAGAACAGATTATACTTAGATAGAGGACTGCAATGAAATTTTGAGAATTAAAAAGAAAAATACATTTTTATTATTGTCAAGAAAACAACTGAGATATGTCTATGTAGTCAATGGAATGAACACAAAATTCAAATAAATTTTATTTTTTACCATTTATTAGACTATCAAGGTAATAATCATAATTACCCAGATAGAAGTCTGCCCTTTGGCTCTAATTTATGTCTATACAAAGAGCCCTGGTAGTGCAGTGATTAGATGCGGTATTGCAGGCTAACTGCCAAGTGCCAGAAGTTCGATCCTGACTACCTCAAGGTTGACTCAGCCTTCCGAGGTGGGTAAAATGGGGATTGTTGGGTAATATGCTGACTCTGTAAACCTCTTAGAGAGGGCTGTAAAGAACTATGAAGTGATATAAGTCTTAAGTGCTATTGCTATATGTCAACTATAGCTGGATAGAAGCAAATGTGATATGTGTGAGTGTTAGTCAGAATTATGACAGCAGTGTTGTAATGCAAACTCCACCCCTTTTATATGTGTGTCTTAATGAAAGCAGCAAGTTCCTGTTGTTGCCCATGAACAAATGTGCCTTAAATATATCAATCAGCCATCTGTCTGTGTGGTGTTTGATCTGGAAGGGGTGTTTTATATCTTCATTTAACGTTGTAGCTGAATGTGGACAGACATATGTGGAGAGTTCATCTTAAAAGTAATGCCGGAGATGTCATATTAACATATTTTCCCTTTTCTCCTCTTAGTCAATGAGTTTCTATTTTGCATAGTTCTGTAATCCAATATATTTATTTCCTGTGCCTTTATCTCTGATTGCTACCCCCCACCCCTTTTCACATACTATATTTGTTGCTTTTGTTGTCCACTGTACATCACCAAAACTGTAAATATCTTGATTTTCTCTTACCCTAATAACATGTAACCAGGTCACCTTGAAGTTTCATCTTTTATTTACTCAATTCAATTATTCTCATCTTCTCAAAACTTTCAACTTATTTATTTAGTGTATGATATAGAGCACATGGATAACAGTAAATTAAAACTTTCAGCCTGTCACCTCCAGGAAACAGGAAGCATCCCAAATTTTTGCATTTTTTTCTCTCTGTCTCCCCCTCACACACATCCACCCTACAATCCAGAGGTGGGTTTCAGCAGGTTCTGACCAGTTCTGGAGAACCGGTAGCGGAAATTTTGAGTAGTTTGGAGAACCGGTAGTAAAAATTCTGACTGGCCCTGTCCCCATCTATTCTCTACTTCCCAAGTCCCACCTGATCAGGAGGAAATGGGGATTTTGTAGTAACCTTCCCCTGGATTGGGGAAGGAATGGAGATTTTATAGTATCCTTCCCCCGGAGTGGGGTGGGAATGGAGATTTTACAGTATTCTTCCCCTGCCACGCCCACCAAGTCACACCCACCAAGCCATGCCCTGCCCACCAAGCCACATCCACAGAACCGGTAGTAAAAAAATTTGAAACCCACCACTGCTACAATCCCACAGTGAAGGTACATACTTAAGATATATTTGAGTTATACCAACAATCAGTGAGCTTGTTCTTCATAATTTCATATACTAAATTGCCAAAAGTGATGTTTGTGTCCTTTGTGAAATATACAAAGGCAAAGGGGAAAATATACGCAGGACTTCCTCATGCAAGGCCTCACAATAAGATCTACTATATTGATATTTTTGGTTTATTTTGTTGCTAAATAAGACAAATTTCCCTCTCTCACATGTGCATACCTTACTCAAAGGTATAACTTTCCAGAAGACAGTTCCCTACTTCAAGAGACTAGATGTTCCAAAACATGAAGAAGAGAAGGAGCATCAAGCGAGGGGGATGGGGGTCCTTGGCATCCTGCCCCTCAAAAGACTTACAAGATGGATCAAAACTTGCTGGCACAGATGATACCCAGGAACTAAGCCATCTAAGGAGATAAAAGCGTTTCTTAGACCCAGAAGGAAAGCAATTGCCAGAACAACGACCAAAGCACTGATGATGAATCTGTTGGGTTCTGTTAGCAGACAAGCTGCCATACTGGGCAGCAACTGTTCACTTGCAAGACATCTTCAAAGTCAGTCCCATGTAGAGCACATCGCAGCAGTCAAACTATGAGATGATGAGGATATGAATCTCTACTGTGAGGGCTTCCTGGACTCCAGTCTCCAAAGGTCCAAATTTGCCCACCAGTTGGGCAAAGGCACCCATAGCCACTAACTATTGTACTAGCATGAACGTCAGGTCCAAGAAGCCTTGGTGGTGCAGCAGACTAAAGTGCTGTTAAAGTAGCACTTAGTTGCCAGCTGCCTGCAATTACTGCGAGTTCAAATCTCACCAGGCTCAAGATTGACTCAGCCTTCCATCCTTCCAAGGTAGGAAAAAGGAGGACCCGGTTTGTGGGGGCAATAAGCTGACTTTGTATAAAAAAGAACACCGCTTGGGGGGGGGCAAAAGCCCTACTAAACAGGTATATACAAAAGTATGAAGGCTATTGCTTAATGCATTGTAAGCTACCCTGAGTCTCCGGAGAAGGGCGGCATATAAATCGAACCAATAAATAAATAAGAAGATCCTTGATCTGAAGGATCAGGTGCCCTGTAGTTCACCCTTGAATGAACTACAACCTCATTCAGAACCCATACTGGAACTGGAAACTCACCTTATTGTTCACCAACAAGTACAAACCTATCGCACACACAACCACCCCCCACTCCCACAAATTTGGTTGCTGACATTTATAATTGAATTGCACTAATATTATTTTGCAGATTCAAGCATAGCTGTGCGATACGTTAATCTACAACTGCATGAATGAAGGTGTATGAAGAGTCTACATTTCATTCTGCTTAGTTTGACCTGCCTGCAGGGGTGGGGTGTTTTTATGATCCGTTCCTGCTTCTTCTAAATTTTCTGTCTTTATTTTCCCAGCCTAAACCGCATACAGTTCCTTCTGTGCTGTCCGCATCCGTCTCTCTCTGTCGAAGTCTGGCAAGTGTTATATGATTAACTCTCACTGTAAAGTGGTTTGAGAGCCTTTGTATGAGAAGCAATAAAAAATAAATAAATTGAATTGAACTGTGGCTTCACCTCCCCACTTTTTAGTGTAAACTCCCCCCCAAAAAAACCCTCTTTTGAGTCAAAGCTGCATGTCATATTAGAAGAAAAAAGGGACAAGATTAAGAATCCACAAAAGGGGAAGGGGGGAGGTAACAGAAAATGGCAGCGTTCCCCTTGCATGAGACTCTTTGTCAGAGATGGATAGAATAAAAGAGCAATGCTTGTTTTCTCAGTGCAACAAATGATTATATAAGTCAGATGGAAATCTTTTAATTTGAACCTGTTGTTTAGATGTAAATGCTCACGTGCATGGTTTTTTTTTCTTCCTTTTTTTGCACAACCTTATTAAATTTGCTCACAGCCATTCCTATGACTACACTGAATTCATAAGATACTCCTGGGACATTTTATTCAGGTACAGCAAACATTTTCAGGAAAGCTCTTGATAGGTACAAGTCCAGCATTCAATTTCACCTCAACTGGACTTACTTTTTGAACTTGCCCAGGTGTACGATGACACCTATCTCTGGTCATCATTCACCAAGGGAAAGAGCTTATTTGTGTTTCTATTGCCTACTTGCAATCTATTATTTGGTCTTATTTTCTAGGAAGCAAACACTGGGAGTCTTTGGTAGCCTCAACAACAGGCACATGTTATTAACAGTATTATTCTACCAATAAACTTGTTTATAAACAAAAACTACATCATTCAAGTTCTTTGCCTGAATGACCCATAGAGAGTGGGGTGCATTTCCTGCTTTTAGTATTCCAGAAACCATAGGTAGGTTCCAGGGGTGGGTTTTACTTACCTTTACTACCGGTTTGCAATGGGATCATGCGAGCATGCTTGCTTCACTGGCGCACACGACTTTGTTCTGCGCATGCGCAGATCACCAATGACGACATCCGGGGCGGTGGGCGGGGCCTTCCACCGGTTTTACTACTGGTTCTTGTGAACCAGTCCAATTCCAATTCTTGTGAACCAGTTCCTGATTGTGAAGAAGCTTTTCTAACTATCTTTCTTTCTTTCTTTCTTTCTTTCTTTCTTTCTTTCTTTCTTTCT
>WNWU01000006.1:16546551-16607614 GCA_012654045.1 Ptyas mucosa
TCTTTCTTTCTTTCTTTCTTTCTTTCTTTCTTTCTTTCTTTCTTTCTTTCTTTCTTTCTTTCTTCTTTCTTTCTTTCTTTCTTTCTTTCTTTCTTTTCTTTCTTTCTTGTCAACAAGTACAAGGAAACAGATAACAGTATAGACGTAGACATGGACACATGAAAACTGGCAGAAATAAATGGATATAAATAAGCAAAACATAGCCATAAACACATAAAATGAGTACATATAAATGGGGACAGTAGGACAGGGATGGTAGGCACGCTGGTGCACTTATGCATGCCCTTTTAGGGACCTCTTAAAAACCGTGTAAGGTCGACGGTAGACAGTTTAAAGTAAAAGGTGTGGGGGTTAGAGAAACTAACAACAGGATCAGGTAGAAGGTTCCAGATATTTACTACTCTATTGCTGAAGTCGTATTTTCTGCAATCAAGATTAGAGAGGATTACGTTTAGTTTGTATCTATTGATAGCCCTTGTGTTATTGAAATTTGAAGTTAAAGTAGTCATTAACAGGTTGGACGTTATGGTAGATAATCTTGTGTACTAAGATTAGGTCAGAACATAGATGGTGTAGTTCAAGATTATCCAAGCCTAAAATGTCAAGCCTGGTGGTATAAGGAATTTTACTCCGAGCAGAGGAGTTGAGTATTCTTCTTGTAAAATACCTCTGGATCCTCTCTATTGTATTAATGTCTGAAATACAGTGTGGGTTCTAGGCCGGGGGAGGGGGCAGCATTCAAGGATAGGTCTGGCAAAGGTTTTGTATGCCCTAGTTAGAAGTATAGTGTTATCAGAGAGAAAAATAAAGGTTGACAACTCTTAGTGCCTTTTTATCAATGTTGCTATAGTGAGCTCTGGGGCTTAGATCTTTTGAAATGAGTACTCCTGGGTCCTTGACAGAGTGTGGGTCATCTTTTAGATCATTTCTGCCCAGCTTGTATTTGATGTTCTGATTTTTATTGCCAGTGTACAAGACTGAGCATTTGTTAACAGAGATTTGGAGTTGCCAATTGTTTGACCATTCAGATACATAATGTCTGTGATGTTAAATAGTTTTACACTGTAGGCAAAGAGGATACAGTTGCTTGTAATATGATCACAAAGGTCGTTTATATAGAGCAGAAAGAGTGTTGGTCCTAGAACGTTGCCTTGGGGAACACCACTGTTAACTGGTGCAGGGTTTGATATAGCTTTTCCAATTTTGACTACTTGTTACCTGTTTGATAGGAATGTAGCTATCCACTTGTGCAAAGATCTAGAAATGCCCTAAGAACTTAGTTTTAACAGACGTTTGTCATAGAAAACTTCTATTTCTACCTGTCTGTCCCTTCTGTCTGTCTGTCTGTTTGTCTACCTATCCCTATTCCTAATTTTTTAAATGTTTAGACTGGCATGCTGAACAATGTTAAAATCAATAAAAGCACACTGAGGAATGGACTTATTCAGATTAAATCCATGTGTTTTTAATTTTATAGGAAAGTGCAAATGCCACCAGCAGGTGAGAAGAGAAGGCTTCACCCTTGTCTCTTCTGCTGTGCTCCTTCAAAGAATGAACTCACTTGAACCTGCAGCTTAGATATAGAGAAAAAGGAAAACTCCATCAAAGGGTCAGTGCAAATAGAAATTAGAGGCGAGAGATATTACCCAAAATACTTAAGAAAGGGAAAGATGAATTTATACCTGGAGCCTGATTATTGCTCTGTTCCTCGAATTGCTGTTTGTTACATCTCAAAACAACAATAGCTATGCATTAAAAAAACCCAGATTATGTCAGGTCATGTTCTGGTTGGATTTTGATTGCCAGATTGGATTTAGAAAATGAGGTTATTTTACTCACTGCATAACAAACTTGGATTCATAGAATAGGACCTTTAACTGCAATTCATAACACCACTTTGAGTTACTACTACAGGGGTTGGTGGTGGGGGGGCAGCCACAGGATCTTATGCATTTTGGAGTGTATCCCAAAGTTGCCTTTTTTCCCAAGAGGCAACTGGACTTTGTTTTTCCCTGAAGACTTTCACTCCTCATCCAAGAAGTTTCTTCAGTTCTGAACTGAACTGAAGAAGCTTCTAGGATCAAAAGTAAAACATCTTAAAAGAAAAACAAAGTACAGTTGCCTTTTGGGGAAAAAAGCACCTTTGGGACAACCATGACCTTGATGACTGAGAATCTCCATAAACATTTGGACTGTATCAGTGTACTTCTAAACTAAATTTCCTCTAATAAAGGGAAAATCAAAACAAAGTTGCCATCAGGGAAAGGCATGAGGAGGAAATCACAACATCTCAGGAATGTCTATAAAATTTTGCCTTTCGCTACTTTTATTAGGTCAAAGAGCAAGGACTTAATTTTTCAAGGAGCATGGACACCCCACAGATTCTAACATGTATTGGTTACAGTGTGGAAAACAGATTCCCAGCAATTTTCCTCTATTACTTTTCATCTATAACACTTCCATTCATGCATTCAGGGCAGAATATACAGCCTCTCTCATTCCCTCAAAAAATCTGTGAGGGAAGGAGAAATTGACATAAAGCCAACCAATATGTTTCATATGTTATTTCAGTGCTGCACTCACCTCTATTTAAGCCAAACACTTGATCCCAGGGTGGGTAAAACAATTGCCAAGGGCTTCACACATATAATTTCCCATCCAAAATATGCTTCAGAGGGATCAATGGTTTCCTTTCAGGGCAGTAAAACTAATCATAATAACAGCAGTGGTGGTTCTATAGAACCGGTAGTAAAACCGGTGGGAGGCCCTGCCCACTGACCCCGGTGTCACCAAAACGCTTCTGCGTGAGTGAAGCAAGTGCGCGCTCGCAGCCCCACTACAAACCAGTAGTAAAGGTAAGTAGAACCCACCCCTGAATAACAGAGTAATAGAGTTAGAAGGGACCTTGGAGGTCTGCTAAGGCAGGAACCCTTATACCCATGATGGTGAACATATGGCACGCGTGCAGGAAGTGGCACACAGAGCCATCTCTGCGGGCACACAAGCCATCACATGTTGCTTTTCTGGGTTCCAGTGTGCATATGTGCACCAGTCATCTGGTCTTCCAATTTCTAGTGTTCATGTGCACGTGAAGACCAGCTGGCTGGTGCACATGCATGCACTGGAAACCAGAAGATCATGTTCCTGGTGCGTGCATGCGCACTGGCCATCTTGTCTTTGTGCATGCATGTGCACCAGAAACCAGAAGACCAGGTGGCTGGTGCGCATGTGTGTGCCAGAAACTGGAAGAGCAGCTGCCCAGCGCACTCATGTGCAGTAGGTGGCTGCTCTTCCGGTTTCCAGCACATGCATGCGCACACTCCTGTTTCATAACTCAGTGCCAAAAAGATTCGCCAACACTGCCCTATACCATTTCAGTCAAATGGTTGCCCAAACTCTTCTTAAAAACTTCCAGTGTTGGAGCACCCACAACTTCTGGAGGAAAGTCGTTCCACTGATTAATTGTTCAACTAGAAGCTGAAATTTCAATATTTGGGGATTTTATTTATTACGCTATTTAGTAGACCAAAAGTAATAAAACATGAGGAGGGGAAAGTGGAGAACCCTCCAGAATATTTACAAAGATTCAGTTTGACTTACAAATTATTTTGTCAGACGAATTCTCAAATAAATAGTGTTAACTGGCATGAACAACATTTGAGGAACTAATCCAATGATAGATCTTCAGGCATTTACAGTAGGCTAACAGGACCATTTTAAGAAATGACAAAGATAGAAAGCCACAGTATATGGTCATCATATTGGCGGGATTTGGTTTTGTATTTCATTGGTAAAAGAGAAGGACTGTGTTGGTTCCTGGATTCAGGCAAGGTGACCCAGATATCCCTGGGAGAACAAGGATAGGCCAGAACTGGTACTCTTCTTCTTCTCTCATGATTTACTCAACTGGAAATGGTAGATTATTAGCTAATGACTCCAATTTAGATAAAGAAACAAAAATAAGGCATATTGGGCAAGCTATCTTGGAAAGCAACAATGCCTAATCAACTTCTATCTTTGAGACTCCTGGCCATGATGTTCTCCCCACTACATTATTAACTGAATCTGTAGGATTTTGATCAGGAGTGTCAAACTCGATTTCATTGAGGGCTGCCTCAGGGTTGTGTTTGACCTTAAGGGCCCAGGGTTGGTGTGGCCAGGGTGGATGTGGCCAGCTTGACGTCACTCGTGCTGGGGGCGCCTGTGGTGGCCCAAGCATTCTGCCTGCAAAAACGGGCCCCCAAGCTCTGTTTTTGGCTGCAATGGCCTCCTGCAACCCTCTGCCACTGAAAATGGAGCTCGGGAGGGCTGCATGCAGCCTCCCGAGCTCCATTTTCACTGGCAGAGGCACTGCAGGCTGGTCCTTTGCTGTTTTCAGGGCGGCCCCATGGGCCAGATTTAAGCACCCAGCGGGCCAGATCTGGATCCCGAGCCTTGAATTTGACATCCATGATTTTGATCCTACAGTACTTGCCTTGGATGAAAAGACAAATTCTTAGCCAATGCACAGTACCCATTGTTAAGATAATGCAAATGAATCATACATGAAATGTGTTTTCTGCATTAATGTATTACTTGGCTGCATCAACATTTTGGCACATTATTATTATTATTATTATTATTATTATTATTATTATTATTATTATTATTACTTAGATGAAACATAACTGTCCACTCCAGTTACATTTTAAAAACATAAAAGAAAAATGCAAATATCTCATTATGCAACTTTCTACACTAAGGATAGTTTTATATACATTCACGTTTCCTTGGCATCCCCAATTTTATTTTATTTTTTGCTTTTAAAGCAAAATAGTTTGGCAGCAGGTAAGGGGGAAAAAAAACCTCATGCCAGAGATCTGCAAAACATTTTAATGGTCTCACTTAAAAGAAAAACTCTTTTAAGTGCACAAATAGACTGATAAGCAATTTCTTCAAATACATTTATTACGGAAATGATGGTGGCAGAGCTCACTTCCCTATATAAATATATTTTTTTGCGTTTTTGTAAAAATAGTTACCATTACTCCTTTGATACTTTATTTCAGTGTATGAAACCATATGGGATTTTACAGACCAATTAGCAGAGCACCAACATAAAGTATTACCCCCCCAAAAAGAGTATATCCCAATTTCTTGAATTATGTAGGCACTGAAAGCATAAACTTTCCAACATGTTCAGTTACAAAGTAAATAACGCCAGTCCTGTTTTCCTCCCATTTTCATGTTTAACTTAGTATTACCCTAGTATACTTATTGTAAGTAGAATATTTTTTTTGTTATGTTTTGTTACGGTTGCTCAAGAATAATGATTGCTATTATAGCTTGAAAAGGAAAGATATATGATTCTGACTGCTATGTGGAGGAATTATAAACATGCTTCATTAGATAATGTTTATTTATTGCGCACTGTGTGTTTACCTCCACTGTAGCATTAAAGTTTTGACTGCTTTTTAACTATCAAATTTGATATTGTTGCGGCAGCTGCACAACAGAAATGATGGCCACATTGCAGCTGTTATCAAAGAATAAGATTTATAGCTGTATTGCATGGTGCAAAGATATCTGCATATTTACTTCGTTTTTATTACTTTGTTCCAATATTTTGATGAAACAAGGTGGGATGAAGTAATGTAAGAATACATGTTAGGAAAAGAAATATTATTCTGATAAAAGTTTATCTGTTTCAGAGCAAATCATGCAAGCTCTAACTTAAGAGGACAAATTGTCCTGGAATCAGCATACGTTTTTCGATTAATAGAGTGTCTTCTCCAAATCTGCAGTGGAAACATTATCAACTTTGATGCACTGATTCATCCTACAAAGAGCAAAACAGGTCATAATAACTTTGAAGACAGTGTGCTCAGTGGTGGGATTCAAATTTTTTTACTACCAGTTCTGTGGGCGTGGCTTGGTGGGCGTGGCTTGGTGGTCATAGCAGGGGAAGGATACTGTAAAACCTCCATTCCCTCCCCACTCCAGGGGAAGGTTACTGCAAAATCCCCATTTCCTCCCGATCAGCTGGGACTCGGGAGGCAGAGAATAGATGGGGGCAGGGCCAGTCAGAGGTGGTATTTACCGGTTCTCCAGAATGCATGCATTCATGTCACACAGTGCATTTCTATACATGGTTACCCAAAAGTAAGAGCAATCTTTATTCTTAAAGAATGGCTTAGAGAGCGGCAACCACAGTTTCATTGTTATTCCCACTCATTTGGCTTTGTATTTTATTTATTTATTTAAAACATTTCTATAGTACATAAAGAGAGACACAGTGGCTCAGTGGCTAAGACGCTGAGCTTGTTGATCGAAAGTTTGGCAGTTTAGCAGTTCGAATCTCTAGTGCCGCATAACAGAGTGAGCTCCCATTATTTGTCCCAGCTTCTGCCAACCTACCAGTTTGGAAGCACGTAAAAAAATGCAAGTAGAAAAATAGGGACCACCTTTGGTAGGAAGGTAACAGCGTTCCATGCGCCTTTGGCATTTAGTCATGCTGGCCAGGTGACCATGGAGACGTCTTCATACAGCGCTAGCCCTTTGGCTTTGAAATGGAGATGAGCACCGCCCCCTAGAGTCGGGAACAACTAGCACATATGTGCAAGGGGAACCTTTACCTTTTATAGTATATAACTATATAATATTTATATGTACAGGTAGCCCTTGACTTACTTAAGTAAGCCGTCGGTTTACTTATGATCACGATTGAACCCAAATTTTATGTTGCTAAGTGAGACATTTGTTAAGTGAGTTTTGTCCCATTTTACGACCTTTCTTGCTTCACTTGTTAAGTGAATCACTGCTGTTGTTAAGTTAATAATAGGGTTGTTAATTGAATCTGGCTTCCCCACTGTCTTGGCTTGAAAAAGGTGACCACATAACCCTGGGACACTGCAAACCATCATATGCCAGCTGCCAAGTGTCCAAATTTTTATTATGTGACTATGAGGATGCTGCAATGGTCATAAGTGTGAAAAATGGTCATAAGTCACTTTTTGTGGTGCCATCATATCTTTGAACGATCACTAAATGAATGGCTGTAAGTCAAGGACTACCTCTGTGTGCAAAGCTTTTGAACTGAGAGAATCCTAGGTTATGCATTGGCATCTGAAATACAAAGCAAGAGCATTCTATTGCTGGCTTCCAAAGAAGATTTACTCATCTTTGTTCTCCTAGATCAGGAATGCGACTTGAGGACACGGGATGCTTATTGTGAACTCTCTTTGTTTATTTTAGTTCTTGAAATACTGAATAGAGACATAAGACAAGATGAGAGGATTGTGGGAGTAAAGATTTAAAAAAGAGATTTATAAATTAGGAGCTTCTGCCAACGACGGTGTTGGTTTTAGAATATCCTTTAAAGAGGGAATTGAAACATCAATGGGCAAATTGAAATAATAATTATTAGGCATATTAGTAGGTTTTCACATTAGTAAATAGAAGAGGAAGAAACAAAAATATGAAAATACATGTTCAAACAGAATGGATGAAGAAAACCGGCTTTAAGATTGAGAAAAAGGTTATTTTTTAAAATATTTGGACATCATGACGACAAATATGAACTGCACATTATTTCAAAATAGCTATGTTTAGACATGGAGTGAACTTTAAAAAGATATGTTAAGATACAAGAAACTACAACTGTCATTGTTGGGGAGAATTTCTGTGATCAAGATGAATGTTTTGCCTAGAATGTTGTTTTTGTTTAAGACAATATCTGTTTTGACAACTGATGCACTGTTTAAACAATAACAGTAGGATATATCTAAATTTGTGCACTGGGGGAAAAAATGAGTTAAATAAAAGGTGTTACAAGATACACAAAAAAGAGGAGGATTGGATTTACCTGATTTGAAATTGTATTTTGCAGCTTGCTGTTTGGAGTTAGAAGGATGTGACCAGAGATTTGGGTGGCATAGATATTTGTGGTTACAATAAAGTTAAGGCTAATGTAAATTCTAAAAATCATTATATTACAAGTGCCATCCTGAGAGTTTGGGATAGACACAAACCCATGCATCTTTGTGGTTCTTAGCACAAGAAGCATTTTATTTATTTATTACTTATTTATATATTAGTTCGATTTATATGCCGCCCTTCTCCAGAGACTCAGGGCAGCTTACAATGCATTAAGCAATAACCTTCATACTTTTATATATACCTGCTTAGTAGGGCTTTCGGGCCCCCCTAAGCGGTGTTCTTTTTTATACAAAGTCAGCTTATTGCCCCCACAATCCGAGTCCTCATTTTACCTAGCTCGAAAGGAAGGAAGGCTGAGTCAACCTTGAGCCTGGTGAGATTCGAACTTGCAGTAATTTCAGGCAGCTGGCAACTTAAGTGCTACTTTAACAGCACTTAGTCCACTGCGCCATGAGGCTCTTATTTTATACTTGAGAATTATGGTATTTTTCTCTCCCCCCCACCCCCGGCTTGCCCTAGTAGTTTCTATTGGTTTTTATCTTTTTTCTTAAAGTTTTGAATAAATTTATACAGGAAAAAAGTAATGCAATTTGAACTTATAGGACTGCACATGCTGTACTCTTAAAATCCTTGGGTGCATCCTCCAAGTTCACCAAATATTTTTGCCTAAATGTTTAAATGACAGAAGAGCGGGAGTATTAACTACATGTGTCAAATAACCATATTAATTACATTGATTTCTCCTTTAATATAAATTTAATCAAAGTTATCTTCACTGCTTTTTAGAGTGAGACCCCTGGCATGTCCATTTAAAGTGGCATGCTCCTTTCCTTAGATTTGTCAGGGGATCTTTAATTCTAGATTTTAGGATAGATTTAACTAATATAAATGATGCTTCTTAGCATTTTTTTCCCCATGTATTGCTCCTCTTTATTTAGGATGGTGCGGTGGCTCAGTGGTTAAGATGCTGAGCTGGTTAGCTGGAAAGCCAAAAGCCCAAGTTTGAGACTCAGTCACTACCTGACGGAGTGAGCTCTCATCCTCACCAAGCTCCTGCCAACCTCACAGTTTGAAAACGTGCATGTGCAAGTAGATTAATAGGTAACACTTTGGTGGGAAGGTAACAGCATTCTGTGATGTCATACTGGCCACATGACCATAGGAATGTCTTACGAGAGCACTGGCTCAATGGCTTTCAAACAGAGGTGAGCACTACCGCCCCTAGTTGGTAACAACTAGTGAAGTAAAATCCACAGGGACTCCTTTACTTTTTACCTTACCTCTTTATTTATTATTGAATATTCTGGATATTTAGAAACTATTAGCTTCTCTTTTTCCTTTCTGCTGGTTAATGACTGCAATAAAGTTATTTGAAGTTGAATGTCATGCCCATGCCTAAATCTAAGTCAGTCACATGGGTCTGGAACAGGGGTGGGTTCTATTTACCTTTACTACTGGTTCACAATTGGATCGTGCGTGCGCGCTCGCTTCACTGGCGCATACGCCTTGCTTCTGCACATGCACAGATCAACGATGATGACGTCCAGGGCGGTGGGCGGGGCCTTCCACTGGTTTTACTACCGGTTCTTGTGAACTGGTCTGAACTGAGGGCAACCCATCACTGGTCTGGAAGTTAAAGGCAGTGGGCAGTAACTTACTGCTTCATCGACAAGAGCCAGCCAAAGCATTTGGGGAATAGCTTTTCCTTAAGAAGCATACCACTGGATTTCAGCTTTATTCTCCTATCAACTCAAATTGTATAAAGTCAGGGCAATGTAAAGAGCAGAATCAAAAAGTGCAGTTCTCTTTCCCATCACGTAACATTGCTTGTTTGAGGGACACAACAACTAAAAAGGGCTAGTGATGGGAAAAATAACTTTTCCAATGATTCAAATTCCTGTATTAACCTGTCTAAGGGACATGATGGCTCAGCAGTTAAGCTTGTCTGCTGGAAAGCTGACAGCCTGGGTTCGAGACCTGAGCATTGCATGACTGGGTGAGTTCTCATTACTTGCTCAGCTCCTGCCCATCTGGCAGTTCGAAAGCATGCAAATATGAGTAGATAAATAGGTAGGTGGGAAGATATCAACGTTCCATGTGTTTTGGTATATAGTCATGCTGGCCACATGATCACGGAAAGTCTCTTTGGACAATGCTGGCTATGAAACAGAGATGAGCATCGCTCCCTAGAGTTGGATACGATTGGACAGGGGAAACCTTTACCATTAACCTTTATCTTAATCAATTTGTGTATAGCTCACTTATTATTTACATTTAGGAAACATTAAATTGTCTTCCAGACATTCCTGTGTGTATCCTATGAAGTGAAGGTTGATGTGTATAGTTATGTTGGCAATTCTGCTTAATTCCCAGAAAATATATGGCTGCTTTAAAAGGCTGCCAAAACAAGCTGCCCTGTTCCCACTCTCTCTCTCAAATACCCTTTTCTCTTCAAATCTGTACTTAACAGTAGATCAACTACTCCCTTCTTAATGCAGCAAAATACCAATTTTGTGTTCTATTTCTCATTAAGATTACACTAAGTGAATTAATCTAGCTTGATTCATACTTAAGAGTAGACACTCATTGAATTCAATGAACTGTTGCAGCATTTGATGTATGCAGGCAATCATTTGATTATTTCATGTTTTTCAGCATAATCAGAGAATCACAGAGCTAAGGAAAGACTAGGTTTTGCCCAGATCTAAGCATTCCGAACAGATCACTACTTAGTGTCTGCTTAGGTACAGTCTGCAAAGGGAAACCCACCGTCTTTCTAGGTAATTGATTCTGTTGTTATACTTTTTATATGGCTCATCTATCACGGGGAAGCTTGAAATCTCCCTTCCTGTAATAAGAGTCTTAAATACTCTGAACTATGGAAAATAAAATAGTCAAAACCTTTTAGATATCCCTTCAGATGTTTGAAGAGTGTTATCTCTTCTTACGGCTAAATACACCTAATTCTACAAGGAAGAAATTGTAGAAATTGGTTTTGAGGCTCTGGTCCTCTTTAAAACCTTCCACTGAAACTATTTCTGCTTCTAAGAAAGCTTTTGGGTCCAAAACTTGAGCTGGGCCTGACTAATGTAGAATGTATCAGAAACATTACTTTTTGTGATTTGGAAATTGAACTTGTTTGGATGCAACCTAAAACGGTATTTGCCTTTTCAGAAACTACATCACCTTGCTAACTGAAATGTAGACTAATTGATCATAATTCTAAGATCCTTTTAATCTGTACCTTTGCCAACCCAAAAGATTTTCAACCTTTTTAGTCAATGTATTTTTTTTCCCTAAGGGAGGAACTTTGTGCTTATCTCTTAAATCTGTTACTCTTGGCCCTTCTAATTACTTGATTTATTGAGATCAATTTTATTTATTTTTCTCTGTTATCATATAAAAGCTATTCCATGTTTAGGTCTTTTGCAAATTTGCTAAGGATTTTATCTACTTCACTGTCTGTGTCATTAATCAAAATGTTGAAGAGTATTGGCCCAGGTCTAAAACTTGTGACATCTCACTTGATATCATAGATGCACAATATATATCTACTCAAGGATCACACTGATCATAGTGCAAAAATGGGAGGGGTTAGAACTCGTTCTGGAAGGAGGACGTATGACTTTAATGGATTCCATAAAGTACTATGGGTTTCTTAAACAACTGCAAGTATTACAAGACCCATTCGCTCTTTAGGATTATTCAAAATTGACCACACACACAGAGACACATACACACACTGGGATTAGAGAAATTAGCTTAGATTTTGCTCCCCTGACTTTGATGCATAGGTATTGTTCAATGATTTTCATAGCAGTCTTGTAAAAAATTGCTTGATTTCTAATGTTCAGATATTATAAACTGATGGTGTTATGGAACAAAGTACACAGAGCTGAAGAAGCTTCTTGGATGAGAAGCTAAATGTCTTCAAAGAAAAACAAGAAAGTCCAGTTACCTCTTGAAAAAAATCACCTTTGGGACAATTATGACCTGGATGACTGAGAATCTCCATAGATATTTGTTATGGAACAATTTTACCAATAAGCACCAGACCATAGTTCAGTGACAGAGCACACAGCCAATAAGATCCTCACTTAGCATTCAATTTCTGAAGTCTCATCCCAAAAGGATCAGGTGGCAGATGATGAGAAACACTTCTGCTTGAGACTCCACAAGCCTTTAAAGGCAGGTCTGGATTTAGGGCTTATCCTGTTATCAGAACTGTCTGGAAACTGTTCCTGGAGGGTCATAATAGAGTGTGTTACCCTCTATCAATCTTCCAATCACCCTCAAAGCAACCTTCACGAGTGTTTTTCTGCTCCACTTCAAAAGTACAGTATACTTTTCCAGCATATGTTTGCTTGAACATAGTCTGTTTGGGTTAAAGCCCTTCGCTTTGCTGCAGGCTAACCTCAACAGGTCAATTATTTTTGCAAAGGAAAAACCATGTATTCAACTGGGGCAATGCTTATCAAACACTCTGATAGGTGTTTTTTTTAGATTTCCCCTTACCAGCACTAAAGAAATAACTTAGCAGTTAAGAAAGTAACCTGCCAGTTCGAAGCCTGAAAATCTTTTTGTGGTAGGCAGTGTTCTTCTCAGAGCTTTATTGCTTTATTGTTTCCACTCACCTGAGGCAGAAGCTACCCATTAGCCCATATATAACACACACATATTTAAAGGTGTATATGTCCAGGAAGTCCCAGCCCCAGAAAGGAAAGTAGATGGGCTATTGTTTTCCTGGAACAAAGTGGGCAGTCCCAGAAGCAGGGCAATTGTCCAATAGGAAGACACCATAGCCTGCAGTCTGGATTGAACCAATTTGCAAACTCTTGCCATAATGTCTTAGTCTGGACAGGATTTTCCTAAACTGGTTTAGAGTCAAGTTGGCAGGGCACAAGAGAAAAGCAACTTAAACGGCGTGTGCAGATATGCCATAGAATAGACAATAATAAGTAGAGAAACTGTCCAGATATAGAGCAGATCACCCGGTTTTAACATTATTTATCTAGTTTCTTTTAATCAAAACTGAAAATTTTCCACTTTTATGATATTCAGGCTTTGTCAGCCTGGATTATTCTGTCTGCAACTTTGGATTCTTTGTCCATATGAGATCTGAACACCCAGAATTTCAGCAAATAAAAACACAGTTACGGCTTTTCCATTGTAAAGCTTTTTCCTTTATTCACCTGTGGGAACAATTTGACTAGAGCAGAAAGACAAAGCAGAGAGTGGTAAAAATAGACAATAAATAGCTGTTTAATATCTTAAAATAACTTGAGCAGTGAAATACTAAAGCTGTAAAGGAGCAGGACAATTTGCATTAACAGTATTTATATTGCTATTCCCTTGTGGATGGTCTTTAGTAGACGTAGATGGTCTAATATGTGTATAATTCCATTTCTAAAATAAGGAGAATTCAATATATTGGACTAGTCCAAGCACTGGGCAATTATTTTAGAAATAATTGCAAACTTTTCATGCTGCTTAAACAGGCTTATTGACTTTAAGCAGGTATTTAAAAAAGATCATTAGTTTGTTCAAAGTAGATTGTACTATGAAGAAACAACATAGTTACCATCAATCTATCCATCCATTTATTTGTCTATCTTCTCGCTCTAAAGATATAGAAATGTTGCAAGCCCTTTTTATGCAAATTTAAATTTATTCTGGTCCAACACCAGGTGAAACCTTTGGATGCTGAGCTCAGCTGTCTTCTTAAGGCTTTATTACATCTTTAGACCAAGGTATGAGTTCTGGTCATCAGTTTTCCTCCAGCAGTTTATCTCAGGATGAAATATTTGCTTCCTCCCAAGTTGTTATATCTCATCCTGAACCTCCAAATCTCCTCCTCCTCCATTCAAATGGTAACTGACTCCAAAAGTACTCCACCTCTTCATTATTTCAAACTGTCAGTTTGAAGCTTGTCACCTGTTACAAGTTTAGTTGAGGGAGTCATATTATCTGCTGAAGATATATTGTGGTAGGAAAGCCAGATTTCTGGCGAGCAAGATCCTTAAGGGTCAAAAAAACGGAGTAGCTTGCCTCCCAGAAGAATCTTCCTCATAAACCCACTCTTATTTTTGATAAGAAAAAATAAAAAAAAGGGGGGGGGGAGATTAAAATTAACCATTTTGTCTTGAAACTTTTATAACACGGTAAGCTGAGGAGATCTGGAACTTTTTTGCAGCCATGAGTTGCAGGTTAAGTCCCTCATGTTTACATTTAAACTCTCAGCAGTTACTTCCAAATGTTGATCAGAAAACATTAAAATATAAGCAGATACAATATGTTTAATCTAAATCTGCATCCCTCTATTGCTTCTCTTTTTAAAGATTTACAGTTTTTGCATGATGTATGAGTGGATTGTTCTTCTCTTCTTCTCATCCTGATGAATATATTCATACTTTTTAAATTGACTTATTCAAGTCAAGGACAAAAGGCTAGAGTTGACTTGTGTTGAAATGAAGATATTTTAGGTGGCCCAGTGAATCCTTAGCTAAAGCATGGAAACATTACAAAGGAAAGGAATGCATCTTTGACAGTCTACCAAAGCCATGTCTCTTCCTCACAAAACTATGGATTTTCATTGCTTACAGCTATAGAAATCAACCAACAAATGGTGTTATTGGTTCCCATTGTGTGCAGGAACAGTTAGAAAACCATGAACACAGAACAACACCCACAATTACCACAACAATGGGCTTCTAGTGACCCCATTGTGCTAGACTCTAAGCTTTCACACTGGGACTGCAGAGCCACATCTGTGTCCACAAGTGAACTGCACAACAACATTTCTTCAAGCCCAAAGTACCACCACATAACAATAGGTCAAATTATGGTTGTTTTCTATGAAAGATAATTAAAGAAATGGAAATTAAACACTTATATTATTGATGGAAATCCTTCTGTAATTCTCTGTCTCATTCCAGCTTGACTCCATTACTGGTTTAATGTCTATCATTCCCACTGAAATGAACTCCACAAAAAATTCAGGAACAGGAAAGGTACATGCTTACTTTTCAAGAAAGAACCAGGATGGGTGCCCTGCCACCCATTTTCCTTTCAAAAGTAGGGTTTGCCCTCAACCCTGTGGTAGAATTTCAAAACCGATGGAATCTTTGCTTCTTGGGAGTTTCTCAAAATATACCGTGCAATTAATACATATAGTTCCAAACCCTATGTGTGCTTTTGTGTTTGTGTGTACTGTATATATGCAGTATATAGAGTGTGTATACAGTGTACACACACAGAGAGAGTTAAGCAATACTATAGTAGGATCCATGGTGTTATTAGAAAGGAATAGTGCTGGAGTTAAAAAGCAGAAATAAATCTATTCGTTATATGATATAAATTAAAGCAAGCTGTCAAAATGCATGCACACCACCACATCTTTACAAAATCATATTTTATTAAACCAAAGGAGAATTACCTAAGAGATCCAAGTTAAGAAATAATGGTGAAATGCTAAGAAATTGTGTTTGCATGCGACTAACTCAGTGTGATCACATGCCTATTGCTAGCCTTAGAATCTCCTCCATCACTAAGATCTGCTATAAACATACAAGAATAACCCTCAATAAATCATGATAATTTATATCACTGCTAATTCTGGGGAAGCAGCAGCAGGGGTTATTCTTGAGTCACACTTCATATTACCCAAACTATAATTATTTTCATTAAAATCTAAAATGGCTTACAGCAAATTTAATTCTAAACACACAGCCTTGCACATTGAGCAGCGCACACAACAGAGCCAGAAGTGTGTTTGAAGTAACTAAAGTCAAGTGCAAAATAACAAGCAACCTTTTGATTTATACTTTTTAATTATACATCTTTGTAGACATACAATCAAAGCACTTCTGATATCCCCTTTTTAAGCCTAACATCCAACTGGCTCTTTCAGTTGCCGCTCAGTTGATTAAAAGTCAGTGTCAACTCATGGAAATGCCGTCAGGTGCTTATAAATACTGCCTCTTTCATAGTTTGAGCATGTCAAGAGGACACACTTTGTTTCAGAAGGAGAAAGAAAGTGCTTCAGTCGTTCGTGGGAAGGGGAGAGCACAGCGATGATAAAGAGTCTCTAAGAGCTCTTGAGAGATTCTTATAATCCACCAGCTCACCTTACTGCTCTCTGATGCCTTTCCTCTTAGAATTTCAAATAATTTTGACAAACATTTAATTAAAGTTGAACTCTGTTTTGACACGTAAGGTACATAGCACGCCTATTAATTAACACTGAGCCCAGCCTCTTTGTAAACTTCGTAGAAATCAATAGCAATTTTTTTTTTCCTCATGAGCAGAGAGAGCGAGCTTCAAATCAGAAGCTAACAGTGAGCTGCCAACAGCTGTTATTCAAAAGCTGCTTTATATCACAACACACTCTCTGGAGTTAGCTAACATTTACACCCTCATTCTCCCATTCTCAAGAATCAAAGGAACACTGCATTTAAAGCAGAAAGTGACAAACTTCTAGCTATGGAGCGGAGCCATGGTGGGAGGTTCAGAGAGAAGGTAAGCATAGGATTTTTCTGCAGACCATACAACGTTGTCAACTACTGGCATAAAGAACGGAGTCACCTTGCTCTGACAGATAGATGAATGAGGTGACAGGGAGCTTTCAAGTATTTCTACTTTTTGCCTCAGATCAGCACAAAGGAATCAGGGAATGAATGAATTCTCAAATTCTCCTTGGTGCATAGTCCCTAGCTTGCCACAATGAGATTCTTCTAGACATCGCAGTTTTACCACTGTATCACCAAAAGCTACATTTCTAAGGAGCTTTTCCCCTAGTGTCAGTGTATGAAAATATAAAGACGGTGCAGAAAAGGTAAAGACAAGAGAAGTTATTTGCTCCTGGGGATTAAGAATTCCACCCAGTCATTTGAAAATGACACTGGGATGTTTGGGCAACGTGGTTGGGATTCTTGTTTTACAAAAGGAATTTCAGAGTGTGAATGAGATTCCCCTCCTCCCCCAAGCACTAAGTTGGTTAACCTGCTGTGTGAAATAACTTTCCAGTATGCCCTGCATCCATTTCTATTAGTACTTATCTATAGAATCAGACAATATTTATAATACTGACTACCAAGAGCATGGAAACTAAAATTTAAGATAAATAATACAGAAGGGAGAATATGCAAAGAAAGGATATGCTTCCTTTGTTTGAGCTTCAGATGCTTAAGTCTAGTTGCGATAAACAGTGGGAAATACTGAAAAGGCATATAAGGGACAAGTATGTATCTGGTTGAAGAATGAAAGTGGCAAAATTTTCACTAACTATCCAAGGTAAAGAAGCTGTGAACATACTTTTAAAAATATTTTAGAAGCTGTGGAAGAGGCATCAGCTATAAAAGTAACAGAGGCCTAAAAGCTGTTGTCTTAATAATTTGGAAATAAGTGCTCGAAAAGCATTCTAGTTTTCTTTCGAAAGGTGTACAGAGGCCTAAGAGAAGGATGGTTTGGATAACTAGAACCTATCAAGGCTGATTGGAGTGCTGAGAAAATAATTTGTTCTGAGCCTTAAGCTCAAAGGGGAGGGGGCAATGGTGAAATGCTCCTGGTTTGGACCGATCTAGTAGCGATGGAGGTGGGTGATTTGTAGAACCGGTAGCAAAAATCCCTGCTCCCCCCCATGCCCAGCTGAGCCATGCAATCATCAGAGGGGTTTTTTTTAATTTTTAAAATCATTTTTTCTACAACCTCTTTGGCTGAAAAAAAATGCTTTTAAAACTAAAAAAAAAGCCTTTGATGATCACGTGGCTCAGCTGGGATCGTCAGAGGCTTTTAAAAGCATTTTTTTCAGCCAAAGAGGTTGTAGGGGGAAAAATGCCTTTAAAAGCCTCTGACGATCCCAGCTGAGTTGCCTGATCGTCAGAGGCTTTTAAAAGCATTTTTTTCTGCAACCTCTTCAGCCGAAGAGGTTGTAGGGAAAAAAAAAATGCCTTTAAAAGCCTCTGATGATCCCAGCTGATCGGCAGAGGCTTTTAAAAGCATTTTTTACAATCTCTTCGGTCGAAGAAGTTCTAGAAAAAATGGTTTTAAAAGTAAAAAAAAAAAAGTTGGCCACGCCCACCCAGTCACATTAACCCCCCCACCAAGCCATGCCCACAGAACCGGTAGTAACAAATTTTACATTTCACCACTGGGAGAGGGGGAGAACACTTGCTATTTTATTACTTTGAAATGTGCAAATTATATTGTGCTCTCTTTTCCCTTTTTGCGTCTTATTTTCATGCATTGTCATTTTGTTTTTAATTTTTACTGTAGCTATGAGCCTCGAAAGCTGGAAGTGACATAAGAGTAGGAGTTAATTTTTCTTCCTGGCTGCCCACACCACACCTGCAAATTGCCTTGTGACCATGTGTTTCTTGTTTTTCCTTCGTTTGACCCTCCAACTGTCATTTAAGTGGCAAGGGGAATCAAGAGAACATTTGGCAATTATCTCCTGTCCCTGTACTCACTTGAAACTGAAATATGACATTTTGTTTTCCATCTCTTATTTGCTCTTAGGCAAAGAAGCAAGTGTGGTGAAAGAGTGGTCAGCAGGGGTCCAAAATGGTGAGTCTTTCACCTGAAACTATTAGCACGACGATCGATCATGATTTCTGCAAGGCGATGTTCGCATCACCGTCTTAAAGGAACAGTACTAGATTTCATAAACACGTCTATCTTTATAAGACTCCAGAAATACACAGCCATGCGGAGATACAAGTGGTCCTCGAATTACAATGTCTTCTTAATGTCTGTTCGAAGGTACAATGGCAGTGAAAAGAGTGACTTGTGTTTATTTCTCACACTTATGATGGTTGCAATCCCCATAGTCACATGATCAAAATTTGGCTGCTTGGCAACTGGCATGTATTTATGATGGTTTCAGTGTCCCGGGCTCATATGATCACCTTTTGCGAACAAGCGAAGTCAATGGGGGAAGCCAGATTCAATGGGGGGAGCCAGTTACTAATTTAACGACTGCAGCGATTCGCTTAATACCTGTAGCAAGAAAGGTCTTAACATAGGGCCAAACCTGTAGTCCAGGTCATAGCATCAATATCGGTTTTTACACAGATCTAAACGTATTTATTTATCTTTGCAGCCCATAAAAGATTTCTTTGAAACATGGCACCAGATTCATCTCAGCTGCATAGAGAAACCATTTATTTCATTTGCTATTGAGGAATCCATACATCAGCTTGCACCAAAGAGTAATACCGGATGCACAGACAACCAGGGAGAAGGATTCCCTGAAACTACTTTGGATATTCTTATCATGAACACAATAGATATTGGCAACATTATTTGATCCATGATCCAAGGGCAGAATTAATACCACATGTTCACCTCGTTACACAGATATTTGATACATGTTTATATAAACAAAAAGAACGAAAGAAAGGAAAGGGGTGGGTGGGGGAAACACCATGCCACGATATGCTCTCTTTATCTCCAGAGCAGGTATACATCAGATGTAATATCCCGGCTTTTAAAAACAGCAGGATGAGACTCATTGGTGTTATTCAATTTAAGTAGCTACAGCTTAGGATCATATGGATACAATAACAGCATTGCTCTATATTTCCTAGAATATCAAGAGAGTGAGAACCCTTGTTTTGGCAGCAGATAATTTTTTTTTTAAAAAAAGACTTCTGCTGGATGTTTCTCATCTAGTCTGTGCTGACACACAGGCACACACACACAGACTTCAAAAATTTGCTTTGTCTTCTTTTTTTCAAAGGAGAAGAAACATCCAATAAAAGTTTCCTAGAAGAAATAGATTTGCACTTTGCTGAATTACAATATAAATTATATATATATGCATATGCATATACACAGTGGTGGGATTCAGCTGGTTCAGGCCGGTTCGAGAAAACCGGTAGTCAAATTGCTGGCTGGCCCCACCCCTTCCTGCCCTGCCCCTTCCAGGAGTCCCCATGTGCCCCATTTTGGCTCCCAGGTACATGCAGGGAGGCCTTCTAGGCCCAAAATGGGCGTAGGGAATGGTGTGCTCCCCATGGCCCGTTTTTGCTCCCAGGGGGGTGCAGGAGGCCAAGTGCTACCTATCACAGACTGCCACACCCACCAAGCCACGCCTGCAGAACCAGTAGTAAAATTTTTTAAATCCCAGCACTGCATACACACACACAAAACCACACACACACACACACATACCATTTCCAGTTTCGTCTATTCTCCCAGACTTCCTGCACTTCAGATATCTCAGGAATAATATATCCTCTCAAGACAGAGGAAGGATGACATCCAATGAGTTTTTTAGGACAGTATAAAAGGGGCAGCCAGGGACACTGCAAAGCAGTGGGAAATTGAAACCCTAGCACTCTCTTCTGTTGTTGCTCGTTGTTGTTTAGTCATAAGGTTGTGTCTGACTCTTTGTGACCTCCATGGACTACAGCATGCTAGACCCCTCTGTCCTCCACTGTCCCAAAGGTGCTTTTTCAGGAGGCAGCTGGACTTTTTTGTTTTATCTTTGAAGATGTTTCGCTTCCCATCCAAGAAGCTTCTTCAACTCTGACTGGATGGTGGGGAATGGAAGGATTCATACTCCTTGCAGACAGCTGGTCATTTGCATCCTTTTAGAGAGTCGTTGAGACACTTGGAGGTTTATCTGTGTCCTCAGGGTCACCTGAGTAGTGCAAATGGTTCCTGTAGTCTGCAATTTTTCTGGAAATCCAGTCATACTCCCACACCATCCCAAAGTGCATAGCTAAAAGTCTATGGAGACTTTTTGGGACAACCATGATCTGGATGACTGAGAATCTCCATAGACACTGTCCACTGCTTCCTCAAGTCTGCCGAAACTCATGACCGCTGTGTCTATGACACTATGTAACCATCTTATTATCTGCTGTCCCCTTCTCCTTTTGCCTTCAATCTTTCCTTCCATCAGGGTCTTTTCCAATATGTCCTCTCTTCTCATTTGGTGGTCAAAATATTTGAGCTTCAGCTTCAGGATCTGTTCTTCCAAAGAACAGGCAGGACTGATTTCTTACTCTCTTCTACATGAATACAATAAAGCCTGAAAACTGCTACCAAGTCAGTAAGAAAGAAAAAAAGTTGCTGGTTTTGTCGCCAAACCAAACCAAACCAAACCAAACCAAACCGTGATGTCATTTTTACGTTATTGTTATTTCTATTGGATTCTTTGAAGGCAAGGCTAGTCAAAATGTTCCTTGGATGCCGCATTCAGTCTATTGTTCCCACAAATAGCATTTAGAAGTGTATTTTGCCTCTGATTTTATTCTCAAAATACTTTCTGAATGTGAATAAACAAATAGATCAACTCTAGTAGACATATCTGTGCATTTGTAATATGAACAGTTACTCCCCAATATAACAAAATTGCTGATCTCTTTCTACTGAAGCAAAATGGGAGCTGATTATATAACCATGTAATGCATTGCAGCTCATCTGTTTGCCCAGATCCAAAAAGCTCCTGGACAGATATCATGGGAAGCCCTGGGATTTTCTTCTGAAGTCTTTCTGAATTAACTACTAATGGGGAGCCTTCTTTGATAGCTCTGTTGTAATTAAGTGCAGCTGGATGAAAAATCAGCCACAAAGGGAACTCAAGTTTGTTTATCATTATTCCTGATTTTGGTAGCAGATGTTTTGTGAGTACCTTTGTAGCGGGCTTAATTTGTCTTCGCTTAATAGGAAGCAGGTAAACTTTGATTAATAAACTGAACAAGTCAATTGCTTAGTCGTTTTCAGAGATTTCACACTATGATTACAATTTGGGGGACTTACCGAGTCAGATTCCACAGCAGGCTTTGGCATGCAGGAGATAGATAGTTAGGAATGTGGTGGCTCAGTGGCTAAGACGTTGAGCTTGTCAACCGAAAGGTCGCAGTTCAGCGGTTCGAATCCTTAGTGCCGCATAATGGGGAGAGGTCCTGTTACTTGTCGCAGCTTCTGCCAACCTAGCAGTTCAAAAGCACGTAAAAAATGCAAGTAGAAAAATAGGGTCCACCTTTGGTGGGAAGGTAACAGCATTCCGCATGCCTTTGGAATTTAGTCATGCCGCCCAGATGACCAGAGAGATGTCTTCAGGCAGCACTGGCTCTTCGGCTTTGAAACATAGATGAGCACCAACCCCTAGAGTTGGGAACGACTAGCACATATGTGTGAGGGGAACATTTACCTTTACCTTTTTAGATAGGTGCATCTATATATATGTAAGAAGACCCTGAGATTCTAATTGTCCTCTCAGCAAGATAGATGCAACACAAATCATGTATTTTAGGATTTGGTGTTTTTATAATCTTTGGAGATATACTTTTTGATGTTGTTAGCTGGGGACTGTATTATTAATTTATAGTTTCTCACGCAGTCAGCCAGATATTTAGACTGGATTTGGCATTTTTATCTGCTTATTGAGTTCTTCCCAAGGACCTAAGATAGGCAGATGTTGATGTTTGATGGTGTTAGAAGTATCATCGCTGGTAAAGCTGCCTTTTGCAATTGACTAATGGTGAATTTGTCAATGCCGATGGTGTTCAAGTGGTGCTCCAGATGTTTTAGAATTGCACCCAAGGCATCTATTGCTATTGGTACTATGGTACCTTGGCTTTCTTTTGTGACAGTTGTTCTACTTCCATTTTCAGGCCTGATCACTCTCTCCTCCGTCTTGACTTTCAAACCGCTGCACCCCGCCGCAGGGAGGCGGAGCCGATAAGATGGTTCCGCCCCAGGCACCTGATGGAACCTGATAGGTTCCAGATGGAGCTTGGGCCAGTTCCTGAGGCGCTGGCACACGCCTTGACTGGAGACCTAGTGGCCGCCTGGGATAGGGCGGCCGCTGGAGCTCTCGATCGGGTCGTGCCTTTGCGGCCTCTGATCCGGCGCCGATCTCAACTGGCCCCTTGGTTCTCCGAGGAGCTGAGAGAGTTGAAGTGCCAGAAAAGATGCCTAGAGAGTAGTTGGAGGGCCAGTCGCTCTGAATCCGACCGAACACTAGTGAGAGCCCATATTAGGGCTTACTTAGTGGCGATAAAAGCAGCAAAATGTCACTATTTTGCTGCTCTTATTGCATCATCAGATAACCGCCCAGCCGCCCTCTTTAGGGTGACCCGCTCCCTGCTCCAACAGGAAGCGCGGGAGGACCCCTTGGAGGGGAGAGCTGAGGACTTTGTTCAATATCTGTATGATAAAATCACTCAGATTCGGGAAGATCTGGACTCCGACTGGATGGTTCCAGGGGGAGGGGACGAGGCAAGTCTTGAGACCATTACCTGGATTGAGTTTGATCCTGTGACCCTTGAGGACGTGGACAGGATTCTGGGTAGACTGAACGCGACCACTTGTTTATTGGACCCGTGTCCCTCCTGGTTAGTACTGGCTTCCCGGGAGGTGTCGCGAGGCTGGCTCCAGGAGATTATAAATGCTTCGTTGGGAGAGGGTGATTTTCCCGCCGCCTTGAAAGAGGCGGTGGTGAGGCCTCTCCTTAAGAAGCCTTCCCTGGACCCGGCAATGTTGGTAAATTATCATCCGGTCTCCAACCTTCGCTTTTTGGCGAAGGTTGTTGAGAGTGTGGTTGCGCGACAGTTCTCCCAGCACCTGGAGGAAACAACGTATCTGGATCCGTTCCAGTCGGGCTTCAGACCTGGGTACAGCACGGAAACGGCATTGGTCGCGTTGGTCGATGATCTCTGGAGGGCTCGGGACAGGGGGTGCTCCTCTGTCCTGGTCCTATTAGACCTCTCAGCGGCTTTTGATACCATCGACCATGGTATCATGCTGCACCGGTTGAAAGAGTTGGGGGTGGGAGGCACTGTGTTACAGTGGTTCTCCTCCTTTCTCTCCAACCGGTCGCAGTCGGTGTTGGCAGGGGGGCAGAGATCGACTCCTAGGCCCCTTATATGCAGGGTGCCACAGGGATCGGTTCTCTCGCCCCTCCTGTTCAACATTTATGTGAAGCTGCTGGATGAGATCATTCGTGGTTTTGGGGTGAGATATCATCAGTTCGCTGACGACACCCAGCTGTACATCTCCACCCCAGACCACCCCAACGATGCCCTTGAAGTGATGTCCCGGTGCCTGGAGGCCGTGCGAATCTGGATGGGGAAGAACAGGCTCAGACTCAATCCATCCAAGACTGAGTGGCTGTGGTTACTGATGTCCCGATATAGTCAGCTGGTACCATCGCTGACTATTGGGGCGAATCATTGGCCCCCACAGAGAGGGCGCGCAATTTAGGCGTCCTCCTGGATTTACGGCTGTCCTTAGAAGACCATCTGACGGCCGTGTCCGGAAGGATTTTTCATCAGGTTCACCTGATCCGCCAGTTGCGCCCCTTTCTGGATCGGGACTCCTTATTCACGGTCACTCATGCCCTTGTCACCTCCCGCCTGGACTACTGTAATGCTCTCTACATGGGGCTCCCCTTGAGGAGCACCCGGAGGCTCCAGCTGGCGCAGAGTGCGGCCGCGCGGGTGGTGATGGGAGCGACGTGGCGCTCTCATGTGACACCGCTCTTGCACGAGCTGCACTGGTTCCCGGTGATCTTCCGGGTGCGCTTCAAGGTGTTGGTTACCACCTTTAAAGCGCTCCATGGCTTAGGACCCGGGTACTTACGGGACCGCCTACTACCTCCAATAGCCTCCCACCGACCAGTACGCTCCCATAGAGAAGGACTCCTCTGGGTGCCGTCGGCCAAACAATGTCGACTGGCGGCCCCCAGGGGGAGAGCCTTCTCTGTGGGAGCACCCACTATCTGGAACGATCTCCCCCCAGAGATTCGGCAGATCCCGGACCTTCGTGCTTTCCGCCGTGAGTTAAAAACTTTTTTATTCCATCAAGCGGGCCTGGCATAGTATCTCCCCTTTTTATAAGAAAATTTTAAATTGTATAATCCAAATTTTTAGATCTGGGATTTACATATTTTTTAAAAAATGGGTTTGAATTGTTGGGCAATTGTTTAATTTGGTTTTAATTCGTTTTTAAATTTTGTATTTATGTTTTTTATTTCTGCCTGTTCACCGCCCTGAGTCCCCTCGGGGAGAAGGGCGGTATATAAATCAAATAAACATAAACATAAACATAAACATTTGTGTTTTATTATCTTTTCCAGTTCCTCCTCTTCTATTTTGCTGCCCCCAAGTGCTGCCACTTCCACTATCCAATGTTTTTTGTCTTTTTTTTAATCAACATTTGTTAAGTCTGGTGTGTTATTAAGCTGAGGACCATACTGAGTGAAGAGAATGACACCACCAATGAATGTAAAGTCTGAGTTTTCAGCTTCACCCTCTAATTTTCAAAGTATGTTAAGTCAATATAAAGCTGAACACATTCATTTCCTGGGAAAATCAGTACTATACTTTATTTGTTATGTTTGGGGAATGTCCTATAGACCCAATAGAATAGACCTAAGCTGCAGAATAATCAGAATTTATTTCTGGGAGAGCAGAGCGGCAGAACGAAAATTGTCTCCGAGGCCAATACATGGCAATGAAAAGGTTCCAAGGAAAAGGAAGTCAGCAATGCACTGTGCCCCATTACACATCAGCTTTGGTTTGTATAACAGCTGCACAAAGAGGACAGATAGTAGTAGGGTCTCTTCCCAACATTAGACAGCTTGATGCAACTGCTTGCGATGGCATATGCTATGACCAGGTGAACAATCATACCCATGTGCATAATTCTGTCGGTCCCACACCCATTCAACTAGCCTTCTGGTTCATCAGCCGCATCAGTGTAAAATTCAAAAAATCTAATTTTTTTTTCACATGGAATTGTGAGAAAGGCCATTCTGTCTTTTATCTCAGGCTGCAAGGTGTTGTAGAGCAATCCTGGTGATGCTCAAATAACATTTCTGAGAATTTTACAATTAAGATGGCAAAACGTTATGCTTTCTTCGTTTTTTGGATTTTTCATGTCTCTGCATTCTGCATAATTTAACAACAAATTAAATAATGCCTTTTAAAGTTGGAACATCTGTGCTTTTTCTCTAGTACTTTTGCACACCTGCAAAATTTTGTAACCAATTTTCCCAATAAAATGTCTTTTCATAGGTTAAGCCAGTCTGATGCACAGTTCCTCCTCGTATATCAACTTTTAATATAAGGAGGAATTATTCCTTGCTCTATTGTGAATCAAAAAGCTTTCTCTCCCATACTTTGTTTCTAACTGAGGCTTTTTTTTTTTTGTATTCCAAATTAATTACTCTTAGCCACTTTGGACCATCCAGACTGACTATAATGGCTGAGAAGACGGTCACAGGAACAGTTAGATAACCTCATGTGGGCAAATCAGTTGATGGTCAATTGCTCACTGGACGAATCCCTTGAATTTATTCATAACCACAGATTTGGAAAGAGGATAGAAGTATAGGAGAGTACCTTATTTTCCATCCAGCTCCATAGTTTAACTAGTGTCTTCTAGGATTGCAAGGAGTTCAACTAGAAGTCTTCTGCAATGAAGGCGAACACTTTGCTACTGGGGATTTGGTTTCCAAGATAGATTTCACAAAGAAGAGTCATCCTTTTTTCCCCCTGTAAATGTAGCAATTCATAATTCATTTTCTATGCTGTGCAAATTTGTTTAATAAATACATAAAATATATAATTTTGTGCTGCTGCCAGATTAAAACAAAATTCTGGTCTTGCATTTCTTACTATTACGTACAGTAAGTATTCATTTAGAAGAGAGAAACAACACTGCAAACGATCAAATTGATAAGTGAAAAGTGATGGAAATAATAGAATGAATTCTAACAGAATTGACTGCACAGTTCTTCACTTGCGAAAAATGAACCAAATGCACTGAGATAAGGTGAGATACTGGGCTTGGCAGCACTGCTTGCAGATAGGGCCTTAGAACTGTAACTAATCACAATCTGAGTTTGAGTCAGCAGTGTGATATGGTGACAACCAGTAATGGGATTCAATCGGTTCGCACCAGTTCAGGCAAACCGGTTGTTAAATTACCTACTCCCTGCTATCAAAGTGGATCCTGGGTGCTGCACTGTGCTGCAATGAAGAAACGGGCAATGGAGTGGCCAGCACGAGGGAAGGAGAAGACCGCTTTACCTCTTTCTTCTCCCTGCTCCTCTTCCTTCCCTAGTGCCAGCCGCTCTGTTGCCCACTTCTCCATTGCAACATAGTGCTCAGGATCCACTTTGATAGTGGGGGAGGGGGTAATTAAACAACTGGTTGGCCCAGGATCATGTTGGGCCATGCCTCCCACGACAGCGAACACATCTGGGCAACACACATCAAGGGGGAAAAAAAACCCCAGATAATTTGAAATAGACACAAAAAAGGGCTTCAAGAGTCAAACTGAAGTCTAAAAGAAGAGAGTGAGAGGATTTTGGAGAAAAGAGATATGACAAAATATATGCCAGCAAGTGATATTGATGCTTAGGGAACATGTAAATAGATTTTCTTCAGGATGATCTCTCCTCAGGCTGGTCCTTCAGGACTTCCAATGGGGTACCTATTGCTTCTGCAATTGAGACCACCTTTTGAGGAGTTCTTCTCTGAGCTTGGCTGTTTTCTTGCAGGTGTTTCGTTACTCAAACTAGATAACATCCACAATGCATTGATGTGTAGTGATGATGTAACAGTTTAGGTAATGAAATGTCTGCAAGAAAGCAACTTAGCTCAGAGAGCCAAGGACCCCTCATTTCAACCCTGAGCTACAAAAATCGCTTTTTGCTGTTGGTCATTTCTCTTTATTTTTTCTTCCTTTCCTTCAATATTTCCCAATAATTCGCAAGAAAGCTACTGTAAGTCTTTGCATGATGTGTCCAAGGTGGGATAATTGAGCCTGGCCATTTGTAACTTGGGTGAGAACTCTGGATTGATAGCACTCTTCAAATATATGAAAGAAAATCACCCAGAAAAAAGTCCTATTCAGCAATGCAGTCGACTCAGGGCGGCTTACAATGCGTTAAGCAATAGCCTTCATACTTTTGTATATACCTGCTTAGTAGGGCTTTCGGGCCCCCCCAAGGGGTGTTCTTTTTTATACAAAGTCAGCTTATTGCCCCCACAATCCAGGTCCTCATTTTACCTACCTCAAAAGGATGGAAGGCTGAGTCAACCTTGAACCTGGTGAGATTCGATCTTGCAGAAATTGCAGGCAGTTGGTGTTACTTAACACCACTTTAGTCTGCTGCACCACCAAGGCTCTTGTTATTGGATTTAGACGTGCTTATTCAATTTCAGAAAATAACCTCTTAACGGTAAGGGGCTTTTTTTGTTGACACCCTTCTGTGGAGGTGTTTTATTCCACGTGTTCAACATTGTTCAATAGAGTTGAAAAGCCATCTGCCAGGGATGTTTTAACTTTGATTCCAGCACTGAAGTTGGAACAGATTTCCTAGCCTCAATTATCATTTCCATCTCTGTGATCCTATAAGTGCAAAGAGAATCTATTAAAATCTAGCATACATAGCACTATGCGGGTATCTCAGAGAAAGAATCTGAAGGTCCACAGATGCCCCCATTTTGTGGTATTCAGCGGCCTTTTCTTGCTTTGGCAGGTTGAGCTGAAATGAAAGTAATGTTCCTTGCAAGAGCTGGAGAAAAAAATGTGGGAGACACAAATGAGGGAAAGTGCAGAAAGGTCAACTGCCTATATATACAATACAGTGGTGGGTTCCTCCTGGTTCAGCCCGGTTCTCCCGAGCCGGTAGCAGTGACGATATGCTGTCACTGAACCAATTCTGCCCCACCCACCCACCGTGCCCCCTACCTCCCACGCGCCCCCACCCCCACGTTATTCTTACCTTTTATTTGGCCCCTCCCCAATCTATTGCTGCCTCCTGAGTCCCAGCTGATGGCTAGCAGGAAAAAAAACTTGCCGCGGGGCTTCAAAGGTCCGCCCTACATCTGATCAGTGTTAAAAGAAAACAAATGAGTAGACCAGTGCCTGCAAAAATACATGAGTAAATCAGTGTCTGCAAAAATACATGAGTAGATCAGTGCCTGCAAAAATAAATGGGCAGACCAGTGCCTGCAAAAATACATGAGTAGATCAGTGCCTGCAAAAATACATGAGTAGACCAGTGCCTGCAAAAAATAAATGGGTAGATCGGTATAGCTCTGCAAGCAGTTAAAAGCCTGGTAGACCAGTACCTCTGCTAAATTCTAATTAATTGTCACATGACCATCAAGCCACACCCACAAAATAAGCCATGCCCACAGAACCAGTAGTAAAAATTTTTAGAACCCACCCGATACAATACAATATTGCAATACTGATGCAGGAAGCTGTTTGAGAAATCATGAAAGGATAGGGGGATGTGTCACATGGCTCACTCTGGGTCTTTGCTCACTCTGCTCTCCATTCACAGTATTTGAAAATTGGTGACCCAAATGCTTAAAACTAAAAATATCTTTTTAAAAAATAGGTCTAGAAATTAAATACGATTTCTATCCAGAAATTTAGAAGTATTTAATTCCCCCACCCAGTCTAAATGCAGCAAAACATTTGCTGTCTGTTTTCAAGTATATTCTGGCATAGTTTGGATTCCTTTCAGCCAAGAGCATTGTATCTGTTTCCATATTTTTGTAGCCATACCCACTAGTAAGAACATGAATTCTCCTTCCTGTTGGCTACCTCTCAATGGGGATGACCATTAACTATTCGCCCCATCCCATTTCTCTGGCCACAGAGAATAAAACAAAAACATTGACTCTGAATTCTAGGCGTGTTTGTTATGATTTGTCTAGAGTAGCTTTCACTGAGTTTGCTTTATTATTCTGTTCCTCCATGGCCATTCACCACCCCATGTACCTTTGTAGTGACATTCAATCCAGGGAGGAATATGTTAGATTTTAATCGATTCTCTTTGCACTGATAGAATCACAGAGCTAGTTATCTGGGGTCACCCCGTTGAAGAAGGACAGCCTCATTTGTGGGGAAACTTTCATTATTATTCATTCCTCTTCAGACAGCTTGGATTGTTGTTCTATCTTCTAAGCCTCCTGTTGCCACTTTTTTAATAATTGCTTTTGTACATTCTTCTAAATGGGTTTAATGAGTCAGAAATTGAATTTATAACTAAGTTGTACTTAAGCGTATTTGGATCATAACAGCATCATGCATTTTCATACAAATATTTTCTAATTTCAAATTTGTGTCTGATCATATGCTGAGGAAGAGATTCATTCTTATTAGTCTATGTTTTTGCTTTGTTTGGGAGGCTTTTTCACAACGCTGTTGTGATTAATGCAAGATGTTTAGCAAATTTATAAAGTTTTGGGGGTTTTGGGAGGGTGGGGAGTAAATGTAATTGAAAACTGCTTTTCCTAATCTGGTGCCCTCCATTAGTTATATATAAGAATTGATGCCCACCATACCTCAAGTACACCAGGCTGGGAAAAACTGGCCTAAGCTTTTCGTGTGAATTGGAGACACAGTATTCTGTGGTTTAACATTTAGGAAGAGTGTTGAAACAAAGCTAATAAAAATTACTGAAACTTAATATCTTGGAAGCTGTAATGGCCATGATACTTGTGGTCCAGCAGAAGAAATACCAGGCATTCAAGAGACAGTGGAGGTGCCATCCAAATTCCTTCAAGGTAAAATTTAAAACACATTTGTGGGTTCCTTTTCAAAGGAAATATCAAAAGAGTTTGAAGAATGCAAGCAAACAAAAAGTAAAGACGAATAAAAATTCTTAGCAGCGAAGAGAAAGGCTGGCACGAACTTCAATGCCCCAGGATAGCACTAGAACGTTGGTCTTTTTTGCCTTGAATATAACAAATGGGCATCTTGAAGAATGGATGGAAAAACTGAAAGAGTTAGCAGAGTTGGCCAAATTAATGGTTCTAATTAAAGAATATAGGCCAGTGATGGCTAACCTTTTTGCCATCGCGTGCCAAAAGCGGGGTGAGCGTGGTGGGGTCACATGCACGTGTGCCCACACCCGTAATTCTATACACTCCGTCCCCCTGTGCTCCCCCTGCTTTTGGCACATGATGGCACCGTGGGTCTGGTAGGCCCGTTTTTTGCTCTCCCCAGGCTCCAGAGCCTTTCTAGGAGCCTGGGGAGGGAAAAACGGCTTTCCCCACCCCTCCCAGAGGCCTTCCGGAGGCCAGAAACAGTGTGTTTCCTGACTTTTGGTGGGCCCAGAAGGTTCGAAAATCAGTTGGCTGGTGCACGCATGTGTGCCAGAGCTGAGCTTGCGTGCCCAGCAATATGGCTCCGCGTGCCACCTGTGGCACCCGTGCCATAGGTTCGCCATCACGGATATAGGCAATCTTGTTTCTACTTGGAAACCACTTCTAGACTTTGTACTCGAGACAGAAAAAAACCTGAAATTCTAACTTTGGGAATACTGACCAGATATGCTGCTATTATAGAAATGGCTACATACTAAGTATGCAAGAGTAAATTGTTGAGGCTGTATGTTATTATTTTTATTCTATTTCATTGAAAAAAGGTGGCACGTTTATATTTTTCTTTATTCTTTTTTTTTTCTTAGCCCACACTTCTCTTTCCCATTCTTTTCCTTCTACCATTTCCCTATTATCTTTCTTTTCATTTGTAATTTATATTATTATAATAAAATAATAATGTATATTATTTGTATTTTATATTGTATTTTATATTATTTATGATTATTTCAATACACAGGCACATATATACATATAAATGTATCTGTACATAGATAGATAATCTACTATCTATCATCTATTTATTTATCTATCTATTCAGTCATCCATCCATATCTATCTATCTATCTATCTATCTATCTATCTATCTATCTATCTTCTATTCACAGCTACTGTATATAACAAATGACATCTCTACAAAGTGGAAGGAAGTTAACAACCCACAAAGGTATTAAACATATTAATCCAAGGACTATAAATCAAAGCTCATTCCAGGACTTAAGCTGTCTTTCATCCTAACAGGTCCCAATTTCATTCTTCCCTGGGCATTCTAAAATGCCGAAACATTTGATGAGAATTTCAGGTAAAAGATAAAAAGGTAGAGACTCCCTCAAACTGCGTTCAATTCTTGATGGGTAAATTTGATGGGACATTTAATAGATTTTGCCACTTTATTGTATAACTTTGGTACCTCCTAGTGATTTGCTGCCCAAGTACAAACCAGATCTAGCTCTGTGAAGATTTCTTCTTTTTAAAGATCATTCCAGGCCTTCTAACTACAGGTTTTTTGAAGGTATGGAAAATTTTAGCAGATGTAATCAAAGGAATGCTGGTTACAAGAAAGGGCAAAAGTCATGAATACTACTGGCCGTTGCCAAGACCTGCTGTAGCTTTTCCAGCTGGTCTCTTTACTCAGTGATGGGAAGGAGAAGCAGAGAACCCACCCCCTCCTGGGTGGACCTGGCAAAAGAAAGAGAGGGGCCAAACTAATAATGGTGAGGGGCCATATTTTATAGAAGATTGGCTTGTAAGACACACTTCTCTTGCAAAACAACAAACAAAACAAGATTCAGCTTTGGTGAGAAGCTTTAGCTGTCTGAAACCATCTTTCTCAATGTGACAGTATTCATTTATATTAAATTTATATTCATTTATATAGAGTAACAAAGATGATTAGAGGACTGGAGGCTAAAGTATATAAAGAACGGTTGCAGGAACTGGGTATGTCTAGTTTGATGAAAAGAAGGGTCACTAGGGGTGACATGATAGCAGTGTTCCAATATTTCAGGGGCTGCCACAAAGAAGAGGGAGTCAAGCTATTTTCCAAAGCACCTGAGGTTAGGACAAGAAGCAATGGGTGGAAACTAATCAAGGAGAGAAGCAACTTAGAACTAAGGAGAAATTTCCTGACAGTTAGAACAATTAATCAGTGGAACAACTTGCCTCCAGAAATTGTGAATGCTCCAACACTGGAATTTTTTAAGAAGATGTTGGATAACCATTTGTCTGAAGTGGTGTAGGGTTTCCTGCCTAAGCAGAGGGTTGGACTAGAAGACCTCCAAGGTCCCTTCCAACTCCTATTATCCTATTCTATATGTTTATTAGATCTCTCTTTTCCTCCAGAATTCTGAAGTGACATTCTTAGCACTGTCTGCTCTGTCCTCAAAGTGACTCTATGTAGAAGGTGAAGCTAAAAAAAAGTGTGTGTGTGTGTGGGGAAATACCTCCATGGCTGAAGGTTGAACTTTGGTCTTTTAAGCACCTTCCTCCAAATTATATTGCCTTCTTTTCTAATGCAGAAACCTCCTAATAATTAGATAGTTCGCAGGTAATCTTGAGCTGCTTGAAAAAAGCAGGGCCTATAAATACGATGCCCTGTAGTCACTTCAATAAAGTAGAGCAGAGCAAGAAACAGATGCCAATAAGCAATAGACATTCTTTTCTTTGTTGTAAGTATCTTACCTTGTTGTGGGCAATTCCATAAAATTGCCAGAAAGAAAGGCTGGGATTGGCTGAGCTCCGCTGGGGACCTCAGGTGGCTTCCTAGGAGCCAATCCGATTCGGCCTCTGGAGCCTGGTTTTGTTTGCAATGTTTTCACACACATATTTTCAAAGAAAGCTTTTGTTTCACCAACACTGCAACACAGTATGCCACATTAGGCTGTGATTTGGAAGTGACAACACCAAAGGGACTCTTGCAAAAGCGTCAAAAGCTACAACATCTGAAAATTAAAGCTTTCCTCTGGCTTTGTTCTTTTAGAAATTTAGCTTTCCATTTAAAATTTACACAAAGCTCACGGGAAGGGGACCACCCACTCCCCAGGAATGTATGTCAGTACACCATTTGGTTATTTCAAAAAAAGAGAAACTAGTTCACTCACAAATGCTTTCTGATACACTTCCTATGCTCTGTGGTAATTCAATTTAAAGCCCCCACTTGTATATATTTCCTCATGCTTTGGTAGAGATTAATTTGTGGTGTGGAATAGCAAAAGCTAAGAATTTATTTGTTTAAGGATGCACTCTCCAGAATAAGGCCCACAAGAGTGGCTGCTGTATAAAAAAATTAGAGAGTTTTGCAAAAGTCAGAGCTACTGTTCTACCCTCAGCTTGGTGATCTATGGTTGCATGTCTGATAGTATCCTGGTGAAGCCAAACTAAAGATCTCTCTTAGGTCTGCTTTGCTTTTTTCTTACTTCAGGTCAGGTTTTGGTGGGGTTTTTTTTTTTTTTTTGGTGGTGACTGCCTGGACTAATCCCTGCTGTTTTCTTGACAAGTGATTTGCAGTGTTTCACAGGATTGAGAGAGCATGTCTGGCCCAAGGACATCCAGTTGGCTTTGGGCCTAAAGACGGTAGGACTAGAACTCACAGTCTCTGGTTCCTAACCTGATGCCTTATCCACTACACCAGGGGTGTCAAACTCAAGGCCCGAGGGCCAGATCTGCAGGATGCTTAGATCTGGCCTGCAGGGCCACCCTGGAAACAGTGAAGGACTGGCCTGCAGTGCCTCTGCCAATGAAAAAGGAGCTTGGGAAGGCTGCAGGCAGACCTATCAAGCTCTATTTTTGCTGGCAGAGGGTTGCAGGAGGCTATTGCAGCTGAAACGGAGCTTGGGGCCCCATTTTCATTGGCAGAATGCTTCTGCTAACACAGGCGCCCCTGACACAAGTGACATCGAGCTGGCCATGCCCGCCCTGCCCCCCGAGTTCAAACACAACCATGATGTGGCCCTCAATGAAATAGAGTTTGACACCCCTGCACTACACCATACTGGTTCTCCTACTGGTAGTTCCTTGCCTTCCACCAAAAGGGGTTGCTGGCTGCAAATGAAATATGACAAAACCATAGTTAAGTGGCCTGTGCTTCAAAAGGAGATCTTAGGACTGAATGAAGTTCTGGCTTTGAAAGAATATGCACATAGCACCTGTCTGTAACTTTTCCAATCAGCTTCATGACATACAGGTAGTCCTCAGCTTACAATTGGTCACTTAGTGACTGACATTCTAATCAACCTACCCGGGGGGGGGGTGTATTTATAACCCGGACTTCCAATGGTCAGGCCTTCCCCATGGTCATGTGATGCTTTGGATGCTTCAGCAGCTGGGCCACATTTATGGCTGTTTGCAGTATTCCACGGTCCCATGATCACATTTTAAATGGTTTTGCTCAAACCTGGCATTTATTTCCAGTTTTCAGCAAAAACATGCCCATATCAAGCCATTGGTTCAGTTAATGACAGCAAAGTTTGCTTAACAGCTGCAGATTTGCTTAATGACTGCCATAAAAAGGTCATAAAATTGGGTCAGTTATGTGACCAACCTATTTTACAACCCTCATGTTTTGTGACCCAGATGGGCAGTCTCCATTGCAGTCATAACTCGACGACTATCTGAATTTGGTTTAAGGCATTCCTGAAAGGAACTACCGGTAAATCAGGGGTGAAATTCAGCAGGTTCTAACAGGTTCCGGTAGCGGAAAGTTTGAGTAGTTGGGAGAACTGGCAAATACCACCTCTGGCTGACCCCAGAGTGGGGTGGGAATGGAGATTTTGCAGTATCCTTCTCCTGCCATGCCCACCAAGCCACGCCCACAAAACTGGTAGGGAAAAATTTTGGATTTCACCCCTGAACTAAATACATTAGCACATATGCTCCAGTCACATTGTGCCTAACAAATCTGAATCTCCTCAGAACACTTAGAAATACTCATTTATTTATTTCAAACACTTTCTCACCACTTTGATTATCAAGACCATAAGCTTGCTTACATGTTCATTTCCTGGAGTAAAATCAATAAGACTTAACTGTGTTCCTTGGGTGGATGATGCAAAAAAGATGCAGTCTGCCCCTTTCCTTCCCTCCCTTCTTTCTGCATGTCACAAGCTCTCTGAAACCAACTGGTGTTCTATTAATACTAATAATATGGGATCTGGATCAATAGTTCTGAAATGAATAAAATATTATTTCCCAGTTTAAAATGTTAAAAACATCAGACAACAGAGTTTTAAACTATCACTAAAAATAACATCTCTTTTCAGCTGAATTCAGCTCTTGAAAAAGTAACATACTCTTTTCAGGATATTCATGGACATATCCTTGTAGGATATGTTATGTTTTTGGCCACAGTATACATGTGAGTTTTTTTTTCTTTCAGAATATTAAAAATGGGCAAAAGCTTTAGTAACATAGAGATTTCTTAAATGTATATGCTGCCAGATTCCCAGAGATTCTGGGTAGTTTACAATTTTTTGAAAACTTAAGAACAAAAAATAATACAAAACCACTATACATACATACATACATACATATATCTATATCTATATCTATATCTATATCACAAGATAAAACAATGTTCTCAAAGAAACAAACCAGCCTTGGTGGAGCAGCAGACTAAAGTGCTGTTAAGTAGCACTTAAGTAGCATTTAGCTGCCTGCAATTACTGTGAGTTCAAATCACATCAGGCTCAAGGTTGACTCAGCCTTCCATCCTTCCGAGGTAGGTAAAATGAGTACCCGGATTGTGGGAGCAATAAGCTGACTTTGTATAAAAAAGAACACCGCTTGGGGGGGGGGGCCAAAGCCCTACTAAGCAGGTATATACAAAAAATATGAAGGCTATTGCTTAACGCATTGTAAGCTGCCCTGAGTCTCCAGAGAAAGGCGGCATATAAATCAAACCAATAAAATAAATAAAATAAATAAAACCAGAGAAAGGAAGAGCATTGAGAACAACTCCAGAGGCTCAAAATGACAACTGGATAGATAGCAGTCACTCAATACAACTTCTAGACAGAGCAATTTGAGCACAGCCTGGATTGACTACAGGAAAGCTTATGGTGTAGTACCACACATGGATATGTGAAATCCTGGCACTATACAGAGTCTACACTAAGGATCTTCCTCAGGAACTCAATGAGATTGTGGAAAACAATACTAGAAGTCAACTCAAGACAACTCACACAAGTGATCATCAAGTGTGGAATATACCAAGGGATGCACTGACCTTGCTACTGTTCTGCATAGACTTGAACCCCCTCAGCCAAATAATCACAAGGACTGGATACAGATACAGGTTCAATAGTGGAATTACCATCAGACACTTCCTTTTCATGGATGACATCAAGCTGCTGATCCACCTGCTATGAATCTACAGTGAGGATATTGGGATATCATTCAGAGTAGAAAGGTGTGGCTGGATGATAATGAAGACAGGGAAGGTACTGAAGACCGAGTGGGTGGAACTACCATTGGACACACAGCAGACATATAAACAGCTACAATATCTTGGTGTGCACAACCACGTGGGAACTATGAAGAGGAGGCAAGAAAGACAGAAACATACAAGTACACCAAAGGATAAGACAGAACCTGAATAACCAACTCAATGGAAAGAACAAGATCCATGCCATCAACCTGTGTGCCCTGTTAGTCATCAGATGTCCTGTTGGTTTAGTGAACTAACCAAAGCAGAACTTGGAAGCTGCCAATATGAAGACCTGGAAATTCCTCACAAACTATGAAGGTCTCAACCCAAGAGGATGTGAAAAGTACAGATCAAAGAGGTTCCACAGGTGGTAGGAGCATTTGAGACTGTAATTCTGAAGCTGGGAGAGTGGCTTCAACAAACCCAGGAACAACATCAGAGTTCTCTGTTCAGAAGAATGCAAGGCTAAGAATAGCTAAGGTACTGTGCAGAACCTTCAAATTCCCAGACTGCTGGTGGAGGATATGAGATTAAGGAAGATGCAGAGCACCCATAGCAGTGAGAAGGGAATTTTTTTAATAGCAAATCATAATAATTTTTTCTATCTATGCACGACAGACAATGTGTGTGCTATCTACTTATATGGTCCTTGCTGTCATAGAATCCATTACGAGAAATCATGGAATTTTGAATTAAATCTGGAATGGGGGTGGGGTTTTTTCCCATCACTTTTTTTTTCTTTCCCCTTTTGCATGACCATTTTTTCCACTGCACAGACTTATCCCAACACTGCTTGCTCAGTACAGTTTGCTCAGTACGGAGGTGATCAGTGCCAAGATCACTAGAGCCAACATCAGAATCAGTGGAGGCTTTCCATAAGACACCCTTTTAGATCTCCAGGAGGGAAAAAGGGAAACTGGGCTTACTGACAATACTTAGTAGTGACATTCAAAACATCTCACAGAGTTTTCTTGGCCCCTGCCTCTATTGGCTTGTTATAGATATCATTCTGATGAGTGCACTGTATAGCACAAAGAGCCGAGACTTTTGTCTGGTTCCAACAGATTTTGGAGAGCATCATATAAAGACACAAGAAGACCGCAAAGAAAAAAAAACACACATGCACACTGGGACTCCAGCTCATCCTGATGAAGATGTGTGTTGCTGTACAAAGATCAAGAGAAGGAAACTGGAATATTTTGGGCACTTTTGAAGGGGAGATGGAGACCATCTGGGGAAAAGGATGCTGTGAGGAAGAGTGCCAGGACAGAGATAAAAGTGACGGCAAAGGAAATAGTGGCTTGGAAACATCAAAGGGCAGGACTGAACACACAGGCGGGGGGGGGGGGAATCATCTTGAATTAGAACAGAAAATGTCAGGATCCAGAGGTAGAGCTTGAGATCAAGGTACTCAGCTGGCTCTAGATCAAGCGTCGGGAGTCTGGGTACAAAGTCTCGTTTCGGAAACCAGACATTCTAAAGCATAGAGCAAGCCAAATCAAATAAGAACACAGGTAACTGGAGCCAAGAGTTCATTGCTAGAGTTTTTGCACCATATTAAATGCCACCCAGTAGGCAAGCGATCCCAAGGCATCTACGTCCAGGCTATATAATTTGTCAGTGTCAAATCAAGCAACTCTCCAACTGCAAGGGCATTTGCTATCCTTTTTAATAACCTGAAGGGGAAGGGATTTGCATGGAGAAGTCTGCTAATTAGATGCGAAGGGCTCGAAGGAAATGGTGTAAGCCACTAAAGTCAGCATGGGACAAACCTGGAAACAACCATGTTGTTTTCAGAAACCTGTGTCAAAGACTGAATCTGAACCTTGAGAATTAAGATTTATTTTTTTTTATTTGATTTATATGTCGTCCTTCTCCGGAGACTCAGGGTGGCTTACAATGCGTTAAGCAATAGCCTTCATACTTTTGTATATTTATACAAAGTCAGCTTATTGCCCCCACAATCTGGGTCCTCATTTTACCCACCTTAGAAAGGATGGAAGGCTGAGTCAACCTTGAGCCTGGTGGGATTTGAACTTGCAGTAATTGCAAGCAGCTGATCTTAATAACAGTGAATTAGTCCACTGCGCCATCAGGACTCCTTTTGAACCCAAACCCATCACTTTTGGAATCTGTAAATGATGACATATAGATAATGTAAACCTCAGAGCTTTTCAATATCAAATGCTGGAGTTTTTACAAGTTCCAAGGCTATTGAAAGGTAGCATGTGATATAAAGCCATCCAGGTCTTCCAAATGATTGGTCAATGAAGTTCCTTAAAAGAACTGATGTGGGAAATCCCTGTGCATAGGCTAGATCAATTATTCAGGAGGATGATCCGTATGTTTCTATTGCAGTACATTTCTTTCTACGAGTAGTTGTGTGATAAGGTGGATATTAATGAATGAACTGGCTCATTCTGGAGAAATTGCACATAATTCAGAATTTAATGACTAACCCAAGCACTTCTACTTTCTCCTTGAGGACCGAGAAATTCTAGAAAGGAAAAGAGTCACATCAGTTCTGTGAACATTGTGATTACTCTCAAGTTTAAGAAAGACCATGGAATCCAACCACCTGGAGTCAGGTCCTACACAATTTCCATAATACATGAATCAGCTGTACATTTAACAAATTCAATGTGTTCTGACACACAAGTGTGACAAAAGGACAGTAGTGGGTTCCACTTACCTTTGCTACCAGTTCGGAAATGTGAGAGTGTGCGCCAGAGCCTTCTGCGCATGCACAGAGTGTCCATGATGACATCCGGGTGGGTGGGTGGAGCCTTCTGCTGCCACAACTACCAGTTTGCCCGAACCGGGGCGAACTGGTAGAAACCCACCACCTAAGAGGACTGGGTATGGAAGACATTCCAGGGCTTCACATTAGGATGGCTTAAGAAATTTGTTTTATTAGCATTTCAATACAAATTAATTTATACTTTCCAAACCAAAATTGAAACTGGGATATGTAGATCCTCCTATATCCTACTTCTCCAAACTCTGAAATACAAAATTTCAAAGTATATGCATTACTAAAACAATAGGACAATGAATATTGGTGGGGATTTGTCTCCAGGAAATGCTTCTTCTGCCTTGATATGGTGAAGGATCTAGCCATTCTATCTTGATGAAGAATCACAGTGAGATAAATCTGCCTCTTTCCTTTGTAAACGGGGGCTTAGATTTGGGGGCACACGCACACAATCCCTTGCCACTGCACAAGACTTTGTTTTGCTGCAAACAAAACCCTTGAAATGAAATACCTTTTGCAGAACCCAACACTTGTATGAAATAGATAAAAAAATATATAAATTGGAAACACCTTCCAAATATATATTAACATTGAATAAAATGTGTTGCTTTTTTAAATACATGATGCACATGTTGATGAAGAAATGAGATAGAATGAACTTTTGCTTGAATAAAATACAAAATGAAAGTGAAAAAAAGGGCAGACTCTACTTCTTAGGTTACAATCAGATAGTTCCACTAAAAGGAGGGTCATGATATGGCAGATCCAGATAATTCAATAAATTTGTTAATCACTGAATTTTTCCAGAAAAGATAGCATAACATTGAATGTTTGGTTTCCCCTTAGGAATTTTGAAGTAAACTAGGATAAATTCCACAAAGTTAGAGAAATGTGAGTTCTTGTCAGATGGAAATCCACAAATATTTTCAGAGAAATTTGGGAATGTCAGTAAGAGTGGAATAATTCATCCTATTCCTAAATGTATAAATAGAAAAACTGTTACTCAAATCACTTGGGGAAAAAAATGCATTTAAAATACACTCTAAACTGAAAGTAGGACAAATAATTTATTATGACATGCTTATTAAAACTCATTTGATTCTCTCACTCTAAAGACGATTTCTTTTGGAGAAAAAAATAGTAGTTCAGAAATAATAAATGAAGTTGTATGATGTAATGTCCTACACACCTACCTTGACATAACTCTCATGGATTTCAATTGCTTACTTCCTTACTGAAATTTGCTCCAAAAGGGTGGTGACCCTCCAGAGAAGATATGGAGGAGGTGGGGAGTTATACAGGAAAAGAGAAAAAACATTTTCTTTTCATATTTGATGACATCCTCCTGTTTGCTGAGCAACTTTTTAGGGCTTATTTTTAAGTAAGTCAGTAGACAGTGGTAGCCTACACCGATGCTCAGAAGAAGCAATTTGGGGGGGGGGGGCACATCCATGTGACATCTATGGAGGCAAGTAGGGAATACATTTTGATGCCAGTTCTCATGAATTTACCTCTCCAGAAAGAAGACTTTCAGAATCTCCAGCTCCGTTTGTGTGGTTCTTCTTAATTGCGTATGAGAGCTTGAGAAGCTGGAAGCCACAAGTACGCAACAGGAAGGGAGGCAGCTTCAACGCTCTCGATTCAAAAATCAAATAAAATAGAAAAAGAACAGAAGCAATCAGACCTGCAGATGGTTAACATTTCCATTTGCGCTCCTTCTCTCTCTCCTCCCTCCCTCCCTGGAAGTATTGTTTTTATTCTGCAGTTAAATCTTCCCAGACTTTAGCTCTTGTTTGATCTAAAGAAGAAAAAGTTGCCACTGCTTTGCTGAGAGTGGGAGCTGCTGCACCCCTGGTAGGATTAAGAAGCAAAGGGTCCCATTCCTACATAGGATCATTAATCCGTTTTTTATAAAAAAAAATGAAGAAAAGAAAAAAAAAATAAAGGATTTGCAAGCTTTTTGGAATTTTACTTTTGTCTTGCCAGCCCTTGATTTGAAATATGTCTCTTTTATTTTGTAAAAGATGTCCCCCACCCTGATGGCTGACACAGCGGGCTTGTGAGATTTGGGCTTGGTGTGTTGCATGCAGCCGGACTGTAGGTTTTCAGCTGTGCTGAAAGAACCCCCCAAAAACGCCATTTAGGAATATGAATCATCCTGAGCCTGCTCCCAGAGGATCACGTTGCATAAATATACATGGGCTGAGAGTTCTGTGTGGCAAGGCTCCCACAGAGAGACGGCTTCCCTCTTTTCCCTTTATAGTTTCTGTCCCTTGTATTAGAAAGTTCTTTGGAGGTGCTGCTTTGGCTGTTTCCTCATCAGAGAAGAAAGATGCCCGCAGTTTAATTAATGCAACCTTGTCACTGCCTTCTACAGTTACAGTTTACTTAAAGACTTGAGTTCTCCTAAAGTACAGCTAGTCCACTTTGGCCACCTAATGAGAAGGAAGGACTCACTGGAGAAGAGCCTAATGCTGGGAAAGATTGAGGGCAAAAGAAGAAAGGGACAACAAAGAACGATGTGGCCGGATGGAGTCACTGAAGCAGTAGGTGTGAGCTTAAATGGACTGCAGAGGATGGTAGAGGACAGGAAGGTCTGGAGGAACGTTGTCCATGGGGTTGCGATGGGTCAGGCACAACAACAAAGAAAAATAAAGCAATAGCAGGAAATGATGTCATGTCATTGGCCAGATCTTGAAGATAGTCCTCGACTTACAACAGTTCATTTTGTCAGAGTTCAAAGTTCAAAGTTAAAATAGCACTGAAAAGAGTAACTTATAACAATAGCAATAGCACTTAGACTTATATACCGCTTCACAGTGCTTTTACAGCCCATCTCTAAGTGGTTTACAGTGTCAGCATATTGCCCGCAACAATTTGGCTCCTCATCTTACACATCTCGGAATGATGGAAAGCTGAGTCCCCAGGCAGCTTCGAACTGCCAAACTGCAGTCAGTCAGCAGAAGTAGCCTGCAGTACTGCAGTCTAACCACTGGCTCATATGAACATGTATCACACTTACAACCATTGCATCGTCCCTATGGTCATGTGATCAAAATTCAGATGCTTGGCAACTGATTCATATTTATGACCGTTGCAGTGCCCTGGGATGATGTGATCCCTTTTGTGACCTTCTGACAAGCTAAGTCAAAGGGGAAGCCTGATTCACTTAACACAACCATGATACTAACTTAACAACTGCAGTGATTCACTTAATAACTGTGGCAAGGAAGGTCACAGAATGAGGCAAAATTCACTTAACCAATGTTTCGCTTAGCAACCGAAATGTTGGGCTCAATTGTGGTCGTAAGTCGAGGACTACCTGTATCATCAGTCAATCAGGGTCTGGATGCTTTAGAAAGATCGAAACATAATCACTGCAGAGAGACTGGCATTCGCACAAGAATGGAAGAATGAGGATTTACCAACGGACTCAAAAATAATTTATAAAATCATGGAATGTGCGGAGTCCGACAGACTTACAAAACTGATCAAGGGTAAAAGAGACTCAGATTTTTATAGTAGTTGGAACATGTGGTATGATTGGATCCAGAAGCTATGGGAGAGAGATAAAGGATAATGTTGGATTATAATTATAGATGATGGTATAATTATGGTAATCAATAAGTATTGGAAATGTAAATTTGTATATAATATGTAAATAGTTTCTATTTTACTTTCTGATTATTGGTGAATATATACATGGATATTTTGGGGTTGTTACACCGTGATAGAAAAATTATTATACAATTATTATACATTTGTTTTTGTTTTTTTGAACTATAATAAAAATTTATTAAAAATTAAAAAAAAGAAAGAAAGAAAGATCTAAACAAAAATTAGGGGAATTACTAGTTTCAAAATCCCAAGTCCAGAAATTTAAGACAGATGGAATTATTATTTATTCCTCCTGTAAATCTTTCAAATCAGAATGCCAGATAGGCAATAGACAGATTCTTTTAACCAAAGTGCTAGCTGTTTGGTCTATATTTTCCAATCCATGTAATTTACTATGTATGGTGGCAAGGATTAATTCTTCCTGGGAATGGTTATGGGGATGAATGTTTGGGTTGGAAATCCTGGAATTGGGAAATAATTCCCCTCCTGGTTCTAATGTGGGATTGAAGACGGGGATTATTTTTTTCTGCCTATTTTTCTTCATCTTGTGCATTGCAAGGATAGAATAGTTGCTTAAAACCATTTTGAAATATGTGTTTGGAGAGAAAGTTTACACCTATTCTTGCCTATACCTTAAGATAATCTGCATTAGTGGATTTAAAAAAAAAACAAACCTTTGTAACTTTATGATCTGTGGACTTCAACCCCCAGAATACCCTGGCCAGCATGCTGGCTTTGAGAATTCTGGGACTTGAAGTCCACACGTCTTAAAGCTAACAAGGTTATTGCTTAGCGCATTGTAAGCCGCCCTGAGTCTCCGGAGAAGGGCGGCATATAAATCAAATTTTAAAAAAAAAAGGTTGAGAAACATTGATCTAGTTTATAGACATCTAGGAATGAACCCAGCGACGTTTGGGTAGTCCTAATAATTATTCACAGAAAATAATTGTAATCGGATATATACTACAACTCTATTCCTATTTATCCTGAAGGAAGATCTGCCATGTTCAGATATGGGTTTTTGTTGTTGTTGTTTTTTTAAAAATTGATTTATATGCCGCCCTTCTCAGGAGACTCAGGGTGTCTTACAAGGCGTTAAGCAATAGCCTTCATACTTTTGTATATTTATACAAAGTCAGCTTATTGCCCCCACAATCTGGGTCCTCATTTTACCTACCTTAGAAAGGATGGAAGGCTGAATCAACCTTGAGCCTGGTGAGATTAGAACTTGCAGTAATTGCAGGCAGCTAAATGTTAATAACTTGCTTTAGTCTGCTGCGCCACTAGGCTCTTGAGTTTGCTCCCGAGTAAGCATATTATCCATTATTGGAGCTTCAATAAATCTGGCCCTTATAACAATAAGCTTGTTTGCTTTTTTTTTTAACAGATTTTATTTCTTCTTTATATCTGGTTCATTCAAATAGCACCTTCTTCTTCTAGGATCCTTGATAAGAAAGAACAAGACAGCTGAGATCCTAAATCCTTCCTTGGGTATGTAAACAGACATGTTGGCTTTTTTGTCATTTGGAAAAAATATTTGTGTGTGTGTGTGTGTGTGTGTTTTATTAAATAGCCCAACAGCTCAAAGTATATGATAAACAAAATGTGCCAAATAATGATCACATACTAATTAAGTTAAATGGCACAGCTGGACAGTATGCATTCATTTACTATAAAGTCAAGGTACCCTCAGGACATTTTTTTGTGGGTTTGTGTAAAGATGAAGGGAAGTATGTTATTCTATTCAGGGTTTTTTTTAAAAAAAAAGCATGGGGAAATTTGGAAAAATGCCTCACTTGAATTTATATTCCCTTTGTGATCCATCAAGGAGGATTCATCTCTTATTCAAATGACAAGTCAATATGTTAGTTGGATCAAAGGCCATTAATAAGATGCTAAAAATGCTTCTGAGGAACAAGGGGATTTCTTTAACAACTCATAAAGTGCTTTTTAATCCATTTCTGACTTGTTAAATTCTCACAGATTGTTCCATCATGAGGCAGTCTCAATGACAGTTGGTGTGAGGAGAGGCAAAGAAGAAAGAGAGAGAGAGAGAGAGAGAGAGAGAGAGAGAGAGAGAGAGAGAGAGAGAGAGAGAGAGAGAGATAAGGGACTGGGTTTCAAGCAAGGACAGCCGGCTGATGACATCTTCTCTGTCTCAGACTCCCTCAGTTTTAGTCAGAAAATTTCAGGTGGAATGCTTTTATGACTCATTTAGTCTGGCTGTGATACCAGCCAAATGCTTTTTCCCTTTAAAGTTCCAGAGGATTGTTCATGAAACATTGTGCAACAGCATCTTCCGTTAACAATGGTGCCTTTTCTTCCCAACAGAGGATACCAGAAATCCCAAGGACATTCACAGGAATTCCTTCCACTCTGCCCTCCAAACATGCCTTGTAAGAACGTCAATGGCTGTAATTCAGCATGTCTAAAGGATATGAAAAGTGGCACTTGTATTGGAGCACCCTGTCCATAATAAGCTCCATTAACTCCAGCAAATGTTAGTGGTGCTTTTAAGAGCCAGAGAAAACAGGCACACCACTTAGCAACTTTGGAATAGGCACTCAGTCTTATAGAATAACAGAATAACAGAGTTAGAAGGGACCTTGGAGGTCTTCTAGTCCAACCTCCTGCTGAAGAAGGAAACCCTATACCAGGGGTGTCAAACTCGCAATGTCATGGCAGAGTCATGTGATGTATGGGGACTTCTTTTCTCCTTTGTTAAACCAAGTGTGGGCGTGGCCAGCATGTGACACATCTGGCCCATTGGCTGGGAGTTTGACAGCCCTGCCCTATACCATTTTAGACAAATGGCTGTCCAATCTGTTCTAAAAAATCTCCAGTGTTGGAGCACCCAAAATTTCTAGAGGCAAGTTGTTTTACCGGTTAATTGTTCGAACTGTCCAAAAATTTCTCCTTAGTTCTAGATTGGTTCTCAACTTGATTAGTTTCCATCCATTGTTTCTTGTTCTGTCTTCAGGTGCCTCTTCCTTGTGGCAGCCTGTCAAATACTGGAAATTTGTTATCACGTCACCCCTAGTCCTTTTCTTCATTAAACTAAACATAACCAATTCCTGCAAATACTCTTCATATGTTTTAACCACCAGTCCCCTAATCATCTTTGTTGCTCTTTTCTGCACTCTCTCTAGAGTCTCATTGCTAACATGGAACCACCATAATCAGAGGCAGTATACCCCTTAAAATTGGATAAAAATGAAAAAAGAAAGCTGCTTACATGGTCAATTTGTGGGTTTTCCAGAGGCATCAGACTAACCCTAGCTGAAAGCCAGATTCTAGCCTAGGTAGAACTTGGTCTGATCATTTTGTTAATTCTTTCTTGAAGATCAGATAAGGGTGAAAATAATGTTTAAATTACAGTTTGCTCATTATTGTTTATCTGAATCCTCCTCCTCCTCAATTGTGTTAAGGCTAAGAATCAACTAGAAATGCAATCGTATTCTTACGCATGAAAGTTTGTCCTGGGCATTGTGTAAAATTTCTTTTTGATGTTTTTATCAGGGCCCTCAAAAGTTATCTTTGGAACTGGGACAGCAGCAGCCTAGGTAAATTTCCTCCATTTTTTTTTTAAACCTGGGATTTTATTCATGGGAACCAAGTTTAAGCAGATGTGAAAAGTTCAAATAAAGGAAGGCAGATTAAATGCACTTTTGTGATCCAAAAAATCAAAACAGATGTTATTATTCCACCACCAAATAATAAAGCCTTAGTAAGGTTACACCTGTAATACAGCATCCATTTTTGTTTACCACATTATAAAAAAGATGTTGAGACTTTGGAAAAAGTGCAAAGAAGAGCAACTAAGACGTTTAAAGGTCTGGAGACTAAAACATATGAAGAATAGCTGCAGGATTTGGGCTTGGCTAGCCTAGAGGAAAAAAAAGGACTAGGGGTGACATGGTATCAGTATTCCAGTATTTGAGAGGCTGCCACAAAGAGGAGGGGATAAATTTATTTTCCAAAGCCCCAGAAGGCAAAACAAGAAACAATGAATGGAAACTAATCAAGGAGAGAAGCAACCTGGAATTAAGGAGAAACTTTCTAACAGTGAGGACAATTAATCAGTGGAACAACTTGCATTCAGAAGTTGTGGGTGCTTTATCACTGGAGGTTGAAGAAGGGGTTTAAGAAGAGATTGGACAGTCACTTATCTGAAATGGTTTAGGATCTCCTGCTTGAGCAGGTGGCTGGACTAGAAGACCTCCAAGGTCCCTTCCAGCTCTATTCTGATTGAAATTGAATCACCGTAGTTAAGTTAGTAACACAGTTATAAAGTAAATCTGGCTTTCCCATTTATTTTGTTTGTTAAAAGTTTGCAAAAGATGGTCACATGACCCCGGGACACTACAACTCTCATAAATGTGAACCAGTTGCCAAGCATTTGGATTTTGATCATGTGACTTTGGGGATGCTGAAATGATCGTAGGTGTGAAAATGGTCATAAGTGCTATTGTAACTTCAAACAGTTACTAAACAAATGGTGGTAGGTCAAGAACTACCTGTATTATACAGTATATGTCCATCAAAGTATGCCTCCTGTGGAATACTGAACTTCAATTCTTCAGTTAAAGCCAGGACCATTATCTCATTGGCAAAAAAATATTTATTAACAGGTAGTTTCTCCAACTTTTTGGTAGCAGGGCTAGATTTACCTTTTTAATCTGGTTTTGACTTTCTATTTCAATACAGATTCTGATAAAAATACACAAGCATCATCAAGATGACCAATATGGAAATGTCATTCAGTATCATATCATGTGGTTTCCTAAGCTTAACTTCAATAGCAATAGCGCTAGAATTTAGAGTAATATACCGCTTCATAGTGCTTTTATAGTACTCTCTAAGCAATTTACAGAGTCAGCACATTGCCCCCAACAATTTGGGTCCTCATTTTACTGACCTTGAAAGGATAGAATGCTGAGTCAACCTTGAGCTGGTCAGGATTGAACTCCTGGCAGTGGGCAGAGTTAGCTTGCAATGCTGCATTCTGACCACTGTGGCTCTTTCAGCTAACTTCCTGTAATTTTCACTGAATTGGTAAACTGTAGTCCTGGAATCTCGTTTTCATTATTAATGTTATTTGGGAGCATGTCCTTCACAGTTGAACCACAGTAGCCAGCTATTATACTTTGATTTGGTAGCAATATATTTACTGTATACCATCTAGCATTTATTTAGGGGAACAAACAAACCAAATTATTTTTATCAAGGAACAAATAGGCAAACAACTATGGCCATAAACCTTATGCTTTAATTTTAGCCAAAATCTGGAGTCAGATATCCTATAGGAATATATTTAGTAAAATGAAGTCCCATTTAGACAGCTGGAGGAGGTAATCTGTCTGGCAAACCAGATGCAGCAGTGGGAAGAGAAAAAAAAATTACCTAGTCTGATGTTAGCTATATTCCCATTTTCTTCATTTCATCAAAACAGCTGGATACTGTTGCTGACTAATTACAAGAGGTGGGATGTTACCAGTAAGCAAAAAGCTATCACTACATAAAAAAGAATTTCTCATCCCTATTTATAGACCAAACTCTGATTCCATTATTTACATAGAATATTTAATAATTGTGAAACTTCAATAAAACCTTATAGCTTTATGTATTACAAGGTTCTCAAACATGGATCAATTCATGGGTCTTCTCTCTTGTTGAACAGATGTGTGCCAATATTGTGTGGATGCAAATATATCTTTTTTTAGCATTCAAAATATGTGGCTTAGCAATACAGTAAACGTGATAGATGCTGCTGACAATATTACATAGTGGTGGTCTGTTGCCATATTTTTCTTGGGGTTCTGTGTCAGCTATAGAGACTGGTTGTGCCAAAGATGTGAAGCATATAAGACAGGAGTGTCAAACTCGTGTCATCATGGCATCGCCTAAACAACTGATGTTTAGAATAGAATAGAATAGAATAGAATAGAATGGAATGGAATGGAATGGAACGGAATGGAACGGAACAGAACGGAACGGAACGGAACGGAACGGAACGGAACGGAACGGAACGGAGTGGAGTGGAGTGGAGTGGAGTGGAGTAGAGTAGAGTAGAGTAGCATAGCGTAGAACAGAACAGAACAGAACAGAACAGAACAGAACAAAACAGAACAGAACAGAACAGAAACAATCTTGGAGATCTTCTAGTCCAGCCCCCTGCTCAAGGAGAACCTATATCAACTCAGACAAGTGACTGTCCAGTCTCTTCTTAAAAACCTCCAGTATTGGAGCACACGCGATTTCTGGAGGCAAGCTGTTCCACTGGTTAATTGTCCTCACTGTCAAGAAATTTCTCCTTAGTTCTAGGTTGGTTCTCTCCTCGATTAATTTCTATCCATTACTTCTTGTTCTGCCTTCTGGTGCTTTGGAGGATAATTTGACCCCTTCTTCTTTGTGGCTGCCCCTCAAATAATAGAATACTGCTATCATATTACATGATTGGAGGGAATCTGGTTTTTTTAGTACAGATCATGATACAGAAAGTCCTCATTTACAAATGCCTCATTAGCAAATGTTCAAAGTAATAAAGATGCAAAAAAAAAAAAATTAAAAAAAAGGTGTGTGACTGATACTTGCATTTATGACTGTTACAAACTCCTGTGTTTGCATGATCATCATTCAGGGGCTGGTGACAAGCAGAGTTACAGAGAAGGTGGAAATAAAACAGTAATTGCCATCCTTTGATATTTCATTTAAAAAAACACAGTGCTTCACTTAATGACTAAAGGGGAAATGAGGTTTTAAACCTATCACAGTCAGGTGACGTTTTGCTTAGTACCTGCAGTATTTAGTGAGGGAATTGTGAGGTCCCAAACTGTCCTCACTAAGCACGGATTATCTGTATAGTTTCCTGAGGGACAGCTGAGGTCATATGCTCTCCCAAATTTCACTAGCTTTCAAGCCTAGTTCAGGGGTGTCAAACTCAGGCATCACATTGTCATCATGTGACGTATCACAACTTCCCTCCCTTTGCTAAACTGGGGTGGGCATGGCCAGAACGGACCCATCCAGCCCATGGGCCGTGAGTTTGACACCCCTGCCCTAGTTCATAACTACACTCACGGGCTTAACCATGTTACCCAATGATTTAGGAAATACTCAAAATTATGAAGATTCTAGAATATTTTTGAAGGAAAGGAAGGAAGCAATCTTCCTCTGGGTCTACAGTTTGCAGATCCAATAAGGTCTATTAGATCTTTCAAACTGGCCTCCAGGTTCTCAAATGATCTTCTTCCTTCTTGCCCAAAGACCCAGTAATAGTATTCCCCCCCCCCCATGCTTATAACACTATCTTTTTTCCCCAAACAGATTTTAGTTATCTTAACACTTAATGCCTTCCAAACAAGAGTCAAGCTAACAGCATTATTAGCTAAGGGTAAATTGAAATGGAGATACTGGACTTGATTGTGCATCAAGGTTTTACTATTTTTGCATGTTTAAACATTGCTAACATTTGTTTCTTTTCAGTTTTAGGGCATAATTTCTCTTTCAGCCGTTAATTAGTCCAGGTCTTAATGCTTGTAATATATATTTTCCTCATCAAGTTTTCTTCTTTTTTTGTCTCAGCTTATACCTTTGAAGTTGTTCCAAGAATGAATTCTCTGCTTGCATTATGTTTACCACCATTGCAATCATGTTCCCATCGCTGATTGCCATTGTGATTTCACAGTTTACATTCTTTAAAGTCATTATTTAAAACTCCCAATAGTTGATTCATGCCTTATCTCTCCTTTTTTTAAAAACAAGCAAGCAAACAAACAAAACAAACCATTTAATCTGAGTTCGTCTGATTCTTTTATTTTTTAGTTAAAACTAAGTAGTTCTGCCATTAGTCTGGCACTGTACTTATAAAGCACCCTTCCCCAAACCAGTGGCATCCAGATGTGTTAGGGCCACAACCCCCAGAATTCCTTGACGTTAGCTATGATGGTGAGAATTCTGGGAGGGGAATTTCTCAAACATCTGGAGGACACCGGTTTGGGGAGGCTGCTATTAACTAACAACATATGAAGTAATTATAACAGCCTCCTAAAACTGGTGGCTACCAGATGTTTTGGAAGTTCAGTTTCTAGAATTCTTACAGACATGGTCAGTGACAAGGGATACCTCTGTATGTTCTTCTCTCCAAAATCTTTTACTGTGCTCATCATCCCATTCCTTTTAAAAATTGAATGTGTGTTACAGTTCTGTTCACACTGCTAAAGTTATGAAAAAACACATACACCATAGGGTGCGGCCTTATCTTGAATGCATCCCTCACAGATGTTGTGAGTACTATTGGCAATAGTCTGGGGAGGGATTCCATATGTTTAGCTGTGGTTTAGGGGAGATTTTTCAACCTTGAGAACCAACCCCACCCACCCTCAATATCTGTAAAATTTGAATTGGAATTAAATGAGTAACACAAGTTTTTGTCATTGGTTCTCTTATTCTGGTTCAAAATTGGTTCCTGAAAAGGCTGCTTCTCTGAAGACAACACACAAAGGGGAATGGCAAAAGTCTTAAATATATAAGCACCACCTCACATTGCTTTGATTCCTTCTGCAATCCCACAGCCTATGCAACCTTGTGAGGCACTACCGAAAATATCTAGACCCATTGATGGCATCACTCAGAACTGAAACAGCATTTGAAAACTGCAAGATAACTGATAGTGACTTGGGAAAGAGATGCAGGAGGAACTTTCAATTGATTGATTGATTGATTGACTTTGTATTTATTGAATTTATATGTTGCCCATCTCACTAAGAGTGGTGTGGGGGCCTAGAGGTGGAGCTCTCACCTCACAATCAGGAGGCTTGAGTTCGATACTAGGTAGAGGCAGATATTTCTCTCTCTGGGCACACTGAGAATATATCTGCTGAACAAAACTCTGCATTGGTGATAGGAAGGGCATCAGGCCATTAAAACACTCTGCTAGCTCCATTCTGTTACCCAGACTCCACCCCACAAGGAATTATGGGGTCATTAAAAGAAGATGATATGCTGCCCATCTCACTATCAAGTGACTCTGTTAAACACACATAAACAGGTAGTCCTCATCTTATAGGCACAATTGAGCCCAAAATTTCTGTTGCTAAGTGAGATAATTGTAAAGTGAGTTTTACCCCATTTTACAACTTTTCTTTCCACAGCTGGTAAGTGAATCACTGCAGTTGTTCAGTTAATAGCATGGTTGTTTAGTGAATCTGACTTCCCTGTTGACTTTCCTTGTCGGAAAGTCACAAAAGGTAAATCACATGTCCTCAGGACACCACAACCATGATAAAGAGCCTGGTGGCGTGGCAGACTAAAGCACTCTAATTAACATTCAGCTGCCTGCAATTACTGCAAGTTCAAATCTCACCAGGCTCGAGGTTCACTCAGCCTTCCATCCTTTCTAAGGTAGGTAAAATGAGGACCCAGATTGTGGGGGCAATAAGCTGACTTTGTATAAAATATACAAAAGTATGAAGGCTATTGCTTAACGCATTGTAAGCCACCCTGAGTCTCCAGAGAAGGGCGGCATATAAATCAATTTTTTTTAAAAAAAATACATGTCAGTTGCCAAGAATCCAAATTTTGATCATGTGACCACAGGGATGCTGCAATGGTTATAAGTGCGAAAAATGGTCATAAGTCATTTTTTTCCCAGTGCCATTGTAACTTCGGACGGTCATGAAACAAATGGTTGTATGTTGTAGGACTACCTGCACCAGAACTGTGGAAGAAGTTCAAATGTCCATCCTTTTCAGAGAAAATATTGGCAAAAATGCCAGCGTTCCATAATTGTGACCATGAGAATGAAATAGGCTCATGATGCTGGCTGGGAAAGAGAATGAAGCTGGCTGCACAAGTGTTCTCTGTCTGGCAGAAAATGGGAAGCAACAGCCCAAGGAACAAGAACACTTCCCTGTACTCTTCATATCAGGTTGGGATGGAAGGGTGTGAAATGCCATCTGTTCCTAGTTAGAGGAAAGCTGCGGTCCAGTGTCAATTCAACAGGCAAAACCCGAAACGATGAGAAAAGTGGTCAAAATGTATGGCAACTTGCATAGCCTAGAAGGTCCCAGTGCTGTTTTTTGCTTGACCTTCGGAGCAGAGTCAAACTGCTTCTTTCGACATTCGGAAAAACAACCCATGGGTGCTTCTAAGAAACGTAAACGTATTCGTTGCCTGCTTCCAACTATGTTGAAAGGAAACCTGTGGTGGTTTAATGACTCGGCCAGTTCTTTAGGGATTTATTTTTTCAAAGTTTCCGATAAAAAAAAGAAATCTGTGGGAAATGAATGATGGCATAATAGCTAACACATGCCAATTCATATAAGCATATTTATCTTTTATGGCATTTGGGTCTCAATTGTCCTTACCCTGGTGAATTGCTGTCTTACAGCATTTCTTTCTATTAAATTATTTACACTGTGTGCTCCATCCAAAACTGTCTTGTTTGTAAAGTTATTTATTACCTATATTAAGGGGGGGAAGAGGCAAGGTAGAGGGATTCTCCCTTCTCCATTCTACTGTATACTTTTTATTTTTATCATCTATTTGAAAATGGGCCTTTTAATAACAAAAAACTGAGGAGGTTCAGAGATACAGAGAGAAGTAAAATACAGGACCGTATATTAAATTATTTATTTGTGGCAAGGACTGGTATAATCAGGATTTTCATTCATTTTATTCAAGTGATGTAGCACTCGGAATCCTTACCAAGAAATAGATTACAAATGATAAATCTATAGATTTACCAGTTAAGCACATAAGAAGAATTATGTTGGATTAGATCAAAGGCCTTATCTAGTTTCACATACTGATCCCAAGTAGTTAATCAGATATCCCTGGGAAATTTGCTACCGGGGCAACATTATGTGGAAAGTATATTATTCATGTTCCTCAGCAACTTCTTCTGGGAGTCACCTTGCTTCTGGTAGTATTGAGACTTGAGTATTAAATGTGCCATATTCTCCTTTAAAGCTATCAAGCTGATGGTCCCCAGTATATTACACAACAGTAAATCCTCCAGTTTAAGTCTGTATCTTGGGAAGAATTTGTTCCATTAGTGTTATGAGAACACAAGAGGAAAACACTCACAACTTCTGATCAACTCCCTTTATCTTGGGCATAACTGTATATCTCTGTGTCTTGCCCCTGCCAGTCCCACTTCTCAGCATGAAAGCTTAAAAGTGTTGTCATCTTCTTAATGGGAATTGTCTCGGGTTACTATTGTTCTGCTTGCCCTGTTCTTTTTTAGAAGTGAAAACAGAATTCTGAGCATAAAAGGTACAGTCTCTTTTGAACTGAAGCCAATTCCTATTTTTTTTCCAGGATATTTTTTTCCAATTTCTACAGCTACAACTTTGGAATTCTACAGTTTCTACTGCAGTGGTGAAATTCAGCTGGCTCTATCCGATCGTGCAATCTGGTAGTGCTGGTGGCGGGAGGCTCCGCCCACCCGCCTGGATGTCATCACGTTCTGTTTTTGACCCTCTGCGCATGCGCAGAAGGCTCTGCGCATGCGTGGAGGAGGTGCGCGCACTCACATTTGCGAACCGGTAGCGAAGGTAAGTAAATACCACCCCTGTTTTACAGTCTATTTCTACAGTCTACAACTTTGGAATTCCCAGGTGATGTTTCTTCCAAGTACTAACTTGAGTTGGCCTAATTTTACCTAGCTTCCAAACCCAGACAAAACACTGCCATCTTTATCTGGATTAAAGTACTGCGATACACACAGTTCTTTTTCAGTTCCTTTCCAAATGAAACCCAATATGCAGGCTTGTGTTTTCATAGACGTTTCACTCCTCTTTGGCCTCTTTTTACTTTTGCTTGATTTTTTTTTCTTCATTCAGAAGACAAAGAAGGTCAGGGTTAGAATAAAAATGTTCAGAGAGGAGCCTGAGTGGCGTAGCAGGCTAATGCCTCCTACTAAAGGCAGCATTTAACATCCAGCTGCCTGCAATTACTGTGAGTTCTAATCTCACCAGGCTCAAGGTTGACTCAGCCTTCCCTCCTTTCTAAGGTGGGTAAATTGAGGACCCGGTTTGTGGGGGCAATAAGCTGACTTTGTATAAATATACAAAAGTATGAAGGCTATTGCTTAATGCATTGTAAGCCGCCCTGAGTCTCCGGAGAAGGGCGGCATATAAATATAAATTTAAATTTAAAAAAAAAAAATTAAAAAAAGGAGAGAGAAACTTTGCACTGGTTGAGGGAGACTAATGCATAAATTACATATATTGGCACCCCTCCCTTTGTTTTTTTCTTTTTTTCTGGAGAAAAAAAAGTTCAGGATTTCTCATTTCTCAAGGAATACCTTTTGTGAACCAGAATTCTGCAAAGCCACCTTTTTGAAATAGGAGAATGTGTATTTCTTGCCCTCAAAAAACATATTTTGTCAGCATGTATTTTGCAGAACACTGAGGTAAAAAAGAAAAATCTGCTAAGGACATCAGTTTGAAGTTCTCTTTCTGCTTCTTTGCAAAAGCAGGCATGTTATTCTAGTGCAGAGGTCTTCAAACTTGGCAGCTTTAAGACTTGTGGACTTCAACTCCCAGAATTCTCCAGCCAGCTATGCTATGTTGAAGTCCACAAGTCTTAAAGCTGCCAAGTTTGAAGACCTCTGCACTAGAGCATGGGTGTCTGTTTGTAGATTGCTTTCTAGATATTAAACAAAATTGGTTCCGGACAAGGGATGTGTTCTACTTACCTTTACTACTGGTTTGCAATGGGACCGCACAAAAGAGTGCACTTTGCTCGCTCGTGCAGATCGTCCATTATGAAGTCCGGGTGGGGGGGCGGAGCTTCCCTCCGCTTTTAGTACCAGTTTGCAAGAACCGGACAGAACTGGGAGCAACCCACCACTGTCCCAGACCCTCTTCACCACCCAACAACCTATTATTTACAGACATTACTGCTTGTTTTGTGAATGCACATTCAAAATTATCACATTTCATGGAGAGATGATTCCAAAAACACATTTAAATTATAAATTATATATTTTTTTTTCACAAAAATCTACTCTCGAGATTCCTGAAATTGCACCCACAAATTAGCATTTTCTTTGGTGCCCAATAAACTCTATGCCCCCACCTGGTTTTATGTATTTAAAATTCGATGGTACTTAATAAAGTCATGTGGCTATTTTAAGCAAAATCTTTATTTTTGATTTGAAGCCCTTATACATATATCCAGGAGACATTGTTATGAAAGGAAAGTGTGGGAAATTTAAAGACAAGCTTATCCATACAAAGCTTAGACAAGGACCTCATAGGTAATCAAATCTCCAATCCATTGAGTAAATAGCAATAGCAATAGCACTTAGACTTATATACCGCTTCACAGTGCTTTTACAACTCTCTCTAAGTGGTTTACAGAGTCAGCATATTGCCCCCAACAATCTGGGTCCTCATTTTATCCACCTCGGAAGGATGGAAGGCTTAGTCAACCTTGAGCCTGGTGAGATTCGATCTGCCAAATTGCAGGCAGCCAGCATTCAGCAGAAGTAGCCTACAGTATTGCATTATGCCACTGCACCACCACAGCCATACATTTATTTTTTCAATGTTGCAGGATCTATCTTTTAAGCTGTAAGGGCTCAGAGAATCCATTTACATTGGCCAGTTGTTAAATTCCATGCACTTCAGCCACTTGTCTGAAATGGTATAAGGTGTTCTCCTGCTGAGCAGGCGGTTGGAATAGATGACCTCCAGGTCCCTTCCAACTCTTATTCTGTTATTACACGACATTACAATGAAGGACAAAGCAGCTACATACTGCTGTACATTTGTACATTTGTACATTTTGAGGTAAATGTACAAAGGATCAGAGGTGGTATTCAGCAGGTTCTGATCAGTTCTGGAGAACCGGTAGCAGAAATTTTGAGTAGTTTGGAGAACTGGTAAATACCACCTCTAACTTGCCCCGCCCCCATCTATTCTCTGCCTCCCGAGTCTCAGATGATCGGGAGGAAATGGGGATTTTGCAGTAACCTTCCCCTGGAGTGGGGTGGGAATGGAGATTTTACAGTATCCTTCCCCTGCCACGTCCAACAAGCCATGCCCACCAAGCCACGCCCACAGAACCAGTAGTAAAAAAATTTGAATCCCACCACTGCAAAGGATCCACATCCCACCTCTGAGAATTCCTCCAGCAATCTTTTCACCTGTGAAGTTATTCCTAGAGCAAATAATCTCTCCTCAAAATCCCAGGACTCCTAGAAAAAAAATGCAGGATAATTTTTCTACCTAACACTAAACTGAATTCTGTGACAAATCTTCAGCTTCCGTCAATGGTCCATGATTTCTGTATCCTGAAGTTCATCTCTGTGTGCTGATTTTACTTCCTGTTGCCAAGGACAGGTATACTTTGATGATGGGAGAAAGTCTGGCATGTAGGTATATGGAAGAAATGGCTTCTTCTTCCAACTGGCATTTTAACAATCTAAAGGACATATTTTGAAGAGGGAGAGAGGAGCAGGAACAACAGCAAGGAGAAGAATAGCAGGACTTCAAAGGTGTTATTAAGCTTAGAAATTGTGGGCTACTAATTCAGAGCAAGAGCATCAGCAATGGGGCTCCTTGCTGGGAAATAACACTGCTGTAAGAAAAATTACGAAATTACTGGGGAAATTTGTGGCGAATTTAGTTGCTGTTGACCCATCACCACTGCTGCCCACACAGTTCCTGCCCAAATGCAAGTAGAATAAAATGTTGTTAAGTAGCAGGACTGTATACAGTGCAGTAATTATGGCGCCAAAAATATATTTGGAAAATTAATTCCTTCTCCTCCGTTGATTCAAGCATCCATGTAGTTGAGGATCACTCTCTCTCTCTCTCTCATCTCTTCCGTCTTCTCTCCTCTCTCCTCTCTCTCTCTTTCAAACACACACACACACACACACACACACACACACACACACACCTCTCTAGGTATATTAATTGTTTACCATGACTGTCTACAGTGATGAATCCATTCCATACATAATACAGACTTGTACAAAATCTGGCATCTTCTCTTTGCAAACAGAAAGATTCTCTGCAACCATTATTTATCACCACAATGAGTGGGATCAGGATGGAGGAGGTGGGATGACTACTGTTTCTTCTCTCCCCAGTCTTGACTGCACAAAGAACTTCTCGTTGTGTATTGTATATTTATCCACATACCGTGCTATGTCATTATCCAGGCTCTGCTTTGGTTTTGGGCAGAAAGAAAATATGTAACCTGGGAAGGCATCCCTTGACAGAACTGTTTCTGGAACTGTAAACTATTCAGCTTAATTTCAGACTTGGTGGTCTGTTTTGTGTGGTTGAGCTGTGGGTAGAACATATAAGACCACGGGAAGTCTCTTTGCATGCAAGCCTAACTCAGTGGAGGATTCCCACATGATTTATTTTAATCATAGTTTGTTGAACAAACCATACCAGCCTGATTCATAGAGAAAAACAAATACTCATAGATCTCCTACATTCATAGACAATATTAAGTTCTTAAGCCATTTCTTGTTTGTTTGTTTATATCCCACTTTTATTATTGTTTAAAAATAACTCAAGGTGGCAGAAAAATCCAACACACCTTCCTCCTCCTATTTTCCACACAACAATCTTGTGAGATGAGTTGGGCTGAGAGAGCGTGACTGGCCCAATATAATACCTTTCCTATTTATTTTTCTTTAGTTTCTCTGATTTTTTTTTTTTAAGATGGAGATGGTGACATGAGTTAGCCATATACAAGTTCACCTTATTCAGAAAGAACACTAAAATTCATGTTGTTAGGTAAGTATGCTTAGGAATATAGAAGTAACACAGTCAGGGGGAAAAACATGTCATCAGGAAATCTTGTTCAATTTCCCAAATGCTTTTGTCCCCCTGTGAGAGACGTTTCCATTTTCCCCTCTGTTTTTAGGTCCTTTAATGCTTTTTCCCCAAAAAAATTCTTCACAGGCTGTTTTCATCAACCCCTTTTCTATTGTACATCTGTCCATCCAACAATAAACTCACTGACATATTTACTTTTCACTGGAAAACGTTAAAGTTCATTCATGATATATTTTCTTGAGACGTAATTTAAAAGTAAAAAGTCAAGGATTGGGTTTTTTGGGGGGGGAGAAGTCAAAAGAGGAAGATGATGGTCATGATATCAAATTTGAAGCCCTGCCTTATTTATACACATATCAAGGTTGCATGAGAAGAATTCTTGGTGCTCTCTAAGCTTCGTTGCTTTCTTTCAGATGTTTCATTACCCAAACTAGTAACATCATGAGATGTTACCTGATGATCAGGGGTGAAATGCTCCTGGTTCAGACCGGATCACCCGATCCAGTAGCGATGGCGGCGGGTGGTTCGGAGAACCAATAGCAAAAATCCCTGCACACACCCCCCCCCCACCACCACCACCATGCCCAGCTGAGCCGCAGGATCATCAGAGGCTTTTTTTAAAAAACTTTTTAAAGCATTTTTTTCTATCACCTCTTCTGATGAAAAAATGCTTTTAAAAGTTAAAAAAAAAGCCTCTGATGATCGCGCAGCTTAACTGGGATAGTCAGAGGCTTTTCAAAGCATTTTTTTCTGCAACCTCTTGGCCGAAGAGGTGGTAAAAAAAATGCTTTGAAAAGTCTCTGACGATCCCAGCTGAGTTGCCTGATTGGCAGAGGCTTTTCAAAGCATTAGAAAAAAATGCTTTGAAAAGTTAAAAAAAAAAAGTTGGCCATGCCCACCCAGTCACATTACCACCCCTCACCAAGCCATGCCCACAGAACCGGTAGTAACAAATTTTACATTTCACCCCTGCTGATGATGTTACGTAGTTTGATAATGAAATGTCTGCAAGAAAACAACCAAGTTCAGAGAGCACCAAAGGCTCGTAATTTTAACCCTGAGCTACAAATATTCTCCTTTAAGGTTGTATGTACATGCAAAAGGCAGAAGCTTCAATCATGATGTTTTGACCACCTCCTTGCTTCTTTTCATCTCTCCTAAAACTGTTTCCAACAAAGGAGTTGTGAGATGCTGGCAAAATGGATGTGCCATAAAACTTAGGGCTCATACACACATGTTCCTCTCATAATCCTCTCATAATTAAGCTAATGCCAGAAATCTCATACACCCCTCACAAAAATTTCACAGAAATATCCTCCATAGAGCCAAATATTTAAAAGAATTTCCTTTTTTTCACCCAATTTGGAGAGAAATGCAACAAATAATTGCTCAGGTCAATGGTAGCAAATATACTGTTTAAAGCAGACATGCAATAACAGGTCAAGAGCAGCGTTTTTCAACTTCAGTAACTTTCCCATGTGTGTAAGTATTGTGGAAATTAAAGTCCACGCATATGGAAATTAACTAGGTTGGGAAACATTTGACTTAGAATATACATTCAATGGCGACGGAGGGAAGCAAAGCATCATTGCCACTATTTTCCTATTGTATAAAGTGGTATGGAAGTATGGTATATTGGAGAAGACAGTGAAGGTCAATGGTACAATAACTGTGATGTTTAGACATTCTTTCATTTGGAAAGAGCCACACACAAAACTTGCTAAGACCAGGCTTATAGGAGTTATTTGCATTCCTGTATCCTAGTTTATTTATTTATTTATATACATATACATATACATATACATATACATATACATATACATATACATACATACATACATACATACATATATATATATATATATATATATATATATATATATATATATATATA
>WNWU01000006.1:16607624-16657687 GCA_012654045.1 Ptyas mucosa
ATATATATATATATATATATATATATATATATATATATATATATATAATATTTTGTTGATAAAGAAATAAAGGGAGATTAGTATAGATCTATTTCAAGACCTCCCTCCCCCATGTTGGGATAGACCAGGTGTCTCGGTAAACACCATATATATGTATGTATGTATATTTAGCCAGGTTCTATCTACGTAAGCCAAGATTTTATGCAGCCCTAGTTCAGTGAAATCACATTCACTAGTTTCTGGGCTTTTTTTCTTCTAGCAGCCAGATCTATCTTAGTCTCCCAATGGACAGCAAAGAGTCTCTGGCTGCTAGAAGAAAAAAAGCCCAGAAACTAGTGAATGAGATTTCACTGAACTAGGGCTGCATAAAATCTTGGCTTACAGAGGTAGAACCTGGCTAAAGAGAAATACACATAAAACCTACGAAAAAGAAAGAAACACACACACACACACACACACACACACACACACACACATATGCATATGCATGTATGTATATGTATATATGTGTGTGTATGTGTATATGTATATATGTGTGTGTGTGTATGTGTATGTGTTTATGTGTGTGCTTCTTCCCCCCCCCCCCCCGCTCCCCTGTCGTCTGGTTGCCATCTGTCTACATGTCACAACAATGATTCCTTTTGAGAGAATCTCACTTACCCTTAGCAATTCACCTCTTGCCACATCACTAAGAGCTAATTAATGGCCGCATAGAAGCTGTTGAAAGGCACTTGCATATTTAGGTGCTCCATGTGCCTCGCATCAATTTAATAGGGTCTTACCCCCTCCCCCCATGTATCATTTGCATGCCAGCAGAAGCAGTGGAGGGGTACAGATGTTGCATGCACCTTTGCCATCAGCCACATGGAACATAGACAGGGATAAGTGGGCTTTGGCATCCTCTGTAGGGCTGTCAAATCACTGATAAGGTGGAAGGAAAAATCTTCACTTATGCCAATTTAGGATCCGGTATGAAGAAAGTTTAATTTTACATTTCCATTCTTCAATCCTCATAGGATATAAGATATGTAATCGGGTTATTCCTTATGACCACATGATACATACAGATCCAGAGGAAATCTTTTTGATATCCAGCTCCCAAACCAGATTCGCTTTACAACTGTGTTACTAAACTTAACTGCAGTGACTCACTTAACACCTATGGCAAGAAACGTCAAACAATGGGGCAAAATTCATTTAACAAATGTTTTGCTTAGAGACAGAAATTTTGGGCTGAATTATGTTCATAGGTTGAGGACTATCTCTATTGTAACAATGTACAATGAAGCCTCCTCTAATTTTTCTAATTCTCTTTCTAGGCCAGGGGTGTCAAACTCGATTTCATGGAGGGCCACATCTGTGTTATGTTTGACCTCGGTGAGCTGGGATGGGCATGGCCAAGGTGGGCAGAGCCAGCTCGATGTCACTCATGTCTGGGGTGCAGGTGGCTCTTTTCGTGGCACTGCCAGCAAAAATGGGCTCCCAAGCTCTGTTTTCAGCTGCAACCTCCTGCAACCCTCTGCCAGCAAAAATGGAGCTCAGGAAGGCCTCATGTGACCATCCAGAGCTCCGTTTTCACTGGCAGAGGCACCGCAAGCCAGTCTTTCACTGTTTCCAGAGCGACCTTGTGGGCCAGATCTAAGCACCCCCATGCCGGATCTGGGCCCCGGGGCCTTGAGTTTGACACCCCTGTTCTAGGCCATCTGAGGGAAGGTTTGACCTTGCATCTTTCTGTAATGTTCTGACAATCCCGAGAAATCTCCTCCATATATGTTTTCTCTCTCTAATATTCAATGTCATCTTGAAGTTGAGGGCCTCAGTTCTAATCATTTCCATGAATTAACATATTTGCATGTTATGCTTGGGGATGGGGGGAGGGGAAGAGAGATATAACTTGTAAAAACCACAGTGTTCTGCAGTACATTGTCTACTTGTGGATGACCTTCACCTTCTGAGGAATATCAGACGAAGGATCTTCTTCTGGGGATGCTACAGGAATTAGAATATCTCAGGTGCTGGTGGTTAGTTTCATAAAAGGATAGGATTTCCATTAACTTCAGGCGAGCTTAATGTATTCTTCTCGTAGTGAGACAGTGAGAATGAGTCTGGAGCCAAATAATACACTTTATAGACACAAATAATCGTAAATTGGGAATGTCACCTTTAGGCAGAGGCATTTTTATTATTGTTAGTGGAGCTGCTGAATAGGTTTGATGTTTTATTCTCCTGGGGACTAAATGTTCGAGAGTACACAGCCCTATCTTTATCAGCCTCACAAGAAGGGAGCCCAGCCAAACCTCCTATACCTCTCTATGATTGATAGCAGATGGCATGCTTTAAAATAAACCTATCCATTAGCAGTCTTCAGTGTTTTTACTCAAAGCATTTACAACTGTTTGAATTGGAAAACACACACGCACACCCATGTAACCACACACATACACACACTTTTTCAGCTCATATCAGCTGTACAGGTGCAAATCTTTTGTTAACTGTTAAACAGCAGTGAAATAAAACTATGTTTTATTTTATTTGGGTGAAGGGCTCATATTTCAAAGTAGCATTGAGGTGGGAGGTTGGTTGAGAGCACTCTATTTCATTGCAGTAGGTTGAGATTTTGCTTTACAATAAACCATAAGATATTTCTTTCCTAATAACCCCACAGGTCATAAGGGGTTTTTCCTATAGGAGTTGGACTCTAAGAAGTAATTTAAATGGCAAATTGCCAATCTCAGAAGGATGTTTTCAGAGAGGCAGATGGACAAACAGAAAAGAACATGTTCTACTCTCGGTCATATCAGAAGAGATTCCTGTTGCTGCTGAACACTAAAATCTACTATCCATAACTATCCATAAACTATCCATAAAACCAATTGGTTTGGGCTAGCTTTGGATTTAACTGGTACACACACAACTCTCTAAATACTAGATGGGCCCTTCCTGAATTGAGAAATTGGATTTGTGGGGGATGCAAAAACTGTAACAGGAAGACCATTAAAGAACTTTCAAACTTTACCTTCCGATCTCTATTGTCTCCAAACTTCTTCTTCTTCTCTCCACTCCCTCCTGTTGAATAAAAGCTTCTCTAAAATGAAAAGTCACTGTATTGGTGGTCAGTAGGTTTCTGGTCCTGACTTAAGTATCTTTAAAGTCCTTAATGACACAATACTGGGATATAATAGTCAACCCCTTGCTGAAATTGAACCTGATTGTCTGTTGGATTCCTGAAGAGACGTCCTGCTGGAACTCCTGTCAGCCCATGATAGGAAAGAGATTCCACAAGGGTTACTGGAATTCTACCTTATCACAGCAGGGTATAATACAGTGGTGGGATTCCAAATCTTCTCCTACCAGTTCTATGAGAGTGTGCTTCACGTGTGCTTTGCGTGTGTGCGCAGCACTCAAAGACCACCCTTGGTGTCAGCTGTTGCTGAGCTGTTGTTTAGCTCAGCTGAGGCACGCCAATCCCCTCTTCCATGAGAATCAGCTGAGCTAAGAAACAAGGGAATATAGGACAGGGAACGGTGGGGGGGGAGGGCGGGGCCAGCCAGAGGTGGTATTTGTCGGTTCTCCGAACTACTCAAAATTTCCTCTACCAGTTCACCCAAACTCGTCCAAAATGGCTGAATATCACCTTTGGTATAATAACAGAATCTACCTTGAAAGCCTGACAGAGATTCTCATTTCACTTATTATACCAAAGAACATCAAGCTGGGGGAATCTTAAGCTTCTTTCTCATCCCCTCCTGTTTCTCAGCACTAAGTCAATACTTACTTAACTATACTTGCATTCCTAATTCAAGGGTTATCTTGATACTCCTCTACAGTACCCTTGTCTCATGGGACACAGGTCTTTTAACATAATTTATTTAGTTATTATTTATTAAGAAAATGTATATGGCTGCCCAACTCATTCACAGGGAACTTACAGAAATAAAACCCCAATATAAAACCAAATAAATCCCCATCCAACCACTCCTTGGTGGCAACAATCAATTAACCACTTGATGGGCTCCATAACCCCCTGGGGGTCCACACCATGTCTTGAGGGCTTTTAGAAAAAGTGTCAAAATGAGGGCCAATCTTATTTCTACAGGGATGGTGTTCCACAAAGCGGAAACCACCACAGAGAAGGCATTTCTCAGTCCCGCTAGATCACTGGTGTCAAACTTGTGGCGTCACATTGCCATCACGTGACGTATCATGACATTTTCCCACTTTGCAGAACTGGGGTGGGCTTGGCCTGTGTGTGATTCATCTGGCCTGTGGGATGCCAGTTTGACACCCCTACACTAGATGGATCTCCTTAAGATAGGGGATACATAATATATCCTGTCTCCCTGCTCTGGTGGTTGGATAGTTGTAACTGAGAAAAGACAATTCTTCAAATATTCCTGTCTCAGTCATGTATGGCTTCTTCATGAAAGGTACCTACCAATGTTGGGTTTCTACCAGTTTGCCCCGGTTCGGGGGAATCAGTAGTGGTGGTGGTGGGAGGCTCCGCTCACCCACCCGGACATCATCATGGTCGCTCTGCATATGCGCAGAAGGTTCTGCGCATACGCAGAAGCGCTATGCGCAAGCTCACTGTTCCAAATTGGTAGTGAAGGTAAGTGAAAATCACTACTGGTACCTACTCCACAAGTGCACAGAGTACCAACTTTGTGAAAATTATGCAAACCAATTAAATATGCTTTATTTCAATGTTCTTTCAGTCCCAGGTGACTCTCTGTGGATACCTCTCTTAGATTTCATCTTTCACCTTTATGGTTATATCTTGGTTTTGGTTCTTAATTGGATTTGGCTATTTTTTAAAATTGTTATGATGTTGTCTGATGTTGTGCTGTTCATGAGAGTGGGTTATAATCCAGAAAAATGAATAAGATAAAAAGTAAAATACAACATTAGTGCTTGAGAAAGCTGTATTTGGTAGAGTATAGAAATGGTTAAATAAAGTCTCCACAATTTAACTAAATAGATCATAGTTTTTCAAGTCAAAACCATGTAGATGACAGGGACTCCTAAGAGACAAAGGTTCTTTCATTTAAAGTGATGTTAGAGAGGTTAAGAATTTAGACACTTCTGAGACAGTAAATAAGAAACATAACAGAAGTGTATATGGAATATGTCACCTCATTAGTGGCTATCTTGTCCAGTGAAAAGATAAAATGCAAAGACAAGTTTTATGATAAATAAGAAACTGGGACATTTTCAAATAAATACAAATCAACAGAGGAATGTTTGTGTGTGTGGGTGTGTGTGCGCACGCATGTTTGTGTGATTTTATACCCATGCAGTTTGATAATATGGCAAAAGAAATTTATCATACATACCGGTACATGAGGCCATGATAATTATGACAGGCTAGTGATTGCATGGAAATGGACGGAAATACAAGAGCAAACCTTCTTCATAATTGGCATAATTCAAAGATGAGCCAATCCACTTCACTCTGTGCATTTCTGCAACAAATTAAAACAGCTTCATTAAACTCTTTTTTCTACATCTTCCTCTGTCTTTGAGTGTTTTGCTGTTATTATGGTTTACAAGTAGGATTCTAATCATTCTTTGTTTGCTAGTTTGGTTAGTTGCAGAACACCTTTGGTGACTTGTCTCTACCAAATACTTTCTGACAATGACAAGTATTTTAAAAGAGACCTGGACAACCCGTCCCCTGTTAAATCATCATTTCAGAGGTATTTCCTTTCCTAGACAGAGAAACAGAAGTGGGCAAAAAAACAAACAAAAAAAAAAACAGTGGGATCCCAAGACAAGCAGATTCCCTAGTTAAATAAAGTGTTAATTCAACTACTGGCCTCAGATCAACCACACTGCTACAGTCTGCTCTCACATCACCTGACTCTTCTGATGCACTCTTGAAGAACCTTTATCCAAGAGCTCCACCAGCATTTAACCCATAGTAATAGTGAACCCTCAAGGGCTCACTGGCTAAGACGCTGAGCTCAAAAGGTCGGCAGTTCAGCAATTCAAATCCCTAGTGCCGCATAACAGGGTGAGCTCCCGTTACTTGTCCCAGCTTCTACCAACCTAGCAGTTCGAAAGCACGTAAAAAATGCAAGTAGAAAAATAGGGACCACCTTTGCTGGGAAGGTAACAACGTTCCATGCGCCTTTGGTGTTTAGTCATGACCACGGAGATGTCTTTGGACGGTGCTGGCTCTTTGGCTTTGAAACGGAGATGAGCACCGCCCACTAGAGTCAGGAACAACTAGCACATATGTGCAAGGGGAACCTTTACCTTTTTATATTAAAGACAAAAAAGTTCTTGCTGTCAATAAGCAGGCTTATTTATCTAATACAACAACAGCCACCCAGGACCTCCTCCAATAGAAGAGATGCTATGAACAACTGCTGGCATGCAAAGAAAAGAAAAGAAAAGAAAAGGAAGCATTGAGAAACAACTGGTCATGTTTCATTCAAGCAGTCAAATCCAAAGACTCAACCCTATTCTGGCATATCAACATTGGCAGTTAGTTCACTTCCCACACTGGAGAGCTTATTTAGCTGTAATAGAACTGTACTATAACTGTACACACTGCTACATTTTATACCAGACAAACTTTCTACATCAGGGGTGTCAAACTGGCAGCCTGTGGGCCGGATGTGGCACACACAGGCCACACCCATCCCAGGTCCGCAAATGGGGAAAATGTCATGAAACATCACGTGACTGCAACATAACACAGCGAGTTTGACACCTGTGTATCTAGATCATAGAGCCCAAGCAAAGGAAATTACAGAAATCCTAAAGTTATTCTCCCTTATCATCGCTCTAACCACCTTGAAAATTGTTAAAGTATGTTAAAAAAAGTTGCCTGTAATATATATAATAATAATAAACAGATTTCATAGAATAGAGTACATTGCTGAAACAATCTTTGGATTGTTTTTAATTTCAACTTTGTGAGGAGTAGCTAGAATTACTTCTTTTAATTCCATCAGGGCATCTTTCAGTGTCAGAACAACACTTTGGACTGCTAGTGGCCAGCTTGATGGGCTTTTCATTTCAGCTGCTATTTTAGCAGGGAATGGTTAAATTAATGCAACATGTTCTTTTGAAACTCATTACAGATTATATGTGTGTGTGCATATGCATACATACATACATACATACATACATAGCTTGAAATAGATTTATACTAGTCTCCCTTTCTTTATCAGCAAATATAAATTATATATATTTGTGATGATAAAGTACAAAACAGCATTATGTTTTTGCATTTTACACTTCCAGTTGCTATTTCCATTGCCATCCAAAAGTTCCAGAGTAGCACTTTGTGTAGCAAACACAGACTTGGCTAGGTTATAATCTTGGATGGATTTGTAACAACTCACAGCTATTATGGGTAATAGCAAAAAGCGAAGCACATAAATCAAAGCCAGTTAAGTTCCTGAAGTCAGTAAAAAGGCACTCGCTGAGTAATAAAGAGAGCTGGACGGATGCTCTTCATAGGTAAATTAGTCATACAATCTGGACTTTATCTAGATGCTAGATGTAGTGCTTTAGATGAGAGCTATCTGCAATCCTTAGCTGTGAAGCAAGGAGCTCAGTCTAACAAGTCATCATCTCAAAAGAATCCTGATGCCTCGGCCTGTTCATTCATCAATTATCCCAGGACTGATTCAGAGAGAGAAATGCTATTTGTTAAAGTCACCAACCACACAATCTGAAGCATCTGGTCTTTCACTATTTTATTTTATTCAAGAGGGTTCTCAATCATGCAATGAATGAATCAGGTATGATTGAAAACATGCTGGCTTAGAATTCTGAGAGTTGAAGTCCCAACTCATCTGAAGAAAGTCAGATAAGACAGAGATGCACTGTCTATTAGGCTGAATGAGTATTAAGGCTCAGGGCCTTTGAAACTCCCAAGATCCCACCAAACCTGCCAAACTGTTTTGGATTTCCCCAAATCTATGGAATTATGGAACAGGACCCTTTATATATATTGTATACAGTGCAAATCATTTTCTATAGTTCTTCCCTGGATCTGAGAGGTATGGGGATACTGAGATGAGGAAGGTTCATTTAGGTTGATCTGGGAATAGAATTATCTCCCAAAGTTTGTTTTTTTTTTTTTAAATCTGTGATTTGCTTTTCGGGGGGAGAACTCCAATTACCACCCAAAAGCTTGTATCTTTTCCTTGTCTTGCTTTTTTTTTTAAGGACTTTCTTGTTACAGAATTGGATTGACAGGTACAACATAAACAGAAACAATCCATTAAGGGTGGAACATTGGGAGAAATAACCTCCTTTTGTTCTTAGAGAAGCTTTGGAAGTTTCCTGATGGTTCAGCATCCTTGGAGTTAAACATTCCCATATGTACATGGAGATTTTAAAACATAAGCCTTGAGGAAAGATAAGGAGAAAACTGTAAAACACAACCTTAAATATTTTGAAGGACAACTTCCTGAACTATGTGGCAGTTGGCAAGGCATTCAGGGGAAAAAAAAGAGAAGTATTTGGTGAAGCCAAGCAAGTGTTATATACTCCTTTGACAACCGTGTTTACTTCTCAGCTTTGATTTGCTTTTTGTTGTTGATTGCTAATACTTCCATACCTATCAGTGATGGGTTCTCCTGTGGTTTTTCTTATATTGGTTGACATGTGTTTTGGATCAGTCATCCAGAATGTGGGAGTTTGGCCATCAAGAAATGCTGTCAGAAGGATTTGTTCTGCAAAGGCAAAAACTGAAATTTTAAAAATGGACTTTTGTTCACATGAGGATTCTTTCTTTTGAAAGGGTCCTATAAGCAGGAGTCTGAAGCCAGCAGAGGGTGGAATACGGAACTACAAAAACAGAGTGGTGCAGTAATCAGACAACAATACTGTGACAAGTGTTGTGGGACTACGATAGCAGAACAACCCACCACTTGGAATTTGAATAATGGACGTGCTATTGATTGAAGCTGGGTGAGAAAGACAGTAAAACCGACAGACCAAAATCTGGAATCCAGCCCAGGCTTAACCTTCCATTGCTGGTTGGACACACAAGAGTACTCAGATGGAAGTTGAAGAATTACAGAGGGAAGTTGAACTGAGCTGGCAGTTATTCCTCTGGTAATTTAGATCAACCCAATATAAATGGAGCACATCACTCCTGAAACATACTATCCCAAAACCTATAGTCAATTAGAGGCAGAAACATGAAATTCCTCACAGATGAAATAATTTATTCTTTCTGTTTCATGGTGTCTGCAGGATTGATAGATTGGTTTCTTCTACTCTTTTTCTTAAATTTATAAAATAGGGGAGATAGGAGATCACAATGAAATGCAAACAAACAGTTAATCTGTCCTGCAGTTCTTAAATATACAAACCTAGTTAGAGCTATGTACTGTTGCTTATGAGATAAACGGTGTTACATACCATTTGTGAGTGATAGTCTGTGTGCATCAAGCATATTGTGATCTGTTCTGACTGATAACCATTTTGTTTTGGGTTTTCAGCCTATTTTACTTTGAAACCAAGTCACATTTAGTAAATTCTTAATTCCCCAAGTTCAAGCAGCTTATTCAGATATCGCTACCAACAACTAAGCAAATACAGAATACTATTTATATAAGTTTAGTTTCTGGAAACTTCATATAAATGCAGAATCAGGATTAGCATTTCTCCCTATTGAATGTCATTTTGCTAGTTTCTGCCCACTCTTGTCAAGATGTTCCCAAATCTTGATAGCATCCTTTAGTATTTTTGCTATCTCTCCATCTTTGCATTGTCTGTGAATTTTCTAATCTCATTATCGAAAACATTTGTATCTTGAACAGTGCAAGGCCTAGGACAAAGTGTTGCGACATAGCCATCATGACCGCCCTCTAGTTTGATGTGAAGCTCCTGATATATCAACTTGTTCTGTGTTCTCCACTAGGGCCTGATGGACGACTTCATCAAACGCTTTGCTATCCATTACTCTGGTCAAATAAATTGGCCACACTGGAGAGTGAGATCAGATTAGTTTGACATGATGTGTCCTTTATAAATTCATGTTGGCTCCTACCAAGCAATACATTATTTCCTAAATACTCACAATCCAACTGTAAGGGAACTCCAACTGTAACTCTGTATTTGTCAGGGTTGGTTTACATTATCAAGATATGCTTGTTACCTAACATTTTTTTTTAAAATCATTTTGATGGTACAGTACTTACAGGATGTTCCCTACATCATATACTTTGAAACAATAAGGAGTCCTAATACTGATGGAACTGGGAGTAGTAGAATATATTATTAAAGTTTGACAAAGAATGAACAGGCAGTGCATGGATGTAATCAAAACAAGAATAGTGTACAAGGCTATAAACGTATGGAGAGGTGCAGTGAATAGCATGAGTACAAACAAGATGTAACTATATTTTTGATTCTTTGCTTACCTTATGTTAATTACTTTATCTTACTTTTCTTACTCCTTTTGTGGACTTTGCATAGCGTTGTTAATTCCAAAAAGGTAGTAAGACCTGCCCGCCCCCTCCCTCCCTCCCTCCCTCCCTCCCTCCCTCCCTCTCTCTTTCTTTCTTGTAACAAAAGGGGGTGAGAAACACATAAGGAAACACATCTTGGTACATGAAAACCCTATGATGAAAAAAAAATATTTACTTTAAATTGGTCAATAAAATCTTCGCTTGGAATGCGAAATGCTTTCAGCCCTTCCACATTTTTCAAATTCACCCAATCTTCCCCTAGCTACCACAATGCCAATTTTGGGGGTGGGGGTGGGGGCTGGGAGGGGAGATGCTTTGCCTGTTCACAATGATATCTTGGACACAGACATTGACTAAAACTGATGGGCTCCATGGGAGGCTTGGTTGAAACTGGGAAGGAGACAAGCTTTGTAATCATGTCTTTCTGTATCCCATTACATCATTCAACCAATCTGATCTGGTTGATTAGGAAATCTGGAGCTATAAAAAGAGATGGGATTGGGAGAGTGGTGGGGCTGCAACCGATTTAACAACCGGTTCTGTGAGTGCGTGGGGGCCTAACACGCTTGCGTGCAGCATTCAAAATACAGCAATTTGAAGCTCAGCTGCTTACCTTCTAAGGTAGCCCCGGTAAGTAGAACAGCGGAGGTGCAGAAATCAGCTGTGATACGCGAATCAGCTGAGCCAGAAAGAAGGAAATATAGGACAGGATAGGGCAGGCCAGCTCATGGAACTACCGGTTCGCTAGAACTGGTCCGAACCGGCAGCAGCCCACCACTGAATTGGGAGTTGCAAAACAAGGTGAGAAACTTTGTGCTGGCCCTAATATCAATAAGCTTTGGCTAAGGAGAATACTTTGAATTGAACCTCATGATTTGTAAATATACTGTCAAAGGAAGGATTTCCAAAATAAATTAACAAAGCATAATATTATATTACATTTAGTGGCTGGGCTGCAAAATTCTGGTTACTCTATAGCAGTAAAATTAGAGTTTGGTGTATCTCTTAGCTATTTTTAGTGGTTGCTCATATTTTATTCAGTCTAAAGCTGGTTTCTCTAGATGGATGTACTGTATTAATCCATGGTTTATTTTGATCATAGCTTGTCATTATTAAAGTACACCATTGCATTTATGCATCATCCTAATAAAAATCAACCAAACTGGATTATGGCTTAGTGTCATGTGTAAATTCAACCAATAACTATACACTTCATAATTTTAATAGATCACTCTCCTTTCTAAATCTTCCTTTATCCTTGGCAAGGAAAGAAAAATGTTTTGTCTTTCATTCTTGGAGAACTGCCCCCATTAAAATATCAACAAGAACATTGTGAATGTTCTCCAACAAAGAAGAGAAGCAAGCAAAGTCCTGTGAGAAAATAAGGACCTGGGCCAGTCATTACTGCTGGAATGTGAAATTATGAAGACATCTCCTTTATTGCTAGGGGTGGAAAGCACATTCAATGAGTGGGAAGTACAAGCTGGTATGTACGACAGGCAGTAGTTCTCGAAGCGACAAACTGTGGGCGTCACCTCAACCTTCAGAGTAACTTGTCTAAACCTTTTTCATCCCCTTGAGATTGGTGTAGCCAGTTCAAGAGGGGGAAATGAGACATGGAAGGAAGAGCAGATGTGTTTAATTACAACCCTATGTATCAGAGCTGGCATTTCACAAGTGGCTCTCTATTAGCGCCCCTCTCTTCTGGGTATGTTTACTTTCGGAGGAACAAATGTTGAAAGATTCACCCCTATCGCTAGAGAAATTCAGAACCCACATTCACAATATGGAATTTGCCAAAAATCTGCTGGATTTAGGGAGTAGTAGGACACACAAGGAACATTTGAAAACAAATCTTCTCCATCTTTCACCATGTTATTCTCGGCAGCAGTGGGGCAGCAGTTTGTTTCTTTGAGATGGCTTGATCTTTGCAGAAAGTCACGCAAAACGCCAGGCTGACCCCGACTCTGGATTTCAAGGAGATCTTCGCCAAATTTATTTTTATCTTTGGTCTTTCATTCCAGTGCTGATTATGCAAACACAAGGAACAAGGAGCAAGGGGCAGTTTCTAATTTTAAAACCCAAAGTGAAATCTATATTTAGAATATTTTTTTCCAGTTGCTATATTTGTTTGCATTTTTTTTTAAAAAAAGAAGTCCCATTTATAGAAATGGAATTCAAATAAGAATTAACAATTCTTTTTCTCCTTTTACCATGCATCATCATCATCATCATCATCATCATCATCATCATTATTATTATTATGGGTTGTTTTGATAATTATTATTACTATTACTTTTTTAATTATTTATTTATTCCATTTATAAGTTCCATTCCATTCCAACTCAAACAAGTGACTCTGGGTGGTGAACAATAATAAAATCAAGTAAAACCAAACGATAAGGACAATACAAAAGAAAATTAAATATATACACCAGGTGAGAAAATTATTTATATTTTATTTATTTATATTTCATATTTCTTAACTGCCCATCTCCCTTGGATTATAATCTGTAGATGTTAACATAACCAATAAATGGGGCCCTTAACACACTCAGGACCTCAGGCCTAGGTACACAAGACTTTAAAGTCTTATGAGAGATCAACAGGGTTGAGGCCATCCTCATTTCTGATGAGAGACTGTTCCACGGTGCAAGTGCTTTGGCAGAAAAACATACCTCCAGGTCCCCAACAGTTGACTTTCCTTTGTTGGCAGGACCTGGAATATGCCCATCCTGCCAGGTGGTTTGGATGAACAACTGGGAGAAAATGGTGCCTCTACTAACCCCATAAATGACTTTATTTAAACCAACACCTTGAATTCTATCTGGAAACCAATGTAACTCTCAGAGCAGTGATATTACATGTACTGAGTACCAAATGCCATTTACCCAGCTGCATCCAATTGCTCTTCAATGACAGTCCTGTGTAGACTGTGTTGCAGTAATCCAAATGGGAAGTCACAAAGGCATGAGTAACAGCAAACAGAGCTTCCTGGTCCAGGAATGGGCACAACCGGCATACAACTCAAAGGTATGCAAAGACCCTCTTATCCAAGACTTCCAGCAGGAGTTGTGAGTGCAAGAGGATCCCCGCATTGCAAACTTGGTCCATCTATGGCAACGTCATCCCATCCAGGACCAAAAGTGGAGAAACCTTGACACTGAAAAGCCCAAGTAATCAAAGACATTCATTCTTGCTGGGGTTGAGCTGAAGGCCATTGCACCTCATCCAGACCCTAGCTTCAAGGCATTGGAACAGGATATCCACAGCACCATTCAGGTAGTCTCGGGTAGAGATCTAAAGGTGGGTGTCATCGGTTTATGATACCTCTCCTTAAATCATTGGATCACATCACCCAGCAGCTGCATTCAATATTTAATTAAATATTAGAGGGAAAATAGAATTGAGTCTTGTGATGCTCCACAAAGTAGGGACCACAGATTAGATCCCTCCCTGTTATTATTTTATTTTTTATCAGTCATGCTGGATTCTTTCAGGTACACTTTAGAATAGAATGGCAAAGTGTCCTTACCTGAAGGAAGTCCACCCAAATACAAGGTAGATCTCAACTTATAACCATTTGTTTAGTGGCCATTCAAAGTTACAACAGTGCCTGAAAAAAAAAATGACTTGCAACAGGTCTATGAAATTATAGGTCTATGCACTTATGACTGTTACAGCATCCGCACATGTGATCATGTTCCAGACATTTGGCAACTTGCTTGTATTTATGACGGTTGCATTGTCCTGGGTTCACATGATCATGATTTGCAGGGAACTTTCAAACCCATCAATCAAGCCTCAGAGAAATACTCTTATGTCGTGATATTTTAATACAGTCAATATAGCCGCTTCCTAAACAGAGCAGAATGATCAATCAAGAATTTGATTTTAGATATGTATAAACACAAATGAATAGCAGGGGATTTTTAATCTCTTTACAAAGAAACAAGCAACAACAATAAAAAAAAATAGCTATATGACATAATCAGGCTGGTAGAAAGTCCCCTTTATGGCTGATGAATCATCCCACAGTATGAATGATATAACATTCATACTGTGAATGGAAGCTTCCTTAAAAAGAGGGGAATAGATTTGGATAATCTATTCAGCCTGCAATATTTGAAATTAACAGACTAGTATGTATGACATCAGCCCAATGTTTATAATAGCATGCTACATTGCTGACTTAAAATGGAAAGAATCATATCCAGGCCTAGAATACTATGATGAGAACATAAGCTTACAGGTAGTGTGTCACATGTTCATAGGAAGCTCCAACAATGCAAGAAGAAAAGATGGATTATCCTTGCATCTTTTCCTCCTCCAACTCTGTTCTGTAGAGCTACAGGACACTCTGGGGGTGAGAGTGCTGGAAAGGGAAAAGGTATGTTGCCAACATGAATGCTTTCCTTCTGCTGCCAATGTGATTCATTGCTGGATTTTAATCTCATTCGTGACCAGAAAAAAAAGCTTCTGTTTATAAAACTCCGATTAGATCCAGGATCCAACCAACTTACCATCATATTAAAGGTAAAGGTAAAGGTTCCCCTCACACATATATGCTAGTCATTCCCGACTCTAGAGGTCGGTGCTCATCTCCGTTTCAAAGCCAAAAAGCCAGCGCTGTCCAAAGATGTCTCTGAGGTCATGTGGCCGGTATGACTAAATGCCAAAGGCACATGGAACACTGTTACCTTCCCACCAAAGGTGGTCCCTATTTTTCTACTTGCATTTTTTACATGGTTTCGAACTGCTAGGTTGGCAGAGGCTGGGACAAGTAATGGGAGCTCACCGTGTTATGCAGCACTAGGGATTCAAACTGATGAACTGCCAACCTTTCGATCCACAAGCTCAGTGTCTTAGCCACTGAGCCACTGCGTCCCTTTGTGACCTGCCAAAGATATATTTGCCTATTTCTTTAGCAATAGCAATAGCACTTAGACTTATATACCGCTTCACAGTGCTTTACAGCCCTCTCTAAGTGGTTTACAGAGTCAGCATATTGCCCCCAACAATTTGGTTCCTCATTTTACCCACCTCAGAAGGATAGAAGGCTGAGTCAACCTTGAGCTTGGTGAGATTTGAACAACCAAATTGCAGGCAGCTGGCAGTCAGCAGAAGTAGCCTGCAGTACTGCACTCTAACCACTGTGCCACTGTGGCTCATTTACATGTTAATATTATATATTTTCTTATTATTTGTTTATTCATTCATTCATTCATTCATTCATTCATTCCTTTATCAAATGTAGAAACCACCCATCTCCCTTACAGAAAGCTAAGATCCTGTGGGACTTCCAGATCCAGATTGGTAGGCAGGTATTGGCTAATCAACCAGACATTGCAGTAATGGGCAAGTAACAAGAAAGCAGTAGTGGTGATAGATGTAAGTATGTTAAATGACAGCAACATCAGGAAGAAGGAGTATGAGAAGTAAAATAAAGGCCAAAGTGGTCCCAGTGGTGATCCCAGTTGAGGCTGTGGCTCCTAAACTGGGAGAGTGCCTCCAACAGATCCCAGGAACAACATCAGAGCTCTCTGTCCAGAAGAGTCCACTTCTACGAACAGCTAAGATCCTGGGTAGAACCCAGTGCTGTTTTAATGTATGGGGAGGATGGGCACTTGCCCACGGGCCCCATGAGCATAGGGGCCTCATACTAATCTGTGTATGTTAACCCTTCAATGCACCTTGTATCATATAAATACAGCAACTGTATGGCTTACTGAATATTATTGTGTTTTTCAAGCCTCGTGTATTGTTCAAACGTTGATCACATTGATTAGTTGTTGATGCACAGCATGTTTTTAATGTTTCAACACCGATTTTGTTAGAAGTGCCAATAAAATAAATAAATATTTAATTTTATCAACTATGTACATTTTTATTCCTGTGAGTATTGTCATAGGGGCCCCGGTACACTGCTTTGCCCGGGGCCCATAATGTTGTCAAGATGCCTTGGCAGAACCCTCAAACTTCCAGGCCTCTGGTAGATGACATGAGATTGAGGTAGACAAGGACTACATATAAGGCTGAGAAGGGAATTTTGATGAAATGATATATGATATACATGATGTATAATAATAATGTAATGTAGGCAGTGGTGAAATGTAAAATTTATTATTATCGGTTCTGTGGGCATGGCTTGGTTGGGGGGAGTAATGTGACTGGGTGGGCATGGCCAACTTTTTTTTTTTTACTTTTAAAAGCATTTTTTCTACAACCTTAAGAGGTTGCAGAAAAAAATGCTTTTAAAAGCCTCTGACGATCCCAGCTGAGCCGTGTGATCATCAGAGGCTTTTTTTTTTACTTTTTTTACTTGGCCGAATTGGTTGTAGAAAAAATGCTTTTAAAAGTAAAAAAAAAAAAGCCTCTGATGATCACGGGGCTCAGCTGGGCATGGGGAGGTGGGCAGGGATTTTTGCTCCTGGTTGTTTGAACCACCCACCGCCATCGCTACCGGATCGGGCAATCCGGTCCGAACTGGGAGCATTTCAGCCCTGAATGTAAGGTAGAGTAGAGTAGGGTAAGTGTAATATAATGTAGTATGGTATGTATAGTATTATATATAATACTATACTATACTATACTATACTATACTATACTATACTACACTACACTACACTACACTACACTACACTACACTACACTACACTATACATTTCCCCCTATCCATTCATGTCTGACTCTAGGGGACAGTGCTCATCTCCTTTTCTTAGTGGACCTTATGAGGGAGCTAGCATTGTCGAAAGATTTTTCCACAGTCATGTGGTCAGCATGACATCACGTTGTAGCACAGAGTGTGTGGCAAAACATAGAATGCTGTTACTGTCCCATCGAAGCAGTACCTATTTATCTACTTGCATTTTGCATGCTTTCAAACTGCTAGGTGGGCAGGAGCTGTGGCAAGAATGGGAGCTTGGCTCATCACACATTGTGCTCAGGTCTTGAACCCAGGCTATCAGCTTTCCAACTGACAAGCCCGGCTTCTTAATCTCTGAGCCATTGTGTCCCTATAATGTAATATCATGTCATATATAATATCATATCAAATCAAATCAAATCTCATAACATAGGGTTACAAGAAAAACCTCAGAATGTATCGTTGATGTCACACTGAATATCAGTGTGAAAATAGGTAACATTCATGTGTAGATGAATGTAATGCTTGCCAGATTATTGTAATTGTCTTCTAGAAGATCCCTAATGATATGTGGGACGTAATGTTGACTTGAAGTTCTAGCATCCTTGAAACCCAGGCAGACTGAATGGCTCCCACACTTCAAAAACAGGAGTTCATTTGTCTTACAGCCCTGATTGCAATCTTAGCAGATTTGAGAACCCACCAAAGGGAAAGAGTTAAGCTTTTTCTCTTCCTCTCCTCTTCTAGTTGGCAGAAAGTTTGTAGTTTAAAATTACACACTGACTCTGGTGTAGAGACACAAGAAATTATAGAGCAGACACTGTCCAGGACAACGTATAATTTAAAATTGTACTAAAGAATGTATACCGCATGGCAAAATAAGTGAAGTGCTTCTTCAAATATAAGTGTTTTGGATAGAAAAGCTGTAATTATCCACTCCTAGGGAAATGTTTGCATTCATTCTAAATCAATATTTACTATTCATCTCTTGTGTTCAACAAAACAAGGTTTTAACTTTTTTTTAATTTTAATGAGGTACTAAGACTACAATAATTCTACAATGTAATTGTCTCGATACAAAATATTGCTAAATTGTGTTGCTATTCTGGGAAAGAGCCATTTATACAAAGGAGAACGGGAAAGTGTGCGTGGGGGGGTGGGGGAGGGAGGGAGACATCCCTATTTGTGAAATGTTACTACAGTAACATACAATTCAAACTCAGCCAAGCAGGAAGATTACCAAATTCAAGAGCTGTTAAGCTGTCTCTCTGTTAAGACCCTTAACTGGAAGCAGTCGGGTGAGTCTTCTTCTCACCCGAGTCAAAAATATGGACCTCTTTCTTCATAATGATGCCTTTGCAGCTGAAGTTTGACATCAAATGAAGGAACAGGTTTTCCCCCTTCTTCTGATTTAGTTCTATTTCTTTCCTTTTAAGGGCAACCTTCTTCTTTTTTTCCCACATAAGTCTCAGGGGGGAAAAAAGGCCGCAAACAATTAATGTGAATAAAGGGAGCATCTGCTCTTAGCCAGCATGGTGGAAATCTAAAGCCATTCTAACAAGACTTAAGAAGCTGCTAAAATTTGATCACCAGATATATGTTTCTTTTAACAGCCAGTGCTTTCATTGTGTAAAGAAGTTGGCTACCTCCCAGTAATTGCTCATGCTTTACTTCCAAACATCCAGAAGCAGCAAAGTCAACAGAATGGACCAGAGCTTCGTTTTCAAGTCAGTGATCCCCAGTTTTAATTAATGTTCCAGATTCTCAAAGAATACAAAGAAAAAAGTGTTACATCTCCAACTGTCCTCCATACCCTTAATCTTCCATTTTTTCTCTTTCTCCCTCCCCCTCCCCTCCCCCTTCCCCTTTTCTCTCTCTTTAAAGTCTTATCTTCGTCTAGAAAGGGGTTCCCAATCTTGGCAACTTTAAGACATGTGGACTTCAATTCCCAGAACTCCCCAGCCAGCCATGGAGACTGGGGAATTCTGGAAGTTGAAGTTCATATGTCTTAAAGTTACCAAGATTGAGAATCCCTGCTCTAGAGAACTGTATTTCCCATGGATTAAAACACACACTAATCCACTGTGTAACTGTATGTCAGAAGATGGAGGATGGGGTGGGGGGGAGACATCCTACTTTCTGAATTCTACTATTTTTGTTCCTACCTTGCCTTTAAAGGGAAGAGGAGAAGGAGGTTGTTTTGTGGAGATGGTGGGAAGAACAGGAGGCCAAGAATTTTCCCCTGGCTTAGATTTTAATCTGAGTTGGAGAAGAATGTTGAGGTTTTAAGAGTTTGCCTCTTTGTTGAGGTAGGCTTTTAAGAATCCCTGAAATTTGATTTCTGAGCCTGGCTTGGAACATTATCACCAGGCTTCCCAGACCATACTTGAACAGGTCAGAGAAGAAAACAAAAAAAGAAATCTAATCCCAGCAAAAAATAGGTTGGTGTCTAAAAATGGGCCTACCTCATTTTGGTTTGTTTAAAAAGCTTGTTTCCATGCCATTTGCATGCCAAGCTCCAGCATGATTGAAATGAAAATGATTGAGATACAAAGCCTTTAAAAAAATAAAAAAGTTTCATAGTGAAACTGGTAATTGGCCTGTAACTACCGCTGGCTCAGAAACATAACACTGTAACTCCAGAAAACCAGGCATTTAAGATCCCATCTTTTATTTTAACCTGACATTGGCAAGCAACCACTATGCCACAAAGCCAAGTAATGTTTACAGTTGAATATTTTTTCCTGCAATATGAAAAGAAGAAAAGAGTTACAAGAGAAAACCACCACAGTTCACAAGCTCCCTGCTGCAGATATTTTCACTTTCTTTTCTTTTCTTTTCTGTTTTTTTTTTACCTGTGTTCATTGGAATCTATGAAAACAGATCCAGAAACCATAAGAAGAAAGAAATACATTTTTAGAATAGTTAACAAGAAGGTAATATGGAACAGTTGGCTCCAACTATTTCTATACACAGCATACTAAAAAGCAGAGACATCACCCTGCCAACAAAAGTGCATATAGTCAAGGCTATCATTTTCCCAGTTGCAATGTATGGCTGTGAAAGTTGGACCATAAGAAAGGTTGAGCGCCAAAGAGTTGAGCCTTTGAACTATGGTGCTGAAGAAGACTCCTGCGAGTCCCTTGGACTACAAGGTGATCAAACCGGTCAGTCCTAGAGGAGATCAACCCTGACTGCTCTTTAGAAGGCCAGATCCTGAAGATGAAAGTCAAATACTTTGGCCACCTAATGAGAAGGAAGGACTCACTGGAGAAGAGCCTAATGCTGGGAACGATTGAAGGCAAAAGAAGAAGGGGATGGCAGAGAACGAGGTGGCTGGATGGAGTCACTGAAGCAGTAGGGGTGAACTTAAATGGACTCCTGGGGATGGTAGAGGACAAGAAGGCCTGGAGGAACGTTGTCCATGGGGTCGCAATGGGTCGGACATGACTTTGCAACTAACAACAACAACATCAACATTTCTATACAGAGGAGTCAGTTACCTATAATCCTCCATGCCTTGAAGACAAGTAAAAAGAGGTACTGTGTGAATAACATTTATATAGACTATTTTATTGAGACAGAGTTAAACACTATGAGACAAGAAAGTCAAATATTATTGAGATAAGAAAGTTAAACAATATGTCCACCTTCCAAATATAGCTCTGCCAATTGAAGGCATCCTGATGGAGGTGGGCAGTATATTAAAGGAATCACACCTCCATCCCATTTACAAACTGGTAACATATAATGTATAGTGTTCAATGTAACTTTTAAACCATACTCATACTACCTTTATGAATTTCAGATAGAAGCAAACATGTTTTCTTTTTAATGTTGACTGATATGAGAAAACACGCTCCTCTGCCATCTATTAAGTATTATTTGCTATTATCTGGAGCTTGAATATTGTCAAAATAACTCAGCAATGATTTATTAAAGTAAATAGTTAAGCATAAGCCTGCCAGCTCAAACAAACAAAGGATGAACTAGACTCGGGAGACATTAACATTTCTCAAGAAATCACTGGTGTAGTAAACTCAATACTGAAGGAATATATGGAATAGAATCTCCCACGGCTTTCCTCTGGCCTGTCCCCTTGCATGTTACCTCAGATTTTCTCCAGAATTTCCCTAAATCTTCTGGGGCTGATTTCAGGCATGGGAAGTGAATTGCGGGGGAGGGGGGGAGATAGAATGTATTCTTCTGGAATATCGTGGATGGAATAAGAAAGACATAATTGGATGACTAATGTTGATAAAGAAAATGAAAAGTATCATTTCCACCTGCATGTGATGGGTAAAAAATTCTCAAATATATTTGTTTGTTTATTAAATTTATGTGCCGCTCATCTCATCAGAGATTACTTTGGTCACACAAAGTAATTTGTGACTTTGGCTTACAAACATTAACACTACTACATATTAAAATAATAAAACAATAAACAATAGTAAATACCGTTAAAAGATGGGAAGGAGGGGAACATGAAACACATGGGGAGAGATGAGGTCATTCCTAATCCAATAGCCACTTCCATAATGGTGCATACCCGTTGGGGCATAAAGTCAATTGGCAGAGCCAGAGCGTCATTCCATTACAGAAGGTCCAAAGGCTGGGTGCAGATCTCACCTCAGAAGTACAATGTTCCAAAAGACTGAAGCCACAGCAGAAAAGGCTCTTCTCCTGGACTCTATCAGCTGAAAATCCTTGGCTGACTGGGCCTGCAGCATACTGCCCCTTCCAGCATGGATGAAGTGGGCCAGTGCCATTGGGGTGAGATGGTTATTTAGACCATCTCCATGCCTATGAAGGGCTTTAAAGACAATAATCAAGACCTTGAATTACACCCAGAACTAAATCAGTAGAAAAAGCTGAAGCATGTTGTCCTCCATCCAGATCCCCTCCCAGACTTCAGGGATTGCGAGCAGTGGTGGGATTCAAATAATTTAACAACTAGTTCTCTGCCTTAATGACCGGCTGGGTGGGTGTGGCCATGGTGGGCGTGGCCAGCACTCAGCTTCCTGCACTCCGGGTCATGGTGGGTGTGACAGGCAACACTCAGCTTCCTGCACTCCGGGAGCAAAAATGGGCTACAGAGGGGGACGTTCCCCCTGCACCATGTAGGTCTCCCTGCAGCATCCTGAAAGCAAAACTGGGCCACAGAGGGACCGCGCCGCACCCACATGCCCTGTTTTGGGCCTAGCAGACTTCCTTGCAGCCTCCTGGGAGCAAAAACAGGCTGCAGGGGGGCATGCCGCACTCCCCTGAACCCTGTTTTGGGCCTACTAGGACTCTCTGCAGCCTCCTGGTAGCAAAAAGAGGCTGTGGGAGGGGGGTGCCACACACGCCTCTGCACCCCATTTGGGGCCTAGTAAGCTTCACTGCACTTACCTTGGCACCAAAATGGGGCACATGGGGACTCCTGGAAGGGGCAGGGAGGGGAGGGGCCAGCCAGCAATTTAATAACTGGGCTGAATCCCACCACTGATTGCAAGAGGACAGCGACAGTATCATTGGGGTCACCAGCTATGGAAATTTAGAGTTGAGTATCATCTGTATACTGATAATACTTCAACCATGGTGAGAAGAAGCCTCTGGTAACACTCCCAACGGAGCCCATGAGCCCAGCCTGAGGAACAGGGCCTTATATATGGAAACTCGGGCAGCAAGATCCCTGAAGGCCAAGAGTGATTCTCAGATGGCCACTGTCACCCCACCTCCCCTGCTTGGAGTCTTTGCTGGTGCCAAAACCTAGACCTGTCCAGACACATTTATAAGAGAAGAACTCCCCCCACTCTTGTTACAGAGTCAACCAGGTCTAGATGATGCATGCCTCTCTACTTCTTAAATATTCATTTATGTCAGGGGTGTCAAACTCGCAATGACACGTTGTCGTCATGTGATGTATCACAACTTCCCCCCCCTTTATTAAACTGGGGGTGAGCATGGTCAGCATGTGACACATCCGGCCCACGGACCATGAGTTTAACACTCTTGATTTAATTGTTCTCTATGCTGAGCCCTAATAATATATTTTTTAAAATTTTCTGACTTGTTTCTTGATATAACGGGCATGTACTTTTCTTGGCACAAAGATTAAGAATTCTATAAGCAAAATTAAGAAAAACTCATGTGCTGCTATTTTCAAAATAATAATTGTTTATTAAACTAAGGAAGCCCCTGTTCTATCTCTCTCTCTCTCTTTCTCTTTCCCCCACCCATTTCTTCATTTTTGGCTCAAAATCTTGTCAAAAGATGTAGTAAGAACTGGCAAGCTTAGTGTTCCTAATGGATGGAAATCTCAGCCAGGTTGCTCAGTCCTTGCTATTTCTATATATATATATATATATATATATATATATATATATATATATATATATATATATAAAATAATGCCAAGCAGTTTGGCACTTATATTATTACTATTACTTTATTAAAGATATATATATGAACTGAGTTTTATCATGTGTGAATTAGTTTGCAGAATGTTCCCACTAATGGACATCATCAATTGGGAATGACAAAGTGAAACCAAGAATAGTTTAGGACTTTCTTCTCAAAGAAACAGCAATTAATTATTTATTTACATCAATTCAAAGGATGTTACAAATAGCATTTTTATCTCCAATAATTTATTTGAATAAAATTTAAGTCTAATTTATACATTGTTTCAAAGTTTTTTCCCCCAACTTTTTTACTGCAACTTGAGGAATCATAAAAAAATCATCCAAGACAGATTTTATGTCGCTAGTCTAAACTATACCCCTCCAAAACAATCTTGGGTGATTATTTTCAACTTAAAGTATGTATCTCTAAGTTGCTGTTTAGATGGTATCTGAAACCACTTAGATTTTGACAAATGTATATATAACAGGGCAATACATTCTGGTTTTGTTTGGTTTATAAAAAAGGAAATACCTCCCTAGATAATGATCATGATGATGATGATGATGATGAAGACGATGACAATGACGATGACAATAACGATGATGATAACGATGATGATAATGATGACAATAACGATGACAATAACAATGACGATGACGATAACGATGACGATAACAACAGCAGCAACAACAACAACAACAACAATGTTGGAACCTGCTGGAATTTCTAGCATGTATACACTATTGAAACAGCAATGTCTATGCATTGGGGAATGTCGTGAGAATGGCTGATGGTTAGATTCCGAAAGATCTCCTGTATGGAGAATTAGTGCAGGGAAAGCGCCTCAGAGGGAGACCACAGCTGCGATATAAGAATATCTGCAAGAGGGACCTAAAGGCCCTGGGAATGGACATTAACAACTGGGAAATCTTGACCTCCGATCATTCAGCTTGGAGGCTAAAGACGCAGCATGGCCTTCTCCAATTCGAAGAGACACTTGTTTGGCAGGCTGAGGCAAAGAGGCAGTCCCGGAACCAGAGAAATCTGGGGGCTGGGCAGGGGACAGAATATATCTACCCTCAGTGTGGAAGAGATTGACACTCTTGAATTGGCCTTTTTAGTCACACTAGATGCTGATTTAGGACCTCTTTCCAGAGCACGATATCATAGTCTTTTGAGACTGAAGGATACCAATGCAAATAATAATGTAACACCACCAAACATCCAGATCTGTCCTTGGTAAGGACTCAATAGGTAGACAAAAATACTGCTTAAACAGATTCTTTACATATCTTCAATATGTAAATATTGAAAAAAAAATACCTGTTTTGTCATAGTTATTTGTTTTTGCAATATGTTACATTTATGGATATGAGAGAATCTATTAAATTATACACTTGTAGATTTGTACACTAAAGTTAGACTGGTGTGGTTTAAATCTTATGGCTGAATGAAAATGCTTCACCGGACTTCTGCTTTGGAGCAGATGAGAGAATAAAATAATCTGTTTTGCAAGCCATAGATTTTTATGTTTCGTGTTTATGTAACGTTGATGATTTTCACAGAAATGTATGCAAAGTGCATAGGAGGTCACACATGCAGGGAAAGCGTAAGATTTTAGGCACTCTATTAAGAGACAGGCCACTTTGATTTATTTTGTATATGTTTACATCACACTGGAAAACAGGATGATTCTGCTACCTCAGATGAAAGGTCCAATTAGATTAGTTCGGTTTCCAAATACTAACTACCAGGTGACTTTTGGAAGCTTATATAGCTAGACCACAAAGGGAACAGCCTCCCTTCCTATTTATCTCTGGCAGCATCTGATTTTTTGAGGTACATTGCAGGGGTGTGTACAAACCACAAGATTTGGGTCAGATTCCAATTCTGCAACACAGGCTTCATTTCAAAGCAAAATTGGGTAACCTAAACCCTTGACTAGCATAAATGGATGCAGCCTTTTTGCATTTTTAACAGAATGAGAAATAATTAGAGGCATATTAGACCTTCTAGGAGAGATAAATCCTGCCTAACATTAGAGATGGCTTGATGGCTTTCAGAATTGGCTTCTTTATATTTTCCTCAATCATTGGTGCAAAATATCTTTGTTTTAGAGAGAGAATTAAGTAACATTTGCACACATAGTGGGTTTTTTTCTTTCCCACCAGGATGAAGCCTATCATGTTTCAGGTAAATACAGCCAGGAAAAAGCGGGAGGAGGACTATTTAAAAAAATAACAAATATTTTATATAAGTCATAGTTTCTATAGAAAAAGACCAGATCAGGGGTGAAATCCAGCAGGTTCTGAAAGGTTCTGGAGAACCGGTAGCAGAAATTTTGAGCAGTTTGGAGAAACAGTAGCAGAAATTTTGAGTAGTTTGGAGAACCAGCAAATACCACCTCTGGCTGGCCCCAGAGTGGGGTGGAAATGCAGATTTTGCAATATCTTTCTCCCAGGAGTGGGGAGGGAATGGGGATTTTGCAGTATCTTTCCCCGGAGTGGGATGGGAATGGAAATTTTGTAGTATCCTTCCCCTGCCACACCCACCAAGCCACACCATGCCCACCAAGCCATGCCCACAGAACCGGTAGTAAAAAAAATTGGATTTCACCACTGGACTAGATTATAGAGTTGGTCTGAGTTTAATCTATATACCAACTCTTTTGTTTTGACATAGACCTCTATAATTATCCTTCTATTGCTATTGCTGAAATTCAGCTCCCCCCCTTATATGGGACTGACTGTATTAGCTTAAGAAGAATGAAGCAACTGAACCAAATTACAGATCTGAAGTGTCATGAAACATCAGCTGATTATTGATTTTACAATTATAGTTTAAACTCCAAAATGCTTGTAGAATTTTCTGCTTCATTATTTCAGTACTATACACTTTGATTTGGGTGGATGAGTGCTTTGACTCAAATTGTGTCTAAAACTTCCTTCCTTCCTTCCTTCCTTCCTTCCTTCCTTCCTTCCTTCCTTCCTTCCTTCCTTCCTTCCTCCCTCCCTCCCTCCCTCCCTCCCTCCCTTCCTTCCTTCCTTCCTTCCTTCCTTCCTTGCTCCTAGACAAAGAAAAATGTCTGGCTCTCTGCACCTGTGATGGAAATAATATTATTCATATGGATTTCTTGATCGTAGCACCACCATCAAATCCAAGAATTGCATTGCAATGCTCCAAACTTCAAAACAATGATTAAGCAGACTTTGGGGGCTCACAAAAGAAATTTGGTTGCAACGCAACAACACGAGGCCTCACACTTTACAAACCACCCAAGGGGAGATTGCAAAGTTGAAGTTGACTGTTTTATCCTACTTGCCATGCAATGCAGACTTGGGGCATTGCGATTTTCCAAAATAGAAGAATGGGCACCTGTTTTATTCAAATGAAGAGAAGGTGGCCCAGCCCTTGCTTGCAGGCATAACTTTCTTATAAATTCCTTCCCTGGTAAGACTGCGAAAGACTCCAGTCTGAATCTCTGAGGGGCTGATGTTAGTTTCACAATCTTGAAGTAAAATTGTTTGACCAGTTATATAGCTGCTTCCTGTCCTCCTAGCCTAGGACATTGAGCCTTTCCTTCCAGGAATCTAAAGACTTTAAATTTTTGAAGCAAAAGGTGAAATCAGGAGAAATATCCATCACGTAGGGAAGAAAAAATATTTGCATATATTAGTAGAGGAAAAAAAAGCAAAATGGATATATAGTAAACATTAATATTATTGTAACTAGATGAGAGTATAATAACCCCAGTAGCAGAGACAGTAGATAAACATTTTTTGAACAATAAACCAAGGCGATTAAATCAAAGCAGGGGTTCTCTTTTTAGAAGAGACTTTGGAGTTTAGCTGAACACTTGTCCAAGACTGATTGGCTTTCTACTGGTTGTAAAGATAGAATTAATTTCGAATTGGAAAGGAATTATGTGAACAGCCTGGCATTCTGTGGGATCCTCATGGTTTTTCACATATAAATGTACAGAGCCTGATTAGCGTTAAAGGCTCAAAGTGACAAAGTCAAGTATTAATGTTAAAGTCTGTGGGTTGTAAATCAATAGTTTAAATAAATGATTTGAACTGTTCATTATGGAAACTTCATTCTGAGAATAATTATATGTCTAAAAGTCAAAGTGAGATTTAAGTCCTCTGTTGATCTACAAAGATTTGGCAGACATCATACATACTTAATCAGTCACAATATACCTCTAGGCTTTAGAATGTAACTTCCTTCTACTAGGAAATTCACTAAATGATGTGTGTTTGTTCATATTTGCTCATTCTACTGGCCATGTGTAGGCTCTGTTTGTAAAACTTCCTGCTGAGGGTTAATGCTTGGCAGTGCACTGGAAAGTCATCCTTTCACAAGTCCATTAAGAACTCGCAGTGCAGCATAGACATTTCATGCTCTTTTCTCGGAGGGAAATTGGTCCGCAATGAGCTGGTTTAGAAATCAGACAGAAATGAGTTGTGTGAAAGACTTATATCTAGTGAAATGAAGTGGGATCCTAATCACACAAAAGGAGAAGGAGCATCCAATACCTTATAGCAGAGGTGTCAGTCACATGATGTATCGCCACTTTTTCTCTTTGCTAAACTGGGCGTGGGCATGGCCAACGTGTGATGCATCCAGCCCATGGGCTGCGAGTTTGACAGCCCTGCCTTATAGGAAAAGAAAGACCATCTCCCAACACCAAATTAAATCAAACTAAACAATAACCACAAGCAGGAGGTAGCTGAGGGAGTAAGGGTTACAGGCTAAAGTTGTAAACAGTATATGCATTTAGACATTGTAATTAAACTAAGTTATTGTTGTTTTATGGAAAGTATCAGGCCGCCTTATAAAAAACAACCGTTTTATTAGAAATCTGAATCACTTTGCAGCTTTATCGTTTCATGAGGATAAATAACAGAGTATTCACCCTCATGAACCTGGAATTCAGCAGGTTCTGATCAGTTCTGGAGAACTGGTAGCAGAAATTTTGAGTAGTTTGGAGAACTGGTAAATACCATCTCTGACTGGCTCTGCCCCCATCTATTCGCTGCCTCCCGAGTCCCATCTGATCAGGAGGAAATAGGGATTTTGCAGTAACCTTCCCCTGGAGTGGAGTGGGAATGGAGATTTTACAGTATCTTTCCCCTGCCATGCCCACTAAGCCATGCCATGCCCACCAAGCCATGCCCACAGAACTGGTAGTAAAAAAAATTGAATTTCACCACTGGTAAATAAGATGTTACTACAGGTTACTACAACTTAAAACTGTTCATTTAGTGACTGTTTGAAGTTACAACAACACTGGAAAAAAAGTGATTTATGACAGTTTTTCATACTTATGACTGTTTTTTTTAAAAAAATTGATTTATATGCCACCCTTCTCCGGAGACTCCGGGTGGCTTACAATGCGTTAAGCAATAGCCTTCATACTTTTGTATATTTATACAAAGTCAGTTTATTGCCCCCACAATCTGGGTCCTCATTTCACCTACCTTAGAAAGGATGGAAGGCTGAGTCAACCTTAAGCCTGGTGAGATTAGAACTTGCAGTAATTGCAGGCTGCTGAATGTTAATCAGTGCCTTAGTCTACTGCGCCACTCAGCATCCCCATGGTAATGTGATCAAAATTCAGCTTCTTGGCAACTGGCATGTATTTATGATGGTTGCAGTGTCCTGGGGTCATGCAATCATCATTTGTACCCTTCTTAGCCAAATTCTGACAAGATAAGTCAATAGAAAGAAGTCAGATTCACTTAATGACTACATGATTCATTTAACAACAGCAATGACTCACTTAATAATTGTGACAAAAAGATGGTAAAATGGAACAAAACTTCCTTAACAATTGTCTTGCTTATCCACAGAAGTATTCTGTACCAAATTAAAACAAATTTAGAGCCACAATTTATCAAGTATGATAGACCACTCAAAATTGTCAAAAGCTTTTTCTGTATCAAGAAAAATCATGACCACTTTTTATTTTTAAATATAACTTATCAATAGCATTCAGAATAGGTCTCTTTGGTAGCTTTTGGAAACAAATCTAGTCAGGATGTATCATTTTGGTTTAATTTTTTTTCTTCTATTATTATAATTTATGTTCAGAAAAGAAATAGGTCTGTATGAGTGTGGCTGAATTGAATCTTTTCCTTTTAAAGGTTTCTTTTCGTGACATATTCCTGAATTTTATCTATTACTTAACTTAAAAGTTTTAACAATTTTTTCCTTGATATCTTATACTATACAGTAGAAATACTATTAGATCCTGGAGGTTTTTCAATTTCAGTTTTTTAATTGCCTCTTCAGTCTCATCTTCATCTCATCAGTTATAAGACTTAATTAAGACTGATTAAGAACTTGTTAATCTGTAAATTTTCTAAGCATATTCAAACAACTTTTTAAGTTATTCAAATAGACTTCAGTATTTTCTGGATCAGTTGTCAGTTTACCATATAACATGGAATACTATATATTTTTACATTTCTCCTTCTCTTTGCTTGGTTCCATCTCAAATAACAGTGATAGCTTTTTTAAATTCTGTTCTTTATGCAATTGATAAGCCAGCAATTTCTCTGACTTATTACTATTTAAAAATGTTACATAAAATATGCCATTTTTAAAATTTTAATTGATCAATTTTAGAATGGATAAAATTCATTCTGTATTGCTTTTATCTTTTCTTCTAAAGGCAAGATTGTGTTAACTTTTAAGTCTTGATTCCAATTGCTTCAAATCATTCACTAATATATTCTTCTGTTTTTGCATGGCTTTCTACTTAAAGCCAGAAAGATAAACAAACCTCTCATAAATATTTTACTAACATCCATATTGTAGATAAGAAAACATCAGGAGTTAAATTGATTTGGAAGAAGCTCAACATGGGGATTCAGTCTTGTGTAAGAAAAGGGAACACTTAGGCACCATAAATGCAGAGAATTTGCAAGAGTATCTGTTTGTTAGCCATGGTTAATTCAAAATCTTAAAACCTTTGCAGCAACTTTTGCCTTTTGTCAAAAGAATGAACTTTCCCAATTTAAAAAAAAACAAAAACCCACTGGTGGTTAAATCAATGCCCAGAGGAGAATTGGAACAAATGTCTACGAATTTAGGGGTCATAAGTACACACTTGTCATTCTTCCATGTATCTTGCAATTATACCAATAAGCTGATCTTATAAAATCTTCTGTGATTAATTGTTTTAATTTTTACAATTCATCGGGGAAGTAGCTTTTGAAATAAGTTTGCATCCCCCTGGACTGATGCAGCAAAGTTGATGAACAATATTCAAAAACAAAAATAGCCTACAAATTGCAATTGGATAATTGTCATGGAGTGCACAGTCTATAGAACTGCATTCAGTATATTGTGACCTAAATTATCAAAAGAGAGGAGCCAGAACCAAAGATTTTGTAAGAATAGTGGTCAGACAATCCAATTCCACAGTATATTTAAAGATCAATGTTGAAACAATCAGAAATAATACAAGACACTTGCAGAGAGTTACAGGGAATCAAAAGTCTTCACATACACAGCCACCGAAATAGAGTCAAGGCTCATCAAGTCAAGACCTGGTCAAGACTCCAAGACTGAATTAGGATGTGTGTGTGTGTGTTTGTGTGTGTGTATATATACACACATACACACATATACACACACATATATGTACATACACACACACACACAAATTGTATGTGTGTGTATATACACACACACACACACACACACACATATACACATATACATATACTACATACACACACACACACACACACACACACACATATGTAGGTCTTTGGTTATTCGGGTTTTCTCCCGTGTAAAATTGGAAGTGTCTTGGCGACGTTTCGACGAAGTCTCATTCGTCATCTTAAGGCTTCAGCATGTCACATTGCTCCTAGAAGCACGAAGCCGAAAACACCAGCCTGAAGATGACGAATGAGACTTCGTCAAAACGTCGCCAAGACACTTCCAATTTTACGCAGGAGAAAACCCGAATAACCAAAGACCTACATACACACACACACACACACACATATATACACACACTCACACACACACACACACACACACCCTGTTTCCCCTAAAATAAGCCCTCCCCGAAAATATTTATATATATGAGCAGCCAGTCCCCGCCATTACCTCTGATTTCCTCCATGTACCCTAAAATAATAAGACCTCCCCAAAAATAAGGCCAAGCGCTTATTTCGGGGTTCAAAAAAGTATAAGACAGGGTCTTATTTTGGGGGAAACACGGTAGATATATGTGTGTGTGTGTGTGTGTGTGTGTGCGTATTTTATTTAACAGAAATTCTCAGGCTATTATAACAAGAAAAATTACTAACAAAGCAACTAGATCTGAATAATTCATTTGCATGCCTGTGAACATTAAACCTCATGTTATTTTTGCAGGTTTGCAGCTCCTATTTCAATTATCAATGCCTTTTCCAAATGCATATCTTTGGAATATGTTTAATTTGAACAAATTGAGTAAGATTAGCCTTTATTTCTGTTTTAATTTTTCCTCTCTGTCTCATTAAAAATGAAAATTTCGATGGCAACTTTTGGAGGAGCTCTGGGGATACATGCAGCCCTCATGTTTCAATTCCTCTACCACTGATTTCTATTTGTTTCCCTAATTTTAAAGAGACCAGAAATACCATATATGCAAATAACTTTCCCAATAAGGAATGGCAAGAAGCAATGAATTCAGAGTTACTTCCGGAAAAAAAAAACTGTTAGGAATCAGACTGTATATACTGTAGGCTTCATGTTTTAATTATTCATCTAGGAGGCATTCAAAGAAACATTTAGGAATCACACAGAGACACAGTGCTTTCCTCTTTGGTTGAACAGCACATGCATTTTTTTCCCAGAAAGATACCAATATTTGTGATGAATATAAAGTATAAACAATAAAAACAACAAATAGTCTTAAAAGAGATAAATTATCCAGACTTCTGATTTTAAATAGACTTCTAGACAGTTGCTTTATTTGGCCTGCAAAAGCCTGGTCAGCCACTGGATTTTTTTTCTTGATTTCTTTGCTGCTATGTAATTGTCATCTGGATTTCTATAGCTCAGGTAGAGCTGGTACAGTGCCATGTTGATAGATGAGTGAGAAATGGAAGTGCATTTGTGATTTAGGTGCAGTCTTTCACTGTTTCCCAATATTCTAGGCAAATTTGGTGCAGGGTGGGATTCAAGTAGCTGCAGGAGTAAGGGAGAATAGGCAAATAGGGGCCTGAGTGGCGCAGTTGGCTAAGGCATTGTGATTAACATTCAGCAGCCTGCAATTACTGCAAGTTCTAATCTCACCAGGCTCAAGGTTGACTCAGCCTTCCATCCTTTCTAAGGTAGGTAAAATGAGGACCCAGATTGTGGGGGCAATAAGCTGACTCTGTATAAATATACAAAAGTATGAAGGCTATTGCTTAACGCATTGTAAGCCGCCCTGAGTCTCCGGAGAAGGGCGGCAAATAAATCAATTTTTTTAAAAAAAAAAAATGCTGTTTTCCTCTTTTTGGGGCAGGACTGCCCACTTCCAGGATAGCAATAGCAATAGCCCTTAAACTTATATACCATTTCACATTGCTTTACAGCCCTCTCTGAGCGGTTTACAGAGTCAGCACATTGCCCCCTACAATCTGGGTCCTCATTTTACCGACCTTGGAAGGATGGAAAGCTGATTCAACTTTGAGCCAGTGAGAATTGAATTGCTGGCAGTGGGTAGAATTAGCCTGCAATACTGCATTCTAACCACTGCACCACCATGGCTCAGTATGGCTAAGCACCACAGAATGTACTATATCGACCTCGAGGCCTCTTGTTTGTGGAGTGCCGCAGGGGTCGGTCCTCTCGCCCCTTTTGTTCATCATTTATGTGAAGCCGCTGGGTGAGATCATCCATGGCTTTGGGGTGAGATACCATCAGTACGCTGATGACACCCAGCTGTACATATCCACCCCAGGCCACCCCAACGATGCCCTCGAAGTGATGTCCCAGTGCCTGGAAGCCATGCGGATCTGGATGGGGAGAAACAAGCTCAAGCTCAACCTGTCCAAGACGGAGTGGCTGTGGCTCCCGGCATCCCGATATAGTCAGTTGACTCCATCACTGACTATCGGGGGCGAGTCTTTGGCCCCTGCGGAAAGGGGTCGCAATCTGGGAGTCCTCCTGAATAGGCAGCTGTCTTTGGAGGAACATCTGATGGTTGTAGCCAGGGGGACCTTCTGTCAGGTTCGCCTGATTCACCAGTTGTGGCCCTTTCTTGATCAGGATTCCCTGTGCACAGTCACTCACGCCCTCGTCACCTCTCACCTAGACTACTGTAACGCTGTCTACATGGGGCTCCCCTTGAAGAGCACCCGGAGGCTCCAACTGGTCCAGAACGCAGCTGTGCGGGTAGTGACGGGAGCAGCATGGCGCTCCCACATAACACCGCTCCTGCGCGAGCTGCACTGGCTTCCGGTGGTCTTCCGGGTGCACGTCAAGGTGTTGGTGATCACCTTTAAAGCGCTCCATGGCATAGGGCCTAGTTATCTCCGAGACTGCCTGCTGTCACCGATGACCTCCCATCGACCCGTGTGCTCCCACAGAGAGGGTCTCCTCAGGGTGCCATCAGCCAAACAATGTAGGCTGGTGACCCCCAGGGGGAGAGCCTTCTCTGTGGGGGCACCCACCCTCTGGAACCAGTTGCCCCCGGAGATTAGGAGAATTTATGACCTCAGTGCCTTCTGCTGTGCCCTCAAAACACATTTTTTCCAACAAGCCGGGCTGGCTTAAGAAGAAATTTTAAATATTTTAATTGGTTTGTTAGTTTTAAATTCTGGAGCCAAATTTATATATATTTTAATTGTTTTAATATTTGCATTTCATGTTTTTATTTCTGGCTGTACACCGCCCTGAGTCCTCAGGGAGAAGGGCGGTATATAAATTGGAAATAAAATAAAAAAAATAAATAAAATAAAATATGTTCAAGAGATTTTTATAACAGCAGACTCACTCTGGATTCCAACTACTCTTCCCCACTATATGTAATATCTACTTGGAAGCCTTGTGATAATCTGCCTACCACTAATGTTTCTTATTTTGGAAAAATGAAAAGACAACTGTATAGTATATTTCTATATACTGTTGATCAGTATTACGATGATCAAGATCCTTATATTGAAATGGCTGAAAGAAAGTTTAACAAAGAAGATGAAATAAATAAACATGTCTCTAGACTGGGTAAGGATGATAGGAAAACCACAAAATTTCTTTAAATAAAGCTTGTTCAGTAGCATTGCAATAGCATTTAGGCTTATATACCACTCCATAGCATTTTATAGCACTCTCTGGGCAGTTTATAATGTAGACATTTTATTTGCATATTGTTGTGGCTTGTTGGCTGCCGGCCCCTTCAGCAGCTGAATCAGAGGAGGAGATGTGGGAATCAGGGTCAGCATCAGGGCAACCTGGGAGCTCTGAAGGGGAAGAGGGAATAGAGGTGGCAGAGAGAGAGAAAGAGAGAAAGAGAGAGAGACGTGAAGCCTGGGCCATCTGTCAGCCCTCAGATGGAGAGTCAACAGTCCCCAGGTCTGGAGATGGTTGATGATGAAGAAGAGGAACAGCTCGGTCCAGCACCTGACACGTGGCTCCGCAGAAGGCAGAGAAGGGGAGAGCAGTGGAAATCCGTGGGCCGATCCTGGAGAAGGAAGAGCCATCAGTGATTATGAGGCCCCACCCTAGCTCTGGGGATAAAAGGCAGGGGGTGGAGTTGAATAGGCGTGTCAGACAACTATTCATCTTCTGGCCATATGAACTTATTAGCCTGCAAGATAAACTTTTTGCCAGGGCTGCTGGCATTCTTAATCAAGGAATCTTTTGAGTCCATCAGAGGGTTTGTCGTGTTTGGGGAGCTGGGTCAGAACACATATTGCCCTCCAAAATCTGGTTCCTCGTTTTACTGACCTCAGAAGGTTGGAAGGCTGAGTCAAACTTGAGCCCTGTCAGAATTGAACTCTAGGCTGTGGGCAGAGTTTGCCTGCAATACTTGTTGCTATGGGATGTGGATACAAGCATTTTAGTAACTTCTATACTTTTATCTATTTTTGTAGATAATATGAGAAAATAAAGTAGATAAAGTGTTTCCTGCTTATGTAACCAATTAAAGCAGGGTGTCAAACTCACATCGTCATGTTGTCTTCACTTGACGTATCGTGACTTTTTCTCCATTTGCTGAAACGGGGATGGACATGGCCAGCACATGACTATCTGGCCCTCGGGCCGTGAGTTTGACACCCCTGAATTAAAGCATAAAAACATGCTAAAGAAATAACTCAGGATCCTTCCAACTTTAGGGGAGGACCCACTTTTGTCCAGATCCGAATAAGCATATGACTCTGAAAGAATTGGACTTTGTGTCTTTGTTTATGCTGAGCCAGATCTAATCTACCTGAATAACAATATGTACAGAAATCATAAATGAACTGAGGCCTTCCTCACAAATATGTGGAGAAATACAAAGAGTCATTGGAACCTCCTACCTCTATCAGAGAAAGCTACTGGTTCTGGTGGGATTTGTGTGTGTGTTTGTGCAAAAAGGACTCAATGAAAGACATGAACATTTGTGTTTAAGTGAGTTGTGTCAATGTTTCTTCATTTATTAACCACATATTGATCAGCCTTATAACATGTTACCATATCTTATTAGAAATGAAAACTTTCAGAAGGGCTATATATTTTAGTCATAGAAGAAATTATAAATTTTAATATCAATATTTGTATGATTGGCTTTAGTTTTATATATTTGTTAAATACAAATAAAGTAACAATTTTAAAAGTGCCAGAAATTGCTTCTCCCTTTTGGCAGCTTTTCAGCACTCTTTGCAAAAAAAAAAAATGGCTCTTAGTTTATTTCCACTGCCCAGAGTGATACAAATTTCTCAACAAACTTGACTGGCTATACTTCCACCCACTTTGTATCCCTGCTGAGGAAAGCAAGGGAGGCAGGTGACACGATGCACATAAAATATACAATGTCACCATGGCTTCTTAAAGATGCCTAGGTGTGTGTATACTAGATGTTATACTGAATTATAACATCAGACAGAAACAAGGTTAGCATGATAATGATGATGATTATGCAGTTCCATAGAAACATTACTTCTTGGTGCTCTCTGACTTTTTTTTTTCTTTCTTTTCTTGCAGACAGTTTATTACCCAACTGGGTAACATCATCAGTGCTAGGAGGAAGCGGAGTTTATTCTCCATTTATAAACAAATGACTTGCTTTGGTAGTGTTAGTGTTGTTTACTGTTTGATTGTTTGTGTTGATAGTCCCTTGACTGGGCTATTGTTTACTGCTTGATTGTTGGTCTAACTTTAATATTGGTATTAATCTCAGTTTAACTCTACTTATCTGGGTGTTGATTTGCAAAAACACCTCCTCAACAGCAATCAACACCCAAATAATCTATGTTTATTGCTCATTGGAAACTGCTTCTGGACTTTTTGTCTAAAACTGACAAACCTAACCTGGGTTCTGGCAATAGCAGCATTACTTTCAAACTGCTTCCAGTTATGCTACATTTGTTATAGTAGCTTGCCCATTAACATGAGCTGAGGTGGCACAGTGGTTAGAGTGCAGTACTGCAGCTATTTCATCTACTGCTAGTTCAGCAGATCAGCGGATCAAATCTCACCGGCTCAAGGTTGACTCAGCCTTCCATCCTTCCGAGGTGGGTAAAATGAGGACCCGGATTGTTGGGGGCAATATGCTATTTAGTAAACTGTCTTTGCTGTAAGCCGCCCAGAGTCCTCGGAGAGTGGGCGGCATAGAAAAATGACTAATAAAAATAAAATAAACATGAAACATTGACATGAATCTGTACTTTTTTGATTCCCTTCTTTCTTGTATTTGAATATTAGTTCGTGCACACCACTTTCACAAATGCAGTTTCACGTGCACACATATGCATGCCCCCACTTCTGCAGCCCAGTTCTGAATGGACTGCAGCCTGGCACGGGGCCAAGGACCAGAGGTTGGGGACCCCTTATCTATCCTAACAAAGCTTAAACTCCAGAAGTTGCTAGTTCAGGAAAGAGTTTTCTAAGAGAAGGTAGAAGCAACAAGGTTTTAACAATAGCTAAGATGCTGAGCTTGTTGATTGAAAGGTTGGCAGTTCAGCGGTTTGAATCCCTAGTGCTGCGTAACAGGGTGAGCTCACGTTACTTGTCCCAGGTTCTGTCAACCTAGCAGTTTGAAAGCATGTAAAAAATGCAAGTAGAAAAATAGGGACCATCTTTGGTGGGAAGGTAACAGCATTCCGTGCACCTTTGGCGTTTAGTTATGCCAGCCACATGACCACGGAGATGTCTTCGGACAGTGCTGGCTCTTCAGCTCTTTGAAATGGAGATGAGCACTGCCCCCTAGAGTCGGGAACGACTAGCACATATGTGCAAGGGGAACCTTTACCTTTTTAATCTCACTTTAGTTCTCATTACTCCTTCCATACACAACAGGCTAAGGTCTTCCGGACTCCTATTTTATTTTGGGCAACCCCAACCATCCAATCCATTTCTAGCCAGACTCTTCTTGATCTCTAGCCTTCTACCCCTGAGAGCTTAAGCATTCAGTTGATATTCCTGTTGTGGTTTCAGAAACCTTTCTGGTGTTGTGTTACAATACACCTTCAGATCAGTAATAAATCTTTAAAACAAGACTGTTAGATCTTGGATGCAAGATCTGGCTATGGAAGGAATTTTCAACAGTGCCTTCTTTTGTTGCTGCTTTTTCTTTGTATCTTTGGTTGTGCTGCACCAGCATTACTGTCAATATCATCTACCAGTTAACACAGTAGGGAAGACAATCTGGGTACAATTTAAGGAACCTAGTCTAAAACCTAGAAGTTCAAGAAGAGAATTGCAATCACTGAGGGATGAGAAATAGTTCAATTATAACTATATTCTAACTGAAATGCTATCCTTTTTCATTTGGAATACATACAAGGGAGAAATAGCATTCCCCCCCCCCCCAATTTCGATGTCTGTTTTAAGTTTACAACAGAATAATTTAGAATGAATAAAGTGAATAATAAGCCTGCTGGATAGCATTTCCATAATTGTGCTTCTGACAAATACGTCAATATTTAATATCCAGTATATTTTCCCCTTTCTTTATCTTTTTTAGATTTTCAGATTTCATTTTTTAAAAACTCACATTTATTATTTATATATTATCCTTCCTCTTCCTATTTTTCCCCACAACAACAACCCTGTGGGTTGAGACAGAATGACTGGGCCAAAGTCATCCATGTGACTTTTATATCTAAACCAGGACTAGAACTCACAGTGAAGGTATTATCTTGCTCATAAATGGAAGTTTTGTACTCAACCTTCATAATCAAGAGAATGGTCACCGTTTCAAATGACCACTGAAAGACAATTCAATAGTTGGGTAATGAAATGTCTACAAGAAAATAACCAAGTTCAGGGAACACCGAGGACCCCACCGATTAAGCTGTGTCAAGGGCTAAGAAGAGAATGAAAACTGGGTATTAACAATGCATGCCTAGTTAGAAAGTTTGATGGGAGCTTCAGTGTTTTGCTTACAGGTCTAATCTAATTATGAATTATTCAGTGATTTAGGAAGTAAAACAAATCATTTCTTTTCAACAGATCATACAGGTTGATTCTGGCTGTGTGCTTTGAAATAAACTTTTACAGAAAATATAGAACTTTAAAAAAAAACCCACCATAAAATAGCTTTGAGCTCACTAGACCACAGTACATTCTACACAGATATCTTGAATATTATTCCACCACATACTTTCTTCCAAACTTGGAAACATAGCAATTTGGAATCTCCACTAGTTGTTATTTTAAAAAAAACCCTGCATATTTGACATCTCTGGTAGATATACTTCTAATCTTAGCAAAATTACAATCCAGTCATGTATTGGAATTATTGTTATGGGGACACTTGCAAAAATATTAAAATTGAACTTTTGAAAGAGAGAGTATTTTTCTGTAACTTGTTCATCATTTTTAAGCTGTAGATATAAATTATGAGATTCACCTGAAAGAGTTCACAAAATCACCCCATATTTGTCACAAATATCTGAGACCACATTAGACTTAGAAGAGAAAGCTAGAATGTTTCCTGCAGTTTTTGATGAAGATCTAATTTCTCCAAACATTTCATCATGTTGAAACCAGAAAAAGAGCTGGAAGCTATTCATAAAACAATTGATTCATCTGTGGCTTGAATGCAGAAAGCTAATGCTGATGGATAACTTTCTTGGATGACCCCAAAAAGAGAAAATCTGAGTTGTTGCCAACTTGCTGCTTCTTTTCATTATGCTTTAATCATAGCCACTTTGTGAATAATTTTGGTAGCAAAGTTTCATTGTGTTTTATTGAGTACAATGGATTAGCATTAGCACCAATCTGAAGTTCCCAGAAATATTGATAGAAATTGACGAGACTCCAGGAAGTTCCCAGAGATTGAGAAGATTTAGATAATTCTTTGTTCATTATAACATACTTTCTGGGACCTGAGCCTGACAATATTGTTCAACAAACAAAAAGAAACTTAGGGGAAAACAATAAACAAAAGTACTGGGTTATTTCCATGAAGTCTCTTCCGAAGTTTCACTTTGACTGAAAGAATCAATAAAAATATGACCGGCATGAAGTAAAGTTTTCTTGGTTTATTGATATAGATTATAAATCTATATTATTCTCTGGTCCAGCCTACCAGAGAAACCATATTATCCTGCTAAAACTAGCATGTGCTACTTGGGCTGACAGAGGGGGCCTACAGCAGATCCTGTTTGTCAAAAAACTCCACATTTTGGCATCCAGAAGAAGAGCCTTCTCTGCCACAGTGCCTGACCTTTGGAATATTTTACCCTCTAAAGTAAGATCTGCCCCAAGATGTTGAGACTTTGGAAAAAATGCAAAAAAGAGCAAGTAAATTGATTAAAGGCCTGGAGACAAAAATATATAAAGAATGATTGCAGGAATTGGATATGGCCAGTCTAGAGACAAGAAGGATTAGGAGTGACATAACAGCAGTATTCCACTATTTGAGAGGTTGCCACAAAGAGGAGGGGGTCAACTTATTTTCCAAAGCACCAAGAAGGCAAAACAAGAAAAAATGGATGGAAACTAATCAAGAAGAGAAGCAACCTGGAATTGAGGAGAAACATCCTAACAGTGAGGACAATTAACCAGTGGAACAGCTTGCCTTCAGAAATTGTAGATGCTTCATCACTGGAGGTTTTTAAGAAAAAACTGGACAGCCACCTGTCTGAAATGGTATAGAGCCGTGATAGTGAACCTATGGCACGGGTGCCACAGGTGGCACATGGAGCCATATCTGTGGGCATGCAAGCATTGCCCTAACTCAGTCCAACATGCATGTGTGTGCTGGCTAGCTGATTTTCGGGCCTTCCGAGCCCACCGGAAGTCAGGAAACAGGCTGTTTCCAGACCTCTGGAGGGGCTCTGGGAGAGTGGGGAAGGCCATTTTTGCTCTCCCCAGGCTCCTAGAAAGCCTCTGGAGCCTTGGGAGGGCAAAAAATGGGCCTACTGGGCCCACCATGCCATCACGTGCCAAAAGCGGGATGGGGGGGTCATGCGCGCATGCATGGGGGGACAGGGCACATTGAATTATGGGTGTGGGCACGCGCACGCGCAATCCCCCCACTCCCCCTACTTTTGGCACACGACAGCAAAAAGGTTAGCCATCACTGGTATAGGGTCTTCTGCTTGAGCAGGGGATTGGACTAAAAGACCTCCATGGCAGGGGTGGGTTCTACTTACCTTTACTACCGGTTCGCAACGGGGCCGCATGCAAGATCACTTTTGATGATGTCAGGGTCGGTGGGCGGAGCCTCCCGCCAGTTTTACTACCAGTTCTTGTGAACCAGTCCAAACTGGGGGCAATACACCACTGCTTCCCTCCCTTCTTTCATTTCTCCCTTTATCTGTGGAAAAATTGGTATGGAAAACAAAGAAGAAAATCCCAAAACAGAAAGCTCTCAATACTATTGGACCTCTGAGTCTTTCTTTTCCTTATCCCTCTTGAAGTCAATTTGTTCCACTAATCCTTTTGGTCAGGTTAAGGTCTTTTGTATTTCTGACCCTCCTTTCCACCTTTGTGAAGTGTATATGTGTCGGGTACTTTCCCTACTTTGAAATGTTCCCAGGAGATAAACATGCACATAAAATATATGTACATATCAAATAGAAGGAATCCTGGCTGACAAATCTATTGATCTCCTGAGAATGGTTCGTTTCAACATAGATAGAAAAAACATCAACCCAAATATCATTTTTGTCTCTCTCACAGCAAAGATCAATGGATGTGGGCATGGAGATGAAACTGTGCCCAATTACCAGATGCAGAAGGGCATTTCCATGGCCAATATGCTGAGCCAATTGGAGCTGAGCAAGTTCCTGTCCTTGGCTGCATCATTCCTAGTCTCATACTTGAGATGCTCTGGATTGTCTGCATAGGAAGTATTGATTCAGGAACAGAAGAAAAATGTCACTTCCAAAAAGGAAGAAAGGCAGCTTGAAGTGGTTCTCAGCAGCAGAATGGAGATGAGATAGAGGTGATGTTCCTCAAAAAAAAAAAAGGTAGTAAAATGCTTTCATCCTGAGGCAAGAATGAAATAAGGTGAAAAGAGAGGATTACATCATGCGTAAAGAAATGAATGCCTCTGAAGACAGTGTAGACCTGACTTTTCATTACAATGCTAAGAACATTTTATTTGTTTGTTTAATGTTTGTAGACACAGCTTCTCACACCAAAGCATTGTGCTTTAATTGTTTGACAATCAGTTTGTCCCTATCATCTTGTAGTATTTAATAGAATCTTTAAATAGCTTCAAGCAAACCGTTTTTTGTTCCCTTTAACTTGGGACAATTCTGGATGTTCTCTGATACTTCTAAAACAAAGTCTAACATTTAAACATACACATAGCATAATATAAGATGATATATTATCCCACTGTTATTACAAACTAATTAAGAGCCTTTTGAGGTAGCAGCCAGTAGTTGTAACTTACCATAATTTGTCTCCATCTAATTGGTTTCTTGCTAAGAAAGGGCATAAATAAATGTCTACCAAGCAGCTGGAAAAAATCTCTGAAGGACATTAATGTGAACTTCTTTAATTATTTGAACTATCTTCTTTATTTAATTTATATCCTGCCTTTATTATTTTTACAAATAGCTCAAGGCAGAAAACACATCCAACATGCCTTCCTTCTCCTATTTTCTCCACACAACAATTCTGTGTGGTGAGTGGGGCTGAGACAGACGACTGAGACTGGGTGATGACTGGCTTTCATGGCTAAAATGGGACTAGAAATCGCAATCTCCTACTTTCTGCCTGATGCCTTAACCACTAGACTAGGGGCGTCAAACTCATGTTGTCACGGTGGTGTTAAGTGGCGTATCGTGCCTTTTTTTCCCCTTCGCTAAACCGGGCATGGGTGTAGCCAGTGCGTGACGCATCCAGTCCGCGGGTCATGAGTTTGATAGCCTTGCACTAGACCAAACATCATTATCATCATCATCAATGACATTTGTTGTAGGAAACAGTGGGAAGAAACAAGAAATACGAATATGGATTTCCATCTAGTTAAAATCAGGCAGTTTAATAATAAAAATAGACTTTACACTAAAATAAATGAAGGATTATATGGGCACAGTAATATCCAAGGCATTATTAAAATTATGATTACATTGTTAATTACTGGATACAGATCAAACTCCCATTATTTTAGTTGGCTCTATGATATAGCTCCAACCAATAAAACTAATAATTTGTTTTTTGTAATAATTAAGGAAAGTTCACAGTACAGGGAGTTCCATGTGAAATATGAAATTGGTAACTAATACAAATAAACTATATAAATACTTATATTTGTTGCAGCAGTAAAATATAGTCAATTAATACAAATCTTTTATATTAATGTAATTATTTTATCTCATAAGGATTTTTATGTGTGCTTTAGGTTTCAGAAAAAGAAGATACTGTGTTCTCTGTGTTCTGTAAACATGTATAATTTTACAATAAAAGGAATTATTTGGAATTTGATAAAATTAGTACTCTAGGTGAATTTATAGATATAAAAAAGAAGACAAAATGGCTGGAAGATTTCTAGTGCTTTTGCATAGATCATCTGTAAAATATTTAATTTTTTAAATGACCCTCTAATCCCTTAATTTGGGGTCAACTCAGATGACTGAACATTTACTGGCCAGATGCCCTTCCTGATGCCTACGCAGTTCGCAGCAGATATTTTTCTTTGCATCCCAATAGAGAAACATTGGCCACTGCTTAGAATTGAACTCTCAACCTTCCAAGTGGGAGGTGAGCATCTTCAAGTCTAGGCTACTACATTACCCACCTGTAAAATATTTAATAAACCTCTAAAATATCTGTAAATGTTTAATAAAACCTGTGCTACTTCACATATAGCCCAATCCTAACTATGCATAGTCAGCAGTAATCTATAAGTATTCCAATAAATGCTTACTTGTAAGAGATGATCAGGCTGAGCCTGAGGGAGGAGTCAAATGTGTTATAAATCACGAGTCTTTGCACACCCACAAGAAATCTAAGTCCAACCCACCTTGAATACTTCTCTTATCTCCTGCTCATTTCCTTGACTGCTAGTTGATCAGATTCTTATAGAGACTTTAAGCTTGCAATAAATGTTTATACTCATTTGAACTGCCTGAATCTCCTTATTTTCCCTAGCACTTGACATTACCTGAACTTCAGAAAGTATGGCTGAAATGTAAGAGGACAAATACAAAAATTGTGCTTTTTTTCTCTGTCTCTTAAAATACTAATGCAAACATTAAGATTTTTGGAGAAGGTCCTGCCTGCAGTACTGTGAGCTGACAATGCTGGGAAGAATAGTTATCTAAGCCAGCCCTTTTCCATTGTGATGGATTCTTCTGCCTTTGGAAGAACAACTTCAATTTAATTGATTGCTGAAAATGCACCCATTAACCCCGCTTTTTAGCTCTTTACGATAGGTTTGCTTCTGCATGAGTCAAACACTCAGGGATTATGAAGTCTTTTTTTCCCCATTTTTACATTTGTTCTGTAAATCATCCTGCTATTTTTAAAAGTGGCATTCAAATTCAGAACCAAATAATAATACGATTAAACAATTTTAAAAGTTGAGAAAGGGAGACATTGAACAGTTCACTGAACCTTTTAAAATAATTTCTGCAAAATGAAATTGCTATCAGGAAGGAATTGTATATGGTTCACATAGCTTGTATGGCAAATGGACATTTAAAATGGGGGAAAAAAATAAAAATGGTCTTTGGTGAGAGAATGAATCCCATTATTTTATGATAAGTGCATTACTCCTTTTGAAGATCCATATTATTTAACTCTGGGCAGAGCTGATGCCCATAGTGTCAATTTGGAGGGATATTTTTGTTATTGCCTGTTACCCCCCAACTAAGAGCAAGGCAAATATTCATAGACAAGCAAATAAAAAAAAATGGCAGGAAATTATTTAGATGAGATTAAACAAAGGTTCTTCAAAGAAATGCATCTAGCCATTGGAACCAATATTACTTTTTCTCAGTCAGATTGCACTGATTCTTTACCAATATTTTTATTTTCAGCTGACAAAATAATGGGTTGATGACTCTTCTTTTAATTAGATGCATGTTTCTTCATCAAGGGATGGAACTAATTTGCTATTGATCTATTTAGATATTGTATCCTCACTGAGCTAGAAAATGTATGGTAATATGGGTATGCCTTTACACACAAATGCATGCACAGGTAGGCAAGTATATTTATATCAGTAGTGTCTTGTTGATGTTGTTGTCATTGAAACTCTATTTAACTATGACAAGAGGAATTCAGAATTAAGAGATTGGCATATGATTTATCTTCAGTATCTAATTGTAGCTTGACTATATTGATCTCCTGGGGTTAACTGTTCCATTTAGAAATCCTGATAAGCGTTGGATGTTAACACTGCCTGAGTGAAATCGGCAGGAAATATGTAAGGGCAACAGTCCCTCTCTTCATATTTGCTATTCCAGCTCATAAGATACAAAGGAGTGTCCCAGACATACCATTCTAATTACCAGTGACTCCTATCAGTGATTAATGTTTAAAGCTAGAGGTGAAAAAAATATTAAATTTGCTTGGAAATTCTGTTCTGGGTTTATGGTCTGAAGTTTGCATCCTAATTCTGAGGCCTAGAATGATGGTTGTGGCTACTACTACCAAAATAAGGCACTCACAGGACTTATTTATACACACAGCTAAAAATGTATCTAGTATTTACTATGATACTTCTTTTTTTCAGTAGTAATGGGGAGCAGATAAAGAAATGTATATTCTAATAGTACTGCAGATACTTACAACCAGAATTGAGCCAAAATTTCTGTTGCTAAGCGAGACAGTTGTTAAGTTAATTTTGACCCATTTTACAACCTTTCTTGCTACAGCTGTTAAGTGAATCATTGCAGTTATTCAGTTGATAACACAGTTGTTAAGTGAATCTGGTGTCCTCATTGACTTTGCTTGTCAGAAGGTTGCAAAAGTTGATCACATGACTACGAGACACAACAACGGTCATAAATATGAGTCAGTTGCCAAGCACCTGAATGTTGATCACGCGACCAAGGGGATGCTGCAACAGTCATAAGTGTGAAAAACGGTCGTAAGCAGTGGTGGGATTCAGCCGGTTCTGTCTAGTTCGGGCAAACCGGTAATGGCAACTGTGGGAGGCTCCGCCCACCCAACCGGATGTAATGCGCAAGCAAAGAGCATGCATGGAAGGCCATGCGCATGTGAGGAGGAGGCACATGAGAGTGAAGTGAACCGGCAGGGAAGGTAAGTGAATCCCACCTCTGGTCATAAGTCACTTTTTTTCAGTGCTGATGTCACTTTGAACAGTCACTAAATGATCTGTTGTAAGTCGAGGACTACCTGTACTCTCATTCATTGTGCTAATTTTTACCCCCTTCCTCCTTGTCTTTTACTGTGTGTTTTTTTTTTTTACAATACTATTTTCTATGGTACTACTCCATGATTTTTATTATAGGTTCACATGCTGATCGACAGACTACAGCATGAAAAGAACGCTCAAATGAAACAATAACAATTCTCAGCTCCTTCTCGGGATCTGTCGTACTTTTTGCGGTGAAAGTAATGTTGCAATAAGCAAGAGAATGGCATGAGACACCTTGCCCTGACATATTACCCAATGGTGGGGACAGGATGGCCTTAGAAACTCAATCCCTACATTTCATTTGTTTTTTAATTGTTTGATCACAATAATGCATCTACTGTCTTTGTTTATCAATGCAGGTGGAACTACACATTGAGAATCAAGCAGAGATGTTTTCCTTGTGACTCAGACTGGCTTAAGAGAAACCATTTTCCATGTAGCCAAGGAAGAATTGGTGGCTACCGTGGCAATACTGTCTAAATAGCTCAGTAAGTAATTCATAATCACAGGGGGAAATAGTAACATGTTTCAAACAGAACCGAGAAGAAACATAATGCCAAGAGAGCATTCTTTGGACTCAGAGATTTAGGAGCTAGTAGAAGTTCACATTCTTTGCAGATAAGGTTTATTAGAAGGTAATGATTTCAGAGAGACAGCCTAATGGGCAAATGGAGTAAATTGAAGCTGATAGACATTGATTTTGGCACAGAGGAAGGTGGATATCTCCTGAAATAAAGAAGATATTGAAATAAATAATAAATATCTGCAGATTGTAGTATAGCTCCTGTTTTAGGTTTTCCTCAATTTTTTTAAATTTAGTTTTATTTATGAAGGTTTCCTATGTTAACTTCTGAAGTAGTTGTGGTGAATCCACTATTCACCCATTTGTCACCTTTTTATTTTATGTGCAAAACAATATGGTTCTAGATTCTTTTTTTTAATTGCTTACACTTAAAAATGTGATATATTCCAAGCTGAACCTTGTGCGTTATCTCACAATGAGAATCCAGTTACTACACATATCTTGTTCATCTGTTTGATCAAAGACTCAGTATCAAATCTACTTTTTGGCTCAAAACAGGTTTAATATGCAGACTTCTCCTCAAAACATTGGTGTAGTCCTGTCCCTGTTCTGGATCCTCAAGTCTCCCAGCAATGTATTTAACATTGCTGTAATCCAGCCCTCACATCTTCTGCCCTCTTCTTCCCTTTATTCCACCCTCTTCAGCATTATAGACTTCTCAAGGGAGTTGGGTACATGTAACGACTATAATAGGAACAAGTATAACTCACATTGTTGGATTATGCAAGGATTTCATTTAAGAAAAAACGTAGAGTTAACAGGACATGCAAAAATCTTCTGCCATAATCCATTGCCAATTAAGAAAATTTACTAATAGCCCTCTTCTAAATGGCCAACCTCCCTCACTTTCAAAACCTATAGCAAATTGCATCATCTGAGGGGATTTGTTTCACAGTGCTTACAGGATTGATAATATCTGATTTAATCTTGTCATTTGAAACCCCGGTTCAAATACTAACTTCTAGAGCGGCAGAAGATCAACGGGCTCGTTTGAAATTATGGATGAGTTTGATCCCTCTTATCTTACATTTTAAAATGTTTCAAAATGAATATCTCATCAGAAAGAATTATTTTTATAATTTGAATGGTAATATCTATCAGATGTAAAAACTACCTTTAAGAACAAAGAGTTTGCCAGAAACAGCTTCAGGAAATAAGAAAATCCTTTATATACATTTTGGGGGTCTATGTATGATTTCAGCACTGTGGAAAATAAATATCAGGAGAGTGGTTGGTTTTATACAAAAGTTTATTGAGAGGGAAAATCCACCCACAAGCTCCCATGCTGAGGATTATAACCCACTTCCACTGCCAAGCTCTCTGTTTAGGTAAAGCCTAAGGAAAAAAAAAACTGTTTTGCTTTTAAAGTTACAAAATAGGTCTTATTATTGGGGCAGTAAGGAACTGACAGATTTCTAAGCTCGAAAGACAGCTGTTCCGTCTCAGGTACTATTATTAATATGCCCCAAGGCAATGTTTGCTCTGAAATATCTCTAATTGAAATAATTTACCCTGATCCTCAGAGAGTTAGGGAGCCATTTTCATCATGTTCACACACAGCCAAATAATTATGAGATGCCATATGGAAAAGACATCATGTGGTCTACGTATTTCTGACTATATACTTTTGAAATGGTTCCCACCGATCGGTTACCAAGCTGAATTACAAAAAGTGGATGGTTAACAGTAGTTTGGGCTTAACATGTTTATAGGCCTCAGTCTTTGTAGGCTCACAGTTCATATGATATAGGAGCAATGATTGTGGCTTACCAATTTCTAAACAGTGGAATGAAAAAGGGGGAAAATAGCAATGCTTATTTAAATTAACTTTAGCATCTGTTCAAAAGATAATACAGGTACAAGACATGATGTTTACATCTAGGAGGATAAGTTAATAATTTATTAGACAGAATCAAGATTGTACCTTGATTCTACAAGATGCATAAAAATAGGTAGGTATTGGATATTTTCAGATCTGGTAGTTCATTCTCATGCTTTCTTCAGGACCACACCTGAATATCAGGTGGTTTGACATATAGAAAGGGCAGAATGAACAATTTTGTACATTAGCTGAGCTCCTTTGCATCAAATGCTTTCCTGCATTAACATATAGGGATATGGGCGTTATTGGACATTACATGTAGATTTCTTTAAGTAATAAATCAATGGAAATATTTTCCATTATATTTGTTGTCCAATACATGTGTCTTGCTATAGTACTTATAAAACTTCAAGGTCAACTTCAGACCAACAATCAAGTAAGCAATACCCCAATCAAGAAACTGCTCAACCAAAGAATTCCTAAGACCACCCCAACTCTCACAGACAGGCAAGACACTAGAATATAAACTAACAGCAAACAGAATTCCTTACTAGCACTGATGAAGTTACCCAGTTAGGAAAAAAATGTCTGCAAGAAAACAAGCTAGCTGAGAGAACACCAAGGATCCCCCCTCATTTCAACCCTGAGCTACAAATATTTTCCTTTATTGGTACATAGATTTCTAAAAGTTGCAAGGGCAAAGTCAATTCATAAATTAAAAAAGAATAATTTGTACTGATAAGGACCACATATAAAGAGATAGCAAGCAGACCCAAGAATGTGCTGTTTTCTAAGAAAAAAAAAGGTGGAAGCATAAAGTCAGCAGAAATACTTAGAAGATTTAGAAAACTGAAGCAATGGTCACTAAGATGCAGTTTAAAACATGAGGACTGTTTAGATGATGATTTCTCATATACATATGAAAAAATTGTCACCTAAACAACTTACCAACAGTAATGAAAACTAATACGAATTAAACGCAGCAAAAGAAAGGAAAGTAAAAAAGATAAAAAGTCCAAAGAAGGAAAAGAAAAAGAAATATATATATACATATATATATATATGAGAATTGAGATTTCACAGAACCAGGGCGGCAGAACATCATACTTTATGTAGGTAGAAACCTGGCTAGATAGAAAAGCATATGCCTCTCTCTTTTCTAGCCAACTGCAATTCTGTTGCTTTCTGGGAGA
>WNWU01000006.1:16658087-16670889 GCA_012654045.1 Ptyas mucosa
ATGGTCCATCTGAGTCTCCCAGAAAGCAACAGAATTGCAGTTGGCTAGAAAAGAGAGAGGCCCAGAACCTGTGAATGTGATTTCACAAACCAGGGCTGCAGAACAACATAACTTACGTAGGTAAAACCTGGCTAGATAGAAAAGCATATATATATATATATATATATATATATATATATATATATATATATATATAGGGAATTCCAGTCTTCATTGTACCTATAAACATGTTTGGTATCGCTTCACCCCCTATAAGATTGCAAACAGATACAGGTAGTCCTTGATTTACAACAGTTCATTTAGTAACTGTTCAAAGTTACAATGGCACTGAAAAATGTGATTTATGACCATTTTTCATAGTTATGACCTTTGCCGCATCCCCACAATCAAAATCTGGATGCTTGGCATCTGGCTCATATTTATGACCTTTGCTGTGTCCCAGGATTATGTGAGCTCCTTTTGCGACCTTCTCACAAGTCAATGGGAAAGCCAGATTCACTGAACAACCAGGTTACTAACTTACCAACTTCACTGATTCACTTAACAACTGTGTCAAGGGAAGTTGTAAAATGGGGCAAAACTCACTTAATAAATGTCTCACTTAACAACAGTATCTCTTCTTCCCATAACTTAATTCTTACCTATAAGCAGATCTATAAAAGATCAGTTTTCAATATAGGTATTAGCAAAGAGTCTGCTAAATAACTCTCTGCTCTCTTGGACCTTGCCATGTCTTGCCTGGATGGTTCCAATTTTTTAATAGTGATATAAAATGGCAAACGTCTTTGGCCAAGAAAGGGTTGCCCAATGAGACCATTAGGGCAGAATTTCAAGCCCTACATTGATGGCCCTCTCACCAGAATGAGCTGGAGGAGTTTATCAAACATTAGCCAGGATGCTTGACCATCGTTTAAATCAGAGGTGGTATTCAGCTAGTTTGGACCGGTTCGCATGAACCGGTAGCGGAGATCGCAGGTGGGCCCGCCCACCTGCCCACCTGCCTTGGTGCTATGCCATCCTATTTAGGCACATTTTTGAGGCCGGGAGCATGCATGGAAGGTGTGCGTGCAAAGCGAAGTGTGCATGCGGGGCAAACCAGTGGTAACAAAGTATGAAACCAACTGCTGGTTAATTAAATGGATACAGATAGTTCTCAACTTAAAACCAGGGGTGAAATCCAGCAGGTTCTAACAGGTTCTGGAGAACGGGTGGCGGAAATTTTGAGTAGTTCAGAGAACCAGCAAATACCACCTCTGGCTGGCCCCAGAGTGGGGTGGGAATGGAGATTTTGCAATATCCTTCCACCAGGAGTGGGGAGGGAATGAGGATTTTGCAATATCCCTCCCCTGGAGTGGGGTGGGAATGGAGATTTTGCAGTATCCTTCCCCTGCCACGCCCACCAAGCCACACCTACAGAACCAGTAGGGAAAAAAATTGGATTTCACCCCTGCTTAAAACCTTTCATTTAGCAACAGTTTGAAGTTACAACAGCACTGGAAAAAAGTAAGTTATGACCATTTTTCACACTTATGATTGTTGCAGCATTCCCATGGTCATATGATCAACATTCAGATGCTTGGCAACTGATCATATTTATGACGGTTGCAGTATCACGGGGTCATGTGATCACCTTTTGCAACCTTCTGACAAGCAATGTCAATGGGTAAGTCAGATTCACTTAACATCCATGTTACTAACCTAATAACTGCAGTGATTTGTTTAATAGCTGTGAGAAGAAAAATCATAAAATGGGACAAAAACTCATTTAACAACTGTCTTGTTTAGCAACAGAAATTTTGGGCTCAGTTGCGGCCATAAATCGAGGACTGTAGATTACACTGTCTAAAATCTTCCATGTTCTTTCAGATCCTTTGGACATTTCCCACCAAGGGACAAGAGCAAAATGCATTGTTTAGTCTCACTTGAGAGTCAGGAAAAACTCAATTTGACTCACAATTGTACAAACTGTAACTTTCTTTTGCCTGTTATAAGGAATGGTGGAAAGTAAAAAAGTATGACATTCTTTTTAATATTTTTAAAATCACAGTATAAGTTTATATGCCTCCTTTTCTCCAAAGAGTGTTTATATCCTCTCCCTCACCCTCCAAATAAGCTTTCGTGACTGAGTAGTAGTTTGAATCCTGTATTTCAGTAGGATTGGGAAAGAGGCCTACCATTTCCCTCAGCCGTGACATTTTTATACCTCTTACTGTAATTATTACAGCACAGCTGATAATCTCACCCCTGTTATAACTATTATACCACACAGGTTTCTCAGTCACATATTTAAAAACACCCTATAAATTCTGCTGGATTGACACATACTTAATTGACCCGATGATTAAATAGACTTTTAAACAAAAGTAACATTTTCAGAAAATTATGAATTGTTTTTCTTTTGTACAAAAGCCCAGCGTATGTATTTACAATAGCCTTGTGCTTTCTAATTCAGTGAATGTAACACAGGAGAGGTAAATTATTATCAAGTTCCAGTCTTCTCCTTCTCCTTCTCCTCCCTCTCCTCCCTTTTCCTCTTCCTTCTTTTTTGTTTTTCCTCCCCTTCCTCCTCCCTTTTGCTCTTTCTTTCTTATTTCTTGTTTGTTTCTTGCTTCTTGTTTCTCCTCCTCCCTCCTCCCTCTTCCCTCTTTCTTGTTTTTCCTCCCTCCCCCTCCTTCCTATCACTCTTCCTTGTTTCTTGTTTCTCCTCCTCCTTTCTCTCCTTTCCTTTCTCCTCCTCCCTTTCCCTGTTCCCTCTTTTTTGTTTTTCCTCCCTCCTCCTCCCTATCGCTCTTCCTTGTTTCTCCTCCTCCTTTCTCTCCTTTCCTTTCTCCTCTTTCTCCTCCTCATCTTTTTCCCCCTTCTTCTTGGCAGTTGGGTCCTTTAGTGTGTATCTTGATTAAAGCACAGTGAGAAGGTCATTGCCCAAACTTTATCTTCTACACAGTTTCCCACAGCATGTATTCCTCACAGGGAACATTTTCTCAGCTCAGGTTATTTCCAGAAATGTTCTCAAACTGAAAGAACAGTCCTTGCAGTAAAATATCTCATTCCCACTTTTTATCCTTTATCTCACAGTCCTCTCTTGACAGCACTTATGTTTCTTCGATTGACTGGGCCAAGAATAACAGCATTAACGATGTTGTCTCTTTGTGAGTGCATTATGGTTTCTCTCTTTTCCTTCTTCTTCTGACCTTTCAAATATGAGAATCTTTTGTTTATAATATTTCTTCAAGAAGGCGGGGGAGCAATGAACCCTTTCTGTTTACATTATGACAGATAATTTCAACCCTAATACTCAACTGCAGGCATGTCCGTCCTGAACTGTGTGCATGTATAATAGTTGTGAGAATTTTTCTACGCATTTCCCATTAGTGCTGATGCTCATACTTGAAAATCCCGGGAAGACAGATGTGTACTTCAGTCTTCTCCATGTTTATTCAAAAGTAATTTCCACTAATTTCAATGAGTTGCTCTCATTAAGGGTGAATAGGAATCATGTTGTATTAAACATCTTGGAAGCAAATGCATAAACCTGCCTTCAAGAAGAGCAGAAGCTTCTTAAAGAAATCTACCTCATGCCTTATTTTTAAAACTTCACGTCAGTTATCAGAGTCGATATGTTACTGCTACAGAGGATTTTGGATTTTAGGAGTCTGTTTCTCTTAAGTGGGTGATCCCATTGAGAGATTACTTAGGCTTGATCCTGGCCTTATGAGAAATATTTAAGTCTCACTGTGGGAAGCTACCCCCCTCCTAGAAGAATGAAATGTTTTGAGAAATATTTTAAAAAGGCAGGATAAAATATTTCCCCTAAAAGATATACAAATCTTAAGGGAGACAGAAACTCAGAGCCTCAGCTCCCTGCAAACCCCCTCCCCTCCTCAAGCAGATACTGAGTTGGGGCAGCTTTAGAAATGCAGATTTGGTAATCCATTATTGCATGCAGCAAGGTCTGGCTCTGAACAAAGATAAGGTTAGCCTTCAGCCACAATAGGAATTGCCCAACAAACCCCTTCATTACATCACCCAGCAAACTTCAACCAAACTTGACTCAGACAAACATGACCTCACATGGCACTATGAGAGTCTGACAACAGCAATAGAATACATCTTCTTGCACAGGACAGGAAGTTCAAGTTCAAAGCCCAAGAGAAGGTATAAAAGCCACTCACTCTCAACTCCGTGTGGTCTGCTATCCAGAATTACACATGCTTGGTGGTTCTGCTTCATCATTAAACCATCTTTCTAATCAGCCGCCATGTTTCCAGTGTCTTTCTCCCAGCTTGGAACTGAACCAGATGGATATTCCTCCCAACACCAAACTTTTTCCATGTCACTAAACATTTTCCTGAAAATATATTTCTTTATTAGATTTCTATCCCACTTTTAATTCTCCACAACAACCCTATGTGGTAGATTGGGCTGAGAGGAAATGAGAGGCCTGACTTCACCCCATAAGCATCGATGACTGAGGTTGGGGCATGTGTTTTCCTGTTCCTAATCTAAGCATTTAGCTGCTACATCATATGATCCAACTCTCTACAGGATGTCTTCAGAAGAAAAACGTTTTAATTTTGACTTTTATGCCAGTCAGGGCTTGGGTTAAGGAAGTCAACACCTGTACTGCTGTATACATAAAAGCTTTTCTCCTGAAAGCCTTTGCACCAAAGATGTGAACCTTTGAAAGAAATAATCTGAGTGGTTTGGAATATGTGTGTGTGTGTGTGTGTGTGTACCTTTCATGTGAGTTGTGGAAATTATTGTGCCAATGTTCCCAGTCTTGCTCTGCTGCCCTATTTGTTTCATTAACTGCTAACACTTGAATCATCTTAGTTTGATTAGTTTAGTATGAGCAATTGCAGTGAAATCTAGAGAGGCCATCTTTTTCAGGGTGGATTAGAGGATTTTTCTTTAAACAATCAAAATTTGTATCCTTTTTTGGGTTTTCGAGCTTTAGGATTTTTATCTCAGGCCATTTGTTACTTAAACACTTCCTGTTTCTTGACTAGCTCTCTTTTTCTACTCATTTCCCCTCTTTCCCAAAGGAAAGGATATAAAACCAGTCTGAAAGTTTGATAAAAGCACAAATCCGGAATTGTCATATTTTAATGCCTGCCAATACCTTTCCACAGCATTTTTCTATCAAGTTTTAACGTTAATTATTTTTTCTGTCAACATTTTTCAGGGCTCCTCTTACCTTAATTAACTAAAATAGAATCTTTCAGAAGCAGCACAGTTTTGTTTCAATTAGGGATGCTAATGAAGGCCAGAATTAATTGGAGTCTAACAAGATTCTGAAGTATGAGTAAAAGAGGTTCATTCCATTCTCCTCAAGGGGTGCTTGGAAGAGAAAGTTCTGAAAACTTCCTGCCTGGGTTCTCATGAAGCCAGCACCACTATTCTCCAAACTTTCTATGCCACATTCTGCTTAGTAAGCCTGAAGATAAATGGCACCATCCAATCAAATGATGTGTTTTAGCAGAAGCTGTTTCCAATCTATTTTGGATTACATCTAAATGTGTGATGATCCAAGTACTCCAGCAGACTTGAATTCTTTCTAATCATCTGTAAGGAAATTCAGATACCCATAATTTTAATACTGTACAGGTAATATTGGGTGTCAACATCAAAGAAGCAAGGGTGAGAAAAAAGAAATTATGAAAGCTAATAAGCAAGATGCAGTTTCAGTGTTCCTCCTCCTTCTCCTCTCCCAATATTTTTTGTGCTCTACAATCATATGAATGTCTCTTAGTCTCTCTAGAATACACAGAATGTTTTTCCTTTATGTTGTCTCTTCTTTGTCAGGTACTAAATCATCAAAAGAAACTATGTCATGGGGAAAACCTAGCTTAAATTGAGAATTGAACAAATGTTGTTCTGTTAGAAAGACCAGGAAGTCAAAAAGACAGTGGAGAGAGACCTTCAATCAACCGTAAGGGAAATTGGTTGGGTTTCAATTATTCAGTTTAACATAAGTAATGTTTCTTATTTAATAGTACGCATCACATGGAAAATATTCTCTTCTTCATTTCCCAAATGCAAAGAAAGATGTAGATTCCTACAGTGGTATTCAGATGGTTTGCACCGGTTGAGGTGAACTGGTAAAAGAGATCTCTAAGACGTCCTGTTTAGACACATTTTTGAGGCTCGGCACATGTGCGGGAAGGTGCGCGAGTGAGCAAAATGCATGCATGGAAGGCTGGGCGCAGGCGTGGAAGGCACACGTGCACGCGAAGCGAGTGTGCGCGAATGCAGCAAACCGGTAGTAAGTATATTGGAAACCCACTGCTGTACAGTATCATAGCACTAAGTGGGTAATTTTGGAGCCAACACCAAGAATTACTCTGTCAGACCAACCAGGATAACACTATGGACATTGCCTATGGAAGAAAGATAAGACATAAATATAATAAATCAACAAACAGCAATTGCTTTTCCATGGAAGTCACAATGAACTAAGAGAAGTTATTTCTGTAAAGATATGTGTAGACTAGCATTATTTGTTTTTGGTAATCAGATAATCTTTCTTAGGAAACCGAATTCAATGGATTCCATCTATTTAATTCTAATCGCTGATGTTTGAAACCAGAACTTGCAGTGAGAAATACATTTCTTACTTTGAATAGATGACTCATCTATCATTATAATCTAAACAAGTAAAACTTCTATGCTACTCTATGACTAGAGCAGGGGTTTCCACTGAATTCTTGTCCTTTGCTTGAGATAAAATCTGTAATTGCTAAAAAAGAAATGTTGCAGTGCCAAACCTCCTTAGACTATTCTTGTCTTTTTCTTCTGATGAGGATTGGTTATCTATATCGATATGAAGAGACTCAGAACCAGTTATCAAAGCTTCGCCAAAACTAAAGAATCCTTTTTTTAGTAATACAACCATAATCAAGTGTATCCAGTCTTAAGAGGGTATGGTGCCAAACACTCTCTGATTTATTGTCAATTTGGGGTTCCTGGCAGAAAACGGGACTGGATAATCTAATCTTATTTGTCCTAATCTAATCAAGATATTGATATTATGATCCAACTATCTTTTTAAAACTCTTTGTGGCATTTATCTTCTGAAATCCAGTGGGGTTCCCCCCCCCTTTTCTCGTGAGCAGCATGTTCCATTTTGCTCCAAAAATATCACATAACTGTTTGACATTAATATATAGAAATGGTTAATATTTTACTTTCTAGAAAATGCTATTAGAGAAGAACAAAAAAAAAGATGTAACGCTTAAAGATCTTTCATGTGGGTGCCACTCTCACTAAGTCTATTAGGTCACATGCTTGCTTTTTTAAACATTTGGTAAAGAGATAAATGTCATGGGAATGGACTCAGTCCATCTGGAAGTAGCAGATTCCTCCCTGTTCAGTCATTCCTGCATTATAAACCAGCTCACTTCCACGAGTATTTTTATTTTCTTTCTGCATAAACAATTGAAACTAAATCAGTGGAGAATGGAAGAGAAGTTAGTTTCAGATTCCACTGCAAAGAAGGAGAGATGCCAACTGCCTTATTTGTTTTTTGTTTTTTGCTTTTTGGTCAGGATACTTATACCATTTCCTATCAGGGATGGGCTTGCTATTTCTGCACACTTTCTTCGTTACTCATAAAGGAAAGGAAAGCAGTCACACTTGGAAATCCTTTCCTCGCTGTTTGCTTGTTTCTTTGCTTTTTTACCTGCAATCTCTCTTGTGTTGCAAAGAATTCTGGGAAACTGTACTGTTGTTATTTTGATCTTTCATGCAGTCAGCCAGATGTTCAGACTGGGATTTGGCATTTTTGTCTGCCTATCAAGTCTTTCCCAAGGTTCTCCAATTGTTTTGCAATTGTACCCAAGCCACCTAATACTATTGGTACTACCTTTGCTTTTTTTTGCCACAGTCGTTCTATTTCTATGTGCAGGTCTTTGTATTTTGTTATTTGTTATTTTCTCCCATTCTGTCTCTTCTCTTCTGCTTTCTCTTTTATTCTGCCCTCTACCATCTGGACTTTTTTGTCTTTCCTATTGACAATTGTTAAGTTTGAAGTGTTAATTTGAGGTGTTAATTCTAAAGTCCCAGAGCACTTTAGCTTCTTCATTTTCAATGACTGTTTTATGGTCCTACCAGTTCTTGCTTGCAGGCAAATGGAATTTCTTGCAGATCGTCCAATGCACCATTGTTGCTACTTTGTCATGCTGTTGCTTGTAGTCTGTGCAATCTTCTTGCAGCAGCTAACCAGATGGTCCACTGTTTCCTCAGCTTCTTTGCAAAGGCAGCACTTACTGTCTGTTGCTGTTTTTTTCAATACTGGGTTTGTATACATTTGTTCTTAAGACTTGGTCTTGTGTAGCCAGAATTAGCCCCTCTATTATTATTCCTGCCCTTTTTAGACACACTGAAGTCCCTGGAAAGTTGGTTGGATTGACAGAGTGGGTCGGCCCCAAATCCTTAGAAGTTTCTGTGACTGACGGTGACTTGGAACATGGGTTTCTCCTAATATGATCTCTAACCACTCCATCCCACAGCTTTTAATTCCATGCATGATTCTAATAGTCTAATGTAAAACACTAATAGATCCAATTGGGCTTTTTCATGCCTATACTAATTCAAAGAATATAATAGGACAGTCCTAAAAAAAAAAGTTTATATTATACAGTGGTTCCTCTAGCACTAGCCAAAATGATCAAACTATTTTAGTCCTAAAATGTGGTTCAGTGGTTCAATTTCAGACTATACACCAAAGTAAGTAACTATGGTTCAGTAATCTATTAACATTACAAAAGTGGTTGTACCTTTGAGATAATGTGGACCAGGGGTGAAATGCTCCCGGTTCGGACCAGATCGCCCAATCTGGTAGCGATGGCAGCAGGTAGTCCGGAGAACCGGCAGCAAAAATCCCTGCACACACCCCCCCCCCCCATGCCCAGCTGAGTGGCGCGATCATCAGAGGCTGGTTTTTTTTTACTTTTAAAAGCATTTTTTCTACAACCTCTTTGGCCGAAAAAAATGCTTTTAAAAGTTTTTTTTTAAAAAAAGCCTCTGATAATCGTGCGCCTCAGCTGGGACCATCAGAGGCTTTTAAAAGCATTTTTTCTACAACCTCTTTGGATGAAGAGGTTGTAGGGAAAAAAATGCATTTAAAAGCCTCTGATGATCCCAGCTGAGTTGCCTGATGGCCGAAGAGGTTGTAGAAAAAATGCTTTTAAAAGTAAAAAAAAAAAAAAGTTGGCCACGCCCATCCAGTCACATTAAACCCCCCCCAAGCCACGCCCACAGTACTGGTAGTAACAAATTTTACCTTTTACCACTGGTGTGGACCCATGGAACTAATTACTGAAAGAGTAAAAAAGCTGCACTGTTTTAACCATGCCTTTTCTGCTAAAACCTGAAACATGGTTAGGTTTCAATGAGCCTAAACTATATTGGTATGTTCTGTGGTTTGGCATTATGCTTAAATTAAGCTAGTATAGGCAGACCTCGACTTACGACCACAACTAAGCCTAACATTTCTGTTGCTAAGCAAGACATTGGTTAAGTGAGTTTTGCCCCCTTTTACCTTTCTTGCCATAGTGTTTAAGTGAATCACTGCCGTTGTTCAGTTAGTAACATGGCTGTTAAGTGAACCTGGTTTCCCCATTGACTTGGCTTGGAGGATCACCAAAGGGGATCACATATCCTTGGGACATTGCAACCATCATAAGCATGAGTCATATGCGAAGCATTTGAAGTTATGGATGGAAACTAATCAAGGAGAGAAACAGCCTGGAACTGAGGAGAAACTTCCTAACAGTGAGGACAATTAACCCGTGGAACAACTTGCCTTCAGAGGTTGTAGGTGCTTCATCACTGGAGGCTTTTATGAAAAGACTGGATAGCCACTTGTCTAAATTGGTATAGGGGGGCTGTTTGAGTAGGGGGGTTGGACTAGAAAACCTCCACAATTCTGCTCAATTCTGATTGATTGATGGATTGAATGAATGAATGCTGCAACGGTTGTAAGTGTGAAAAACGGACATAAATCACTTTTTTCAATGCTATTATAACTTTGAATGATCACTAAACAAACTGTTGTAAGTCGAGGATCACTTGTATATGCTTTTACAATGTTTTGTTTGGATTAAAAAGTACAGAAATCCCCAACAACCAGGGGTGAAATCCAGCAGGTTCTGACAGGTTCTGGAGAACCAGTAGTGGAAATTTTGAGTAGTTCGGAGAACCAGTAGCAAAAATTTTGATTAGTTCGGAGAACTGGCAAATACCACCTCTGGCTGGTCCCAGAGTGGGGTAGGAATGGAGATTTTGCAATATCCTTCCCCCAGGAGTGGGGAGGGAATAGGGATTTTGTAGTATCCTTCCCCTGGAGCGGGGTGGAAATGGAGATTTTGCAGTATCCTACCCCTGGAGTGGGATGGGAATGGAGATTTTGCAGTATCCTTCCTCTGCCCACGCCCACCAAGCCACACCATGCCCACCAAGCCATGCCCACAGAACCGGTAGTAAAAAAAAATTGGATTTCACTGCTGCCAACAGCTAATTTCGTAAAGCAGTTTAAGGCCATAATGTGCTCTGCAGATTTTTTTTTTAGATTTCTCTGCCCAACATCCCAAATCAGGAGTTCAAGATTGGCAAGCATTTGGAAGCTACCAGCTAGCCTATCCATATTATCAAGAATGCACACTTTAATGCCCTGTTATACAGTTGTCTTTTCTTTCTTATTTTCAACTATTTACTTCCATTTCTTGATCTCTTAATTTTGCTGGGAAGTATGGAGTTAAATATTGGGTTATGATATTATACAGATGGACATCCCTGCAGGCACAGCATATCACTACCTCACTCTTTAAAAGTTTAATTTTTGCTTAGGGAGAAGAGGAGGAAAAAAAAGAAAAAGGAAACAGCATTTTTTTACCTTTCTTCCCTAATGTGCTATAAGTAACATGAATAAGATACTAAGTTCCAAACACCTGTCCTTCTGTTTCCAGGAGACTTATGAAAAGAAAACTGCTTTCCCAATTATTTATTTGAAGAAAAAAAAAGATTCTGTGCATTATATTTCTTGCAGTACTCAAATAACTCATCTATGGCAGGATTAGTTAAGCAACATTAATACAGTATGTTTACAAGGAAAGGGATGTACCATAGAAGGAAAAATACAGGTAGTCCTTGACTTACAACCATTCGTTTAATGACCGTTTGAAGATGCAATGAAAGAAAGTGACTTATGACTGCTTTTCACACTCAGGACTGTTTCAGTATCCCCACGGTCATGTGATCAAAATTTGGACTCTTGGCAACTGGCCTGTATTGATGACGGTTGCAGTATCCCTGGATTACATGATCCTCTTTTGTAAACTTCTGACAAGCAAAGTCAATGGGGGAAGCCACATTCACTTAACAACCATGTTACTCACTTAACAACTGAAGCAATTCACTTAACCACTGGGGCAAGAAAGATTGTAAAATGGGCAAAATTCACTTAACAACTGCCTCACTTAGCAACAGAAATGTGGGGCTCCATTGTGGTCGTAAATCAAGGACTACCTGCATTTGTAGCTCCTATGATTATAAATTTAACTTTATCATCCATCCTAGGAGATTCAGTCCTCCAATATTGTGTTGCTATATTTTGTATATATCTAAAAAAAAAATTAGGGACGCGGTGGCTCAGTGGCTAAGACGCTGAGCTTGTCAATCGGAAGGTCAGCAGTTCAGTGGTTCGAATCCCTAGTGCCACATAACGGCGAGAGCTCCTGTTACTTGTCCCAACTTCTGCCAACCTAGCAGTTCGAAAGCACGTAAAAATGCAAGTAGAAAAATAGGGACCACTTTGGTGGGAAGGTAACAGCATTCCATGCGCCTTCGGTGTTTAGTCATGCCGGCCACATGACCATGGAGACGTCTTCGGACTGCGCTGGCTCTTCAGATTAGAAACAGAGATGAGCATCGCCCCCTAGAGTCAGGAATGATTAGCACGCATGTGCTGGGGAGCTTTTACCTAAAAACAAATATAGAAAACAGCATACATTTCTTTGGGAATAAGGAGGAAGGAGGATAGTTATATAGACCTAATGATGAAATGTAAGTGAGCCTTTCATGTTGGAAGATATATGCAAATCTTTTTTTCTGTTGCAGATTATCACGGTCACAGTCCCTTGCTCAACGAAAGGTTCATGTACTGTGTGCATCAACCTGGGATATTGTGCAGGTCTTCATATGAAGAATGATCCATAGGCAGGACAGAGATTCAAAAAGGTTTTGTGTAGCCACTCAATCACATAATATTTTCAGAGTTACTTTATTTCTGGTCATAGATATTTAACTCTACCAGCAACACCTCCTTTGGAATCCAATAACAGATATTGCTAATCTCAAACTTTTCATCTATCTCGAATGCAGCCAACCACCCCTATTCCGTATATGGATCAAAGGTTAATAACCTTTGAAGGAATGGGATTCCATCAGACTACAAAACCATTAATTTAACTTGTATTGGGAATCCCCAAAACAGAGGCCCTTAAAGGGTAACAATCTGTTTCTAGAATATGAAAAATGTGTAATAATCTTTATATTACAGGACCGAGTAATTAGATGGATTGAGAGAGGATGAGAAGAATCTCTAGTGCAGAAAGTTAATGTTAGCATTGTACAAAACATTCAGAAGGGAAAGGGTGCTTTTAAGGGGCATTACACAAAAAGACCTCTTCTATAAGCATTAAGGCAGCCCTGTCCTTTGAAGGCTTTTTGTGGTTGCCTCAAGAGCTATTCCCGGCTGGCTCTCTCTCTCTCTCTCTCTCTCTCTCTCTCTCTCTCTCTCTCT